>CM014270.1:31954642-32184737 GCA_004135705.1 Alloteropsis semialata
ATCCGGGCATTGACTTCATCCTTCTGGGTGATTCTTTTCAGTTCTATCAGTGGTGTCCATCCTACAAGCTGGAAACAAGCAAGCTATTTGTACATGATACTTTCTTTTGAGGGATTTCTGCATGGTAGTTCAAAGGAATAGTAGTTATAGTGTAATACATGAGAAAAATCCAAGGAAACAAACTGGAGAGGAGGAGGAGGGGTCGAGGGGGGGAGCTCAAGCCAGGATATGTAGACTAGGGACGTATGAGAATCGGTGCTATGACCGATGGAATGATGATCACCGTAGGTATAATGATAGCCAAAAATATAATGAAGAACGAGTTTTTGTGCATGATCGGCTGGTTTATAGGAAGAAGGAAGACGTACAAAAGTCGAACGATCAGCAAGAAGTCAAATGAGGATGCGCATCCCAAAGTCAATCCGCAATGGTGTCCAGATGGTTTGACTAAGATGCAGAAGAGAAGGGTTCAGCGCCTCTGATTCAGGTAGCATCTCAAGGAAAAGCATCAAGAACATGATCAAGCCAAGATTTGGAGAGCCAAGCCCAAGCCTGATGATGAAGGGCCATTGGCGTCAGTAAATATGGTATTTGTGCTCCCTGTTGAATATAATATAAATTCTACTGACGTTGAAGTTGAAAAATCGGAGGAAGCCATGGCACAATTAATTTTGCAACCTCAGCAAGCTATGTTTGAAAAGCCTGTAGATGAAAAGTATCAACACCTGAGACCATTATATGTTAAAGGGTTTGTTGATGGTAAGTCGATGACGAAGATGCTTGTTGATGGATGAGTTGCAGTAAATCCAATGCCACATACTACGTATCAAAAGCTTGGCAAAGGCCCCAACGATTTGATCAAGACCGATATGATGCTCAAAGATTTTGGGGGGAATCCATCGTCGGCTCGGGGGGCATTAACTGTCGAATTGACGATTGGGAATAAGACACCGCCTACAACGTTTTTCGTCATCGAAAACAAGGTTTCTTACAGTTTACTCCTGGGACGTGATTGGATTCATGCCAATTGTTGTGTACCGTCAACTATGCATCAATGTCTCATTCAATGGCATGGAGATCACATCAAGACGGTCATGGCGGATGAATTGGTTAGCTTTGCTACTGCTGATCTGGTGGTTTGGGAATTTGAAGGGATAGAGTGCTTATCGGGCAAGTCTTGGGAAGACAATTTCTTGCAGGTGTCATATGATGGTTTGAAGCCTATTCAAGCAGTCGGCTCTGAAAGCTTGTATTAATGGAAGAATTTATAGAAGATGAAGGAAAACTTGGTTAGGGTTTCACGTCGGCCGATGAATTAGAAGAAATAGATATAGGTTTAGGAGATAGACCTCGGCCGACATATATTAGTGCTAAGTTGGATCCTTAGTTTAGGCAAGAGTTAATAAAGTTACTAAAAGAGTATCGTGATTGTTTTGCTTGGGAATATTACGAGATGCCAGGTTTAAGTCGATCTATTGTTGAACATCGGCTCCCGTTAAATCAGGGTATCGGCCTTTTAAACAAGCGCCGAGACGATTTAAGCCAGAGTTAAATGAAACTATAAAAGCCGAGATAACTCAGTTATATGAAGCTAAGTTTATTCAGCCTTGCCGATATGCTGAGTGGATATCTAATATCGTACTTGTTTTTAAGAAAAATGGCAAATTGCGATTTTTGTGGATTTCAGGAATCTTAATAAAGCTACTCCGATGGATGGATATCCGATGCCGATGGCTGATATGTTGGTAGATGCTGCCTTTTTATGGAGGTAATGCTGCATATAATCAGATATTTATGGCAAAAAAAGATATTACTAAAACCACTTTCCAATGTCCTGGTGCTCTTGGATTTTATGAATGGGTCGTAATGACTTTTGGTTTGAAAAATGCTGGAGCTACATATCAGAGAGCTATGGATTATATATTTCATAAACTAATCGGCAGAATCATTGAAATATATATTGATGATATGGTAGTGAAGTCCGATGACGATAAGCATCACCTGGCCGATTTGCGGGAAACACTTCAATGCACGAGGAAACATGGTTTAAAGATGAATTCTACTAAGTATGCGTTTGGAGTATCGGCTGGGCAATTTTTGGGATTTATGGTTCATGAAAAAGGTATCAAAATCGGAGAGAAAAGCATGAAGGCTATCAATGATGCCAAGCCACCAATCGATAAGACGAGTCTCCAATCGTTGATTGGTAAGATTAATTTTATTAGAAGATTTATATCAAATTTATCTAGAAGAATTCATCCCATTTCCCCGCAGCTGAAATTGAAAGCCGATGAGGGATTCCTATGGGGAGAAGAGCAATAAAAGGCTTTTGATGATATAAAGGGATATTTGGCATCACCACCGGTTTTGATTCCACCTCAAAAAGATAAACCATTTAGATTATATCTGTCGACCATGAGTTGTCAATCGGGTCTGTTCTTATACAAGAATTTTAAGAAAATGAGAGAGTGGTTTATTATTTGAGTAGAAAGTTAATTGATGCAGAGACGAGATATCTTCCAGTTGAGAAATTATGTTTATGTTTGTATTTTTCTTGCATCAAATTGAGGCATTATTTGTTGTCAGCCGAATGCACGGTGGTTTGCAAGATCGATGTGGTTAAATATATGTTATCCATGCCGATTCTGAAAGGAAGGATTGGAAAATGGATGTTGGCTTTATCGGAGTTTGATTTGAAATATGAATCGGCTAAAGTGGTGAAGGGACAAGTAATGGCTGATTTCGTAACTCAACACATCGGCGATGAAATAAAGATGGTCAAGCCGATGCCATGGACGTTATTATTTGATGGGTCTTCATGTGGTCAAGGATGTGGCGTCGAAATTGTCATTGTATCACCTGGGATGGGGGCAAATTTTGAGTTCGGTTATCCGACGGATCCAAGTTTTACCAATAATCGGGTTGAATATGAGGATTGAAATTGTTCGTAGAGATCAGAGCTGAAGCTATTGAAATATTTGGAGATTCTCAGTTAGTGGTTAACCAATTAATCGACAAATATGAGTGCAAAGATAATATTTTGATTAGATATTTTGAAGAATACCGAGAATTGTTAAAAGGTTTTGTGATGGTAAATATTGAGCATGTTCCCAAAGCTCAAAATCAAGAAGTGAATAATTTGGCGCAAGTTGCTTCTAGCTATCAGTGTTTTCATGTGATTATGACGGTAGAGCCTGGTATTGGAGATTGGAGATATGATATTGTAAATTATCTCAAAGATCCATCATAGAGAGTTTCTAGGAAGTTGAGATTCATGGCTGCTAAGTATGTTTTGCTTGATGATCAGTTATATTATAAGATGATTGATGGTGTTTTGCTTCGATGTTTGAGTGAATTGGAGTCCAAAGAAATGATGGATGTAGTGCATGAAGGCGTTTGTTGGGCACATCAATCGTCTTATAAGATGAAATGGGTGATTAGAAAGATGGGTTGTTTTTTGCCAATTATATTGGAAGATTGTTGCACATATTACAAAGGTTACCAAGAATGCCAGAAGTTCAGAAATGTGCAGAGAGCTCCTGCTTCGGCCATGAATCCGATTGTAAAGCCGTGGCCATTCCGAGGATGAGGAATTGATTTGATTGGACAGATTTATCCGTCGTCAAGCAAGGGCCATAAATTTATATTGGTGGCAATGGACTGTTTTACTAAATGGGTTGAGGCAATCCTTTTGAAGATTGCTAATTCAAAAAATATGGTGGATTTTGTCAGAGAACATATTATTTATCGGTTTGGTGTCCCTCAAACTATTACCACCGATCAAGGGACTATGTTTATGTCTGATGAATTCCAAGATTTGCTGCCGGTATGGGAATTAAATAATTAAATTCTTCACCTTGTTATGCGCAAGCCAATGGTCAAGCAGAGGCATCAAATAAAAGTGTTATCAAAATCATTAAACGGAAGATTGATGAACAACCGAGGCGATGGCATTTGACATTGACTGAATCGTTATGGGCTTATCGGATTGCGTGTTATGGATCTACAAAGTTATATCCGTATCATTTGGTTTATGGACATGAAGCTGTTTTGCCTTGGGAGGTCAAGATCGGGTAAAGACGCAGATTGAAACAGGACAACCTGATTGCCGATGAGTATAAAAGTTTAATGAATTTTGAATTGGATGATTTGGCTAAGACTTGCTTGAGAGCATTGGAGAGTATTGAGAATAATAAAGCACAAGTTGCCAGAAATTATGATAAGAAGGTTATACTTAAAGAATTTATTCAAGGAGAGTTGGTTTGGAAACTGATTTTGCCGATAAGGACTAAAACTTCTAAGTTTGGAAAATGGTCACCTAATTGGGAAGGACCCTATCGTGTAAATTGGTGCGTTCCTGGTAATGCGTATATTTTGGAAATGGAATGGGAGGAATTTCCTAAAGCGCTTAATGGAGAATATTTAAAGAAATATTACTCAAGCATTTGTGTTGATTCATAAAGCCGATGATCTAAGATGATGTCGACTGAAGGTAGCCGATGCGATACGTATCACCTCTAGTGCAAAAATATTTATAACTTAAATGAGTTCATCGATGATCAAAGTCATCGGATCAGACCAAATGTAAATGGCAGAATCTGAATGATTACAATGATCACAGATATTTCTGGATCATTTCTATCACGCGTGGGCGAATGTCATCAACGTTTTGAATCACTTGCAAATCGGTCACATCGGAGCCAGGCACAGTTTTGATGCTCTCGTGGACTTGGTGCACTTCAGCTAGATGTTTCTTCATTTTATCCTTAGCCAAGGCAATGACAATTGGAATCGAGCTGAGTTCATTCTGGGTGTTGGAGATTTCTTGGCATACCTTCTCGAGTTTCTTGACCAAATCGGCTTCAACGACTTGCAGCTGTTGGATCTGCTTCTTTAGCTGATTTGGTTCGGCCTCCAAGGATTTAATCTGAGATTGCATTGTTTTGATGCTCTGTTTGCCCTCTCCCTTTTCCAGATGAGGTCTTGTTGAGCGGACCACTCCGATATCCGGGACCGAGCAGCAAGCACCTGAGGCTGATGGCCTTCGATAAACGCAGCCGATATGATGGCGCTTTCTAGCTCCGATGGAAGACGACCCTTTAGTTCTTTGAACAATTGGGGAATTGGCTCTGCGTCTTCTACTAGGATAGCGATACTCTTGTTCTGATGAACCAGCATGTCTCGAAGCTTTGGCTTGACTTGATCAGAGATCCCTTTAGCGTGTTGCACAGAGCTAATTTCTTCATCTCCGATCGAAGCGTCCAAGTCGATTCATGCAAAACTGATCGCTGGTGGATCTTGTGCCTGAAATAAAATGGTGAATAAACACAAGTTATTGGTATAGAAATATTGACACAAGGAATCGATGAATACCAATTTAAATTGCCCTTCCCGAATATAGTCGGGGATTACTTCTATAATTGGAGCAACCGAGTTTGTGCCGATTTGTTCGGTTGGTGGCATTTGCGGCAAAGTTGTGTCACTTCTGATCGGAGGGGAGGTGATTGGTTGAGTTGTGGCTGGTTGTTCCAATTGACCAAGGCCTGCTTCCGATTGTGTGTCTCTGATTGCTTCTTTGATGATAGGCTGAGGGGTAACATGAGGGATCTATAGTTAAATTGGTTAGAATTTGGATTATGACATCTAAGATTTGATTTCTAATAAGAAAGTAACCTGTTGAGCCGATTCGATGTGTTTTTCTAGAGTTTGAGCCGATTGCGGGCCAGGAAGGGAAATATTTGTCTCTTCAAAGATTTTGGTCAAAAGGTTTGATTTGAAAATTGGAGAGTGAGCAATCAGATCATTACCGTTACTGCATCGATAAGCATTCGTGTAGCCTTAGCGGCTTGTTCTTCAGCAGCCCTAGAAGTCGATTGTCTTAGAATTTTTCCTTTTGCGCCAATGGTCTGTATACTAAGTGTTATTTCTTCCATTTTATGAATCGAAGAAATTGAATATGAAATTGGATCGTATTGGTGTGTGGTCTGTCTTCTTCTTCTTTGAGGCAAGGACCTTGTTGGAAGATGGCTTCCTTTTAAGATTGCCATTCATAACATCGGCCAATGATGGTGCATTGGAGCTAATGTGGGGAAGAGGGGTATTCGCTATGTATTGAATCGGTCTTCCGCTCCGACTGACACTTGGAATATCTGCTTCAACCGGCTGATAGGGGAATAAAGTGAGAGTTTAAAATACAAAAAGATGAGAAGGAAAATGCCAATTAGAGGACCTATAGGATTCGCTAGTACTTGAAAATCTGGGTCGATGAGGCTGTAGTAGGTGAAAGAAGGAACTCTAAAGAGATGTGTGGCTCATTCCCTCCACCAAGTCTCGAAGAGTTTTGATTGAAAGCTTGTGCACAGCCAATCGGTGATTTCATAATGGCCTCGGGGGAAAGCGCTAGGACTCGGTCCATCTCTAGATCAGTTGATATTACTTCCTTATGCTTTATTTTATCGGCGAAGAATAGGCCGATTGGTAGTTGACCGAATCTAAGTTGCCGAGCTATGATCAATGGATTGTAAAACTCATATGAGTAGTTTTTGCGACCGAGTGATAAATTACTCCTAAGTATGGCAGGGGTGATGAATGACTTAAGCATGGGGATGACCGAATCAAGCTTATTCTGGATGTTGAAGAGAGGTAGTTCATGTTCTCGATCGGCGTCTTCATATGTGAAATAGTGCGAGTAGTCCGAGGCAATGCCATAGTAGAAACTTTCGAAGAAACTGGCCATGGTATTTGGCTCCTGTTTTGGCTCCTGGGCAGGCCGATGCTACCTCTCTAAAGGACATGCATCGACACATGGATACTTGAAAGTGCATCAAGGCCCTCAAGTGCATTTTGGTGAATTGAGTGACAAAACGATTAAAGGACTAACTTGTTTGTTTAAGTGCATGAGCAGGAATCTATTCTTATAGTTCATTTACAGTTAACATGCTCATGATATATACATGGTTATTAATCAAAGCAAGCAAGTATGATCCCAAGATTCTAGATTGTTGAAGATGGCATGTCTTTGGTATTCATGATGGAGACATGGTTTTATGATTGATATATGGTCTCTAATTGCTTAAGAAGCACTGTCATTGAAGTATTGGGATGATAGTTTCAATGAAGTATGTTTGGATCATTATTGGTCTCATGACATGGATGCTCTTTAAACAAGACATGAGACAATATCACTATGATGAAGATAAAGATTTATGGATCAGCTAAGAAAAGAAGAAGAATACATAAGATTGGATATTGCAAGGCTTCATGTGTGTATGATAAAATGACATGAGCATATATGTTATATATTGGTCTTAATTGGAAGCTTGCAATTCATGGGATATTCTTTATCAATCAAGAACAAGCATTTGAAGAATATTTTAAATGGAATTCATTCAATGGCAAAGCAAAGCTAACTTGATGATGCAAGGGTAAGTGGTGAAGAAACAAATCGAGATGACTAGAGCGAGGGACTAAGCAAGCTTTGGTTAAGTAACGACTTATGACCATGTGTGAATTGCTAAGGTGAAATATCTAGTATCCGGGGGGTTTCGAAGTATCATATCCAAGTCTTGTCAAGAGAAGCAATGCAATGCATATATGTTATGGTTGATGAAGAGAGTGGCCTAAGGATTAAAGTGAACTCAAATATAAGTTATGAAAAATCCTAAGTCACTAGCTCAAGGTGGATATGCTTAGTTGAAGATACAATGTTGAAAGCCCTCAAAAAAGTGATTGATCAAGTATTGGCATGATTGTTGACATACAAGCTCAAGTGGTTGATTTATGATTCATCTTATGTCTTGAGTATAGGTATGCCGTACTATCAAGACGGATGCAACATTGATTGAATGACAATCTCCAAAAGTGCTCAAGTGAACCCATGTAAGTCTAACCATGAGAGTTTCTAACTTAGTGTGGGCTCCCTGGCAAAACCGGTGGAACCGATTTTGGGAACCGGTTAAACTGGTTTTGGTGGCCTCGAGCGTCTAACGGCTAGTTTCTTTGAAATCCGGTAAAACCGGTTTTGTAACCGGTGGAACCGGTTTTCCTCTGACAGAAAAACGACTAATTTTTGGAGTGGTGGGTATTTATACCCATGAGCTCCTCTTTGAGGAGCTGCTGGCTCAGCTCGACTTTAACACCTCCTAGAAGCCAGCAGAGCTCTCCCTAACCTCTCTTTGTGAGATTTGAGCAATCCTTGTGAGATTCTTGAGTTGGGTTGAGAGAGTGACTTGTGTGTGAGCATTGGAGAGCAATCCTAATCCTTGAGCACTTGTGGTTTCGTCAAGCAATCGTTGAAGCATTTGTTACTCTTGGAGGTTCTTCCTCCTAGACGGCTAGGCGTTGCCCGGTGAGCTACCGAAGTGTGTGGTGAGCCACGGGATCGTTTGTGAAGGTTTCACCTCGCCTCCGCAAGGGAAGAGGTCACTTAGTGGAAGGAGGAGATAGCTTGACCTTGTGTGGTCGTATAAGCTTCCTCAACGGAGAGTAGGATTCACCGTGCCTTGGTGGCTGCTTGGTGCGAGCGGTGAATCCGAACTTCGGGAGAAAAATCTCTTTGTCTCTTGGTTTGAGCTCTTTCCTCATTTTGTCATTTCTAGCATATTACTTGTGCTTTCGCTACGATCTACTTTGGTGTGTTGAGCTGTGTGCAGGAGCTCCATTGGAACACTTGGAAACATCCCTGGAAGCTTCACATCATTTGTGGTTTGTGCTAGAACCCGTAGAGGGGAAATATACTTGTTAGTGCAATCTGTGCAGGAACCGGTTTTACCGGTTTGGGAAACCGGTAATACCTATTTTGGTGCTGATAGTTGGAATTAGTTTTTGTAAACTGCAGATTCGCCTATTCACCCCCCTCTAGGCGACATCAAGGTCCTTTCAATTGGTATCAGAGCTTGGCTTCACATCCCAGCTTAACCGCCGTGAAGAAAAGATGTCGATTGAGGTATATTTTGAGCCACTTGAGCTTGATGGCTCAAACTATGCTTCTTGGTTTGGTAATGTTCATAATGCTCTTAGAAATATAGATCCTGTAGTTGAACATATTTTAGTTGCTAGCATTCTACCTCCTAACTTTGATTATGACAACATTGGTTTGCCAAACCTCACTCAAAAGGAGCTAGCTTGCACGCAACTCAATGCTTGTGTTACTGACTTTTTGCGAAGTTCTATTTGTAAAGATTTATGGGATATCATCTCTAGCGAGGAAGGAATCCGAAGAGATGCACATCTCATTTGGATTCTCATCAAGGATATATTTGAAAATCCGGAAAGTGATGATGAAGAGCAAGAAGTCATGGAGTCATCTGAGAAATGCTCATCTACATCAATAATATCTTGTGAGCCTCAGGTGATCTCATCTTTGGAGCAAGAGAGCAACAAAGTGCAAAACTTGGTTCCTGTGCAGGAACCGGTTTTACCGGTTTGCAACTCCGGTTTTATCGGTTCTGCCAGGGAGTCCATGTACAGCTCAGCTCAAGGCACAAGCAACGACCCAAGCAAAGCCTCCACGTCAACATGTTCATCTTCCAGTGATGAAAACTTAATGTGCTTGATGGCCAAGAAGAAGAAGTAGAAGGAGACCAAGAAGGGCAATGGTCAAATTGATGAGAGACTAAGTTCTTTGACCAAAGAACTAGAGGCTCTCAAATCATCACATGCCTCCTTGGTCAGTAAGTATGAAATCTTGTTAAAGGATTTTGCTTATGCTACTGATTTATCTACTTGTGTAGCATCCTTATAACAAGAAAAACAAATGCTTAGTGCTCAACTCGAGAAGCTCACTAGTGACATATGAAATTGCAAGGCACTCACAAGGAACTTGAATATTCCCATGAGATGCTTGTTGATTCATATGCTTTGCTAGAAACATCTCATGAGGTCATGATTACATCGGTAAAGTATCTTGAACCTCATACACACACATGCACATGCTCTCACATCAATTCTACTTTGTTGTGTGAAAAACCGTGTTGCTCCCAAGCAACCAAATCTTGTGGTGAGCATGTTTTTGTAGAGTCTTGTAATGATCTCCTTGCTGAAGAATTGAAAGACATGAAGCAAGAGAGAGAAAAGATCAAGAATGACTTGGTCAAGCTTAAGGGAAAGGGCCAAGTGCAACCTCCTCAAGATAACCGTGAATACATGGTGAATAAGCTTGAGAAGGGATCAATGGTCACTGGCCTAGTCCCTAAGCATGACAAGCAAGTCAACAAGAACAAGACTCAAGAAATGAGGAAAAAGGGACTTGATCACATACAATGCTTTGAATGCTCAAACATGGGGCATTACGCATCCATGTGCCCTACCAAGCTTAAAAACAAGGGAAAGAAGCAAAGAGGATCCAAGAAGAGGGCATGCTACAAATGTAAGGAAGTTGGACACTTGATTGATGCATGTCCTTTGAAGAAGGTGGAGCTGCCTGTGCAAAACCGGTTTAACCGGTTACAGGAACCGGTAAAACCGGTTCTGCCTGAGGAAGTGCATCAACTCCACAAGAAGAGTGATCAAGCCAAGTCTGTAAATGAAAAGGCTAGCAAGAAGCAAGAGATTAAGAAAAAGAGCAAATCATCATCAAGCAAGATCAAAAGCCGCATTTGCTATGTTTGTCGCTCAAAGGGGCATATGGGTAAGGATTGTCCAAATGGTAATGCTCCAAAATCTGATCTTATCCATTATGATTTTGCTGAGCTTGGGAAGGACAAATCTGGCACTTATGCTACTAGAGTGATTAGTTCACCTCAAACTAGCATAAGAGCTATTTGGGTTCCCAAGTCTCTTGTGACTAACCTTAAAGGACCCAACATGGCTTGGGTACCTAAAAGCACTTGCTAGACCTGCGGGGGAAGAGAGATGCATTGAGTTTTGGCAAATGAATCATTATATGTGAACTTCTCCAACTTGCCAAAGCATCACTAAATCAGCTATATCATTTCCAATGACATCTCGGTAACATGCTTTAGTTGGTTGACTTATACATATTCTTCTTTGTGAAAACAAGCATATCATCTTTGGTTATGGATGCTTGGATATGTCTAAGTCTCTTATCTCCACTATTTATTCCCCATATGCCATAAGATGCTTTTAATGGCTCTCTAGTAGAGCATATTAATTTGAAGTGCAGGAACATAAGAAATCAATGAAGAAAGAATTTCTCGGAACACATAAAGATATATTTCCACTGATATGGAAGCTACCAGGGAAAACCGGTTTAACCGGTTTCACCGGTTTGGCCCAGTGTACTCCACTTAATTTCCGATCGGCTTCAGATCTTCCGACCCAAAAGTCCGGCAGCCTCTGTCTTGTATCAGAAGTTCCGGTCATCCGTGCCAGAAGTTACGGCATAAGTTTAACTGTCCGGATTCATCTAAAGTGGAATAATGTAAGAAATCCTCTCAGCACTTCAATGGCATACAAATTCATATGCTATCTTTGTGGTAGTAAATTTTCTTGGCACCATTTCAATAAATGCAATTTATTTATGTGCCGGGACCAAATTGTGAAATAAACTCCTCAAACCCATTAAATTGAACAAGTGCATGTGACAAGTGATTCAAACACTTGATGCACCTATTGAGGGGGAGTTCATTCTACAATTTGTGTCCTTAAGACTAACGATTTCTATTAGTGATCTTGTAGTCTCATGTGTGAGAGTTTGTCTCTCTTTGAAGCAAGCTATGTCTTTTGTCCAAAAATGGTAAAATTGTATCTATTTCTTACTTGGGCAATAAATTCTTCTCAATAAATAGCTGCTTGCCATAATATAGATTAAATCCCTTTGCTTGGCTTTGTGACAAGATTGATGCATATGAGCTTGCCTCCATATACACATGTGCATCAAGAAAAAGGAATTTAACCTATATTGTGGAGTTTCATCTTTTATTGATCCATTATGCCTCTCCAATTCAAAGGTCACTAAATGATGAAAATAGGTCTTGTGCTATTTAATGCATTTCTCTTCTATGATGCATAAAAAGGGAAAAATATAAAGAGAAAAGGCATTCGGATTATATTGACAATGCACAAGCTTTTTGATATGAATCTTCACCAATGTGAAGAAAGGATTAGCTAGAGGCCAAGGTATGTTTCTTTGACTCATGTTTTTACATTGAGCATCTAGGCCTCATAATCTATGCTAGGGTGTGCATTCATGCATGTAACTCTCTCAAGTCCCGTTCTTTATACCTATTAGATGTTTAGTAAATTTCTTCTTTAAAATTGACTAAGTGTCATATGTTCCATAAAAACGGTTAAAGGAATATGCTAAACATTATATATGGTTCTTGACTTGATTTAGTTGCATGCTTGTGTGACATAGGATAGTTTTTTGAAAAATCCAACTAGCATGATAGGACTTGTGTGTTTTTTAAAAATATTTGGTTCTTGGTCTTTGTGACCTAATCAATCTGTTTGTGACTATTGTTGCCCTTGATTGATTGATGGCTAGTCACAAATGGTGAGATTTTCCTCAAGTCCATAAAATTCTTTATCTTTCCCGACCCTCTTGGAAGAATCAAGGAGGTTTGAAGTATATTGGAAAATCTCGAATCTATCAATGCTAAATCTAGTTCCTGAATCAATCCTAAGTTATCCATCTCATATGATCAGGATTCAAGTGTTCAGGAGATCAAAATCAACTTTTCGGGTTTCCCAGCAAAAACCGGTATTACCGGTTTGGCAAACCGGTATTACCGATTTTGGCCGGGCCCACAACCTTATCTCTTTACCTCAGCAAAACTTACCCCTTCACCCCTCATTCACTCCACAAGTCACCCAGGCCCGACTTCCCTCTCTCTCCCGTGCTCCTTGGGCGACCAAGGTCCCCCCATGGCGATTTGAAGATTCCCAAGGGAAGAAGCTCGGTTCCCTCTAGTTTTTGAGAAGGCATTGGTGCTGGAGGTCGGTTTCACCGGAGTGGAAACCGCTTTGGATTCAAAAGCTCATGCGGCCTAGGTATTCCAAGGTACCAAATGTTCCCATCACCCGATCTATTTCCTCGTTGCATATCTGTTGAAACCCTTTAAGGAATTATGTCCTAGGATGCCCAGGAAGCTACCCCTTGAATGGTTTTGGATTTGGTGGGCTACATTTTGAACATGGGCGATTTAGGGTTCTGCCCCCAGGAACCGGTTTCACCGGTTCATAAAACTGGTTTCACCGGTTTGGGCAGGCCGACCCTACTTAATCCATTCTCAACGTGTAACCTTCTATCAAGTTTGTAGGACTTTTTCTCATGGATATAATCTGCTGTTCCTACACTTTTGGCCATTCATCTTGCTCAGCTAGAATATTCTGTGAACTACCATGTGCTAGGTCTGTTGGTCAAGGAATATATTTTGTGGACATGGATTTTAAGTTCTGTTGATCATATCCTTCAAATCCATCTTTTACTCATGACCTAGACCTGATCTTTATGCTCTGTGCAAAACCGGTTTCACCGGTTTGGAAAACCGGTTTCACCGGTTCTGCACAGATCTGTGGCCACCTGATCTTAAATTCTAATCTTGTAATTCTTTTTATCTCCAAATCATTCCTATGTCCTAATATATGTGTTCGCAACCCTTTTGACCATGAGATTATAATTTACAAAAGGAGATCAAAGGAAATGGCCGATGAACAAGGTGGTTCTGGTTCGGGAGGATTTTTTGATGATGATCCTCCTAGGCGCAGTGGGCACAATCTGAGGCCTAGAAAAAAGAGAGCAGCTTCTAGAGACATTGAAGATGTTCATGAAGAAGCTGTGGATACATCAAGTGGTGATGATGAGGCTAGTGATGAAAATTATCGGGTTGAGCATCGTCAAGGTAAAGAAAGGGCTGTTGAGAGCAGCGAAGAAGAAGAAGAAGGTGGTGAAGGTGCTGGTGATGAAGGAGAAGAGGAAGGTGTTGCTGGTGAGGAAGAGGAAGAAGAAGAGGAAGATGATGAGATGGCTATGCCCGAAATCAGAAAGCCTGTTGCTCCAAGAAGAGGAGAAAATTACCTTCTGGGTGGCATGACTGATGTGGCTAGGAAGAAGAGGAGAGAAAACTATATTGGTACTCCTAAGACAGCCACGGACTACAGGTTTCACACTTTATTCCATCAAGATTATTATTCTAGTGCTATCATTGGGAAGAAGGGTCACATAGAGGCCGAGTCAAAGTGGATTGACTGGGATTACATGGCAAGATTTAATGATCCTATCTTCAATGAGATCATCAAGGTGGTTACCAACACTAGAATTAAAAGAATCATGAAATTCAAGTGCTCTTGGAATAAAGAAATCATTGCTCAGTTCTATGCCACACTATATGTTGAGGAGGGAGTTAGTGTGAGGAGGATGCACTGGATGACAGAAGGAAGGCCTTATAGTATATCATTTGCTGCCTTTTCCAGAAGGTTTGGACTTGGAGAAGATGATGCATATCCCAGGCTACATAGAGCTGATGGTCCTTTGCCCCCTAAGGAAATGAAGTTTATGTATCCAAGGACCGAGCAAGGTGACTTTGGGAAGGTAAAGGATCTCTATACCTATTATCATGTCTTGAACAACTTGTTTAGATTGACTCTTACACCTAGAGGAGGAAATCAAACGGATGTGTCAAATTATGCTCGTGATTTGCTTACTGCCATGAGACCTCCTGGTACTAACTTCAGCATTGGGGAATATTTGTGGGAGGAAATTCGGAATATTTCAGAGAGTCCCCAAAAGCTTTGTGGTTTTGCTCCATATGTGATGTATTTGATTGAGAAAACCACCAAAAGGCAATTTGTGAAGGACACAAAGCATGAGGTACTGAGGCTAAAGCCACCCAAGAAGACCAGGGTCCCATCTCCTAACAGATATCAGTAAGAAGGGGCAGATCAGCTGCAGCAACAGCAGCCTGCTGGCCAGCCAGAAACCGGTTTTACCGGTTCTGGAAACCGGTTTGAGACTGACCAGCGGCATTCGTCTTCATCTCGCTCTAGTGAGAAGCCTTCATCTCCAATTCGACGCATCTTGAGCTTCTTCACTGGAATCTGCAAGAATCAAAGAGATATGTTGGTTGAGCAGCAGAGGGTGAGAAGGGAAACCAAGAAGGATAGGGATATGATGAAGAGGATGTACAATGCACAGAATATTTCTCCTCCAAGATCTCCTATCTCTCCAGAGCATGAAGAGCCCGAGATCCCTTCTCTTGATGACATGGTGGCCACCTATCAGTCGAGTGGTTATTTTCAGCCACTCCAGCACCATTTTGGATATGGTGCATATCAGCCACCTCCTCCTCCACCTGCACCTGGCATGACTGGTATGAACTATCCTGGAGCATCATCGTCTGCAGCACCACCTCCTCCTCCTACACATGGAGAAGATTTTGCCACAAGGGCAGCTACAGCTCTCTTTGGTTCTTCTACTGGTATATGACTTGATCTAAATCTTTCAGATCTTAGATTCCGTCCTTCCATCTAATTCTCTTATTTTAGGTCTTCCTCTTTGGCAAGAAGATTCTCCAAGCCACAACGGCGATGAGCAGTGATGGATGAACATGTCTGGGCAGCACTACTCTTCTTCAGGCCCTTATTGGATGCTTGATGACAAAGGGGGAGAAGAGCATGGATTAAAGCTTAGAATTTGAAGTTTAGTGTGCTGTCTCTGGGAAATCCGGTTTCACCGGTTTGGAAAACCGGTTGAACCGGTTTATGCTGTGTAGAAGAAACTTGGATTGGATGTAATAAATCTATCGAATCTTTATCCTTTGTGGACTTGAGGAACTTGATTGTATGCTACTGTGTGTAATGAACCTGTATTTCAATTAAGTTATCTTGTGCTAGTGTGATATGCATGTTTGATTGGTGAAATGTTTTGTTTGTGCGTTGACTGGGAAGAACCGGTTACACCGGTTTGGCAAACCGGTGAAACCGGTTTTGGTCTGGACAGTGCACAAACATCTTCTTTGAATTCTATGATATGCATGCCATTGTATTCTTATTGCTGTTAATTATTCATCTCATTATATTATTGGATCCATTCATGCTTAGATTTAGGGGGAGCTCCCATGCTTTTCTCTTAAATATGTGCATTTGGCATTTGAGGCCGAATTTTTGAAATTCCATTCAAAGCACATACTAAGGGGGAGCTCATAACTGATCTAAGAACTCTTTAATGCTTATTCATATTATTTGTGAGCTTTAATCGGGTTGTCATCAATCACCAAAAAGGGGGAGATTGAAAGTGCATCTAGGCCCTCAAGTGGATTTTGGTGAATTGAGTGACAAAACGATTAAAGGACTAACTTGTTTGTTTAAGTGCATGAGCAGGGATCTATTCTTATAGTTCATTTACAGTTAACATGCTCATGATATATACATGGTTATTAATCAAAGCAAGCAAGTATGATCCCAAGATTCGAGATTGTTGAAGATGGCATGTCTTTGGTATTCATGATGGAGACATGGTTTTATGATTGATATATGGTCTCTAATTGCTTAAGAAGGACTGTCATTGAAGTATTGGGATGATAGTTTCAATGAAGTATATTTGGATCATTATTGGTCTCATGACATGGATACTCTTTGAACAAGACATGAGACAATATCACTATGATGAAGATAAAGATTTATGGATCAGCTAAGAAAAGAAGAAGAATACATAAGATTAGATATTGCAAGGCTTCATGTGTGTATGATAAAATGACATGAGCATATATGTTATATATTGGTCTTATTTGGAAGCTTGCAATTCATGGGATATTCTTTATCAATCAAGAACAAGCATTTGAAGAATATTTTAAATGGAATTCATTCAATGGCAAAGCAAAGCTAACTTGATGATGCAAGGGTAAGTGGTGAAGAAACAAATCGAGATGACTAGAGCGAGGGACTAAGCAAGCTTTGGTTAAGTGACGACTTATGACCATGTGCGAATTGCTAAGGTGAAGTATCTAGTATCCGGGGGGTTTCGAAGTATCATATCCAAGTCTTGTCAAGAGAAGCAATGCAATGCATATATGTTATGGTTGATGAAGAGAGTGGCCTAAGGATTAAAGTGAACTCAAATATAAGTTATGAAAAATCCTAAGTCACTAGCTCAAGATGGATATGCTCAGTTGAAGATACAATGTTGAAAGCCCTCAAAGAAGTGATTGATCAAGTATTGGCATGATTGTTGACATACAAGCTCAAGTGGTTGATTTATGATTCATCTTATGTCTTGAGTATAGGTATGCCGTACTATCAAGAGGGATGCAACATTGATTGAATGACAATCTCCAAAAGTGCTCAAGTGAACCCATGTGAGTCTAACCATGAGAGTTTCTAACTTAGTGTGGGTTCCCTGGCAAAATCGGTGGAACCGGTTTTGGCAACCGGTTAAACCGGTTTTGGTGGCCTCGAGCATCTAACGGCTAGTTTCTTTGAAATCCGGTAAAACCGGTTTTGTAACCGGTGGAACCGGTTTTCCTCTGACAGAAAAACGGCTAGTTTTTGGAGTGGTGGGTATTTATACCCATGAGCTCCTCTTTGAGGAGCTGCTGGCTCAGCTCGACTTTAACACCTCCTAGAAGCCAGCAGAGCTCTCCCCAGCCTCTCTTTGTGAGATTTGAGCAATCCTTGTGAGATTCTTGAGTTGGGTTGAGAGAGTGACTTGTGTGTGAGCATTGGAGAGCAATCCTAATCCTTGAGCACTTGTGGTTTCGTCAAGCAATCGTTGAAGCATTTGTTACTCTTGGAGGTTCTTCCTCCTAGACGGCTAGGCGTTGCCCGGTGAGCTACCGAAGTGTGTGGTGAGCCACGGGATCGTTTGTGAAGGTTTCACCTCGCCTCCGCAAGGGAAGAGGTCACTTAGTGGAAGGAGGAGATAGCTTGACCTTGTGTGGTCGTATAAGCTTCCTCAACGGAGAGTAGGATTCACCGTGCCTTGGTGGCTGCTTGGTGCGAGCGGTGAATCCGAACTTCGGGAGAAAAATCTCTTTGTCTCTTGGTTTGAGCTCTTTCCTCATTTTGTCATTTCTAGCATATTACTTGTGCTTCCGCTACGATCTACTTTGGTGTGTTGAGCTGTGTGCAGGAGCTCCATTGGAACACTTGGAAACATCCCTGGAAGCTTCACACCATTTGTGGTTTGTGCTAGAACTCGTAGAGGGGAAATATACTTGTTAGTGCAATCTATGCAGGAACCGGATTTACCGGTTTGGGAAACCGGTAATACCGGTTTTGGTGCTGACAGTTGGAATTAGTTTTTGTAAACTGCAGATTCGCCTATTCACCCCCCCTCTAGGCGACATCAAGGTCCTTTCAATACTTCATCTTCTTCCGCATAAAAGGACAGGAATTGATGGTCTTTGAAATTCCGGTGCAGGGCCAATTGGAATTGAGTCTGCAACCATAGTTGGATAAACCACCAGGGACCTCCTCCAATATGATCGATAGGTTGTCCTACTGATAGCTTGGCCGCTACTTGATGAAGTAGATGATATGCAGCTCCGAGAAGTAGATGATATGCAGTGATCGGTGATGTATTTTTTCCATCCCTTTGAGCCCGTGCTGATCGGCCGATGCTCTAGTTGGCCTAAAAGTTTCCTTAGGTTTGAGGCGATGGATGTGTTGAGACCAGTCAACATGTGAACATCCATTAAAGTCAGATTCATCGGAGCATGACCAAAGAGATAAGCATTCAAAGCATCGAACCAAAATAGTGATGTAGAAGCTAATAAATTCTCATCCTTAGCCATATCGGCGAGAGATAAAGTGATGCATTGACTCAGGTCCTTTTCATCCCAAAAGGTTGATTTAGCTGCACGAACTCTGAGAAGCCAGTCTCGCCAGCCTGAGATGATACTTGGCAATGATCGGAATGATTGGGTCCAATCGTTGGCTTGAAGGTTTGACCCCTTAAAGGGGATTCGCTCCGATTCCAAGTTAATCATATCGATCAGATCAGGATTGCCCATCGGACCCAGGTAGTAGGTCGATGGGAGATGAGACACTAGTATGATGATGTTATCTTTGAGGTTCTATAAGAGAGAGAGAAAATAACTAATATAGATACAGCGGAGCAAATAATCTTAAAAGGAGAAAAATGCAGGTGAAAGAATGAAATTATAAATTTTGGACATGAAATACAGAGATCAGTGATGATTTTTTACCTCAGGGACGTGAGTGCTCGTGGCTTTATCTTCTGAGGCCGACATTGTTTGATTAGATCTAAAAGAAACAGTGAACTGGGGTAAGAAAAGGTGAAGAGTAATAAGATGAAATCGATGGTACTCCAGATGCGAAAGGTGAATCATATGCGGGCAAGGTCCTCACCAGATCTATGGTGGAAGTTTCTCAAATGTCGATCCAAATCTGCCGAATGGAGATTTTTGAAGTGCGGCGGCAGAAAGCTTGAGCAGTTTGATGGGAGTGAGCGGAGGGAAGAAGATGGCCCACATCTAGTATTTATAATGCTTACGGGAGAAGGAACCACCTAGAGATCGAGCTGTCACGCTCGCGTATGGATGGAGAGATGCAACAGTGGAGGAAACACGGGTTTCTATGGACTATTCACTGCAGATGTCATCATTGCTTGAAGAATTTTGGAACAAAATAATATTTTATCCCAAAATTGGGTGGCATATATTGACACCAAATTTTGAATCGGCTGGTAGTAAAGGAATGTTAATTTTTTGTAAAGCCGAAGTGGTGGAAGGAAGGTTATAGCCGATTCAATTATGATGACAGGACCGAATCCGATTCTGACTTGCACGAGTCCGACTCCGATTGAGTATATTGAAAGAATCTTTATCGGATACGGTGGTGAGAGGCCGGAGCATGTATGACTATAGGAAGACACGTGTTTGGAAGCTTCTCTAGGGCCTAGCGTTGTGGCAATTGTAACTCTTTTGGTAGTTTGGATTAATTTTGCTTTAAATAAATTAGAGATATTGTCTTATCCGACAGAGATTAGTTAGATTTCCAGGGTATAAATATAAACCCTGTGTCATTGTAATCAAGGTTCACACAACCATCAATACAACCAAACTTTCGGCCCTCATGCCAATGAACCCTTTTCGTCGAGTTCTTTAGCAAGCAGGGCTACATCATCTTGACCTCCAGTTTGTTTGTAAATGTGACACTTATCAAATTATTCTAGGATTTAGATTGAGGCACATCGCCCTTCTTCATTTTGATAATTCACCAATTTATCGAGTTGCTCTAAGCTTTATATTGAAGCGTATCGCTCTTCTTCGTTTAGATTACTCAACCTTTTACCGTGACTTGTTATTTTATCTTATCGGCTTACATCTATTCAAAGATCTGTTCGCATCTATTTGTTTCATATTTTATCACATGCTTTTGCAACAGATCTATTTATTTTCTCGCTTATATAGCTGGTCTAGATTCAATTATCAAGTCACAAATAAGTTAAATTTAAGCAAGTTCTTTAAAGCACATAGATCCATCAAAGTGAATAGGCTAAATATGTGCCCTGGTATCAACGCTATCTCGGTTGGGTCCGACCTGATTGTAGTGACACCGAATTTAGTTTATTCAAGCTTTTAGAGATATGTGTGATAAAGAGCATGATTAGATCTAATTTATCTTCGATTCGGCTTTTATAGTCGATGGCTTATTTTATTACATGCTATATCATCATGAGTCGGATTCAAGGCCGATGGTTCATGCATGCATCGGACTCCTTTCCATGTTGACTCGATTGCTGGAATGAATCGGGGCTTTGGCCGATGAGTTCCTTTGAGATTACTGATTAAACTTTACCTTGTCAATTTCAAGTCAAATTGACTGGCAAGCCACGAATCTCAAGATTTTGGACTTGCACTGAAGTAAAGCAAATCTTTCAGGCCACAGTGTTGTTTTCAGAAAGTCAACGCCTAACTTTTTAGACGTCAACAATTGAACTGGTGCGGGGCACAACTATTTATAACATGGTACGGCGGTGGAGAGGCAGCTCAAGGCGGTTGAGGTTGTTTGGCTGTGGGGCTAGGTCGGCCGATCTGGGGGGAGGGGGTTTGCCGACCCTTGGATTCCCCGACTCAAGTGATGCCCGGTCAGGATGGACTCCTGGAGGCGGTAGGAAGCACCTCGTGAAAGATGGGCTGATTTGGTCTCCCTATCAGGTCGGGCGACATGGCACCAACACATCTTAGGCCCAACTTCGCCTGGGTGACTGTGTAGTGGGTTCTCATGATGGTTCCAGGTGGTTTAGCTAGACCTGAATACGTTTAGTTCATGAGGTGGGCCCTTTGATTCATGAGATCTCCTCGTGGACCATTGCCTTCTCTTGGATCCCACCGCCATGGAATCAACGGCTAGGATGGTCCTGGAGTGTGCTTCTTTGATGTGGCAAAAGATGGGCATAATTGGGCTTGGGCCTAGGTCGGCCGACCTATAGGGTTGGGCGACCTGGCCGGGGGCCCAAATGTTCCTCCCTTTTGCCATTTAGTCCCTCCACTCACATATTCACCAAAAGTTGTGGAGTTGATTAGATATGAACCCTATAGCTATAGTGACTGCATCATTGTATATCAAAGTTGACAGTGTGAAATGTGCATTAATAGCCGTCAACAATCCTTCTCAAACCCATAGTGTCATTTTGAGCATTTCCTGCAAGATGAGATAAAACACCAACACTCGTAGAAATCATTAGTAATAAACCCTACCACTATGCTTGGGGATTATATTGATGTATTTTCAGCAGGAATTGACTGTCAAAAGTGGTACTTAAGGACCATCAACAAGCTCCCCCACACTTATCATTTACTTGTCCTCGAGTAAAGTTTAATGACTGAGGTGAAACAAGATGGCTCTTTTTGATATGATGCTAGCATATAAGTTATTCCAAGACATACCTGTACTTATGAATTTTGAAGTGTCTATCATTTCATCTTGGATGGTTGAGAAATGGTACGGCCATGATTTAAGTTATCTTCACTCTTCCGTTAAGTAACTTGGGTTTTTGATAAATTTTCAAAACAAAACCTTACCTAGTTCCTCAATTGATTCTCTCAGATCGCTCAATGGGTATGATTCTATTGACATTTTTTCTTGTCAACACACCAAATATGCACTAGCTAGCACAGATCCACAACGGATCGATCACCAGCAACGAGCCTGTCAAAACTGATTCCACCAGTTTTGGGAATCTGGTGCCACCAGATTTTTAGGGCTTGCTGTGTGTTCCTATGAACACCGGCTCGGGAGGGACCCCATTAGGGCTGGTGCACCTAGGGTTGTAGTGAGGTTGGCAGGCCACTCAGAATGCGGTCAACGCCGTAGAGACAAAGTACGAACAACAATTAGGGTTTGGAAAAGCTAGGGTTTGAAAGAGATAAAAAATAAAGGTATTTGTATTTGATCGATTGGATTAACCCTCAATTGACCGCAACCCTTCATATTTATAGGGTGGCGGAGGAAAGCCCTATTACAACTCGGAATCTATAAAAGAGTCCAAACCTACTAGGACTGGGGGAAAACCAATTCCACCGGTTTCAAATCCAGTTCCACCGGTTTTTGTTGTCAAGTTAGCGTTGTGCCAATTTTGATCTCCAACATATGCGCCCCCTATTTTTTGGTAAAGCTTGCATACCAAAAAACATATTGACATGAAAAAAATACACCTGAGGGCGATGTTAGACAAAGTTCATCGGCCTTTCCATTCTAAGAACGATATTTACCAATATCAGCCATACAAAACTAAGCCTCTTGCCAAATACTAGGATGATATATCTTTAAGTACCTTTGATTAAGAGCCCTAGGCAGCTGCTGACCTTGCAAGGTCACCACCATATAAGAATTACCAAAGATCACCTTAATCACCTTGTATGACGCTTCCCAACTTGGAGACCATTTACCAAACTTATTGCTCTTTGATCCTATAGGTAGTATTGTCTTCCAAACCAAGTTACCAACCTGAAAAGATTTTTCTTTTACCTTTTTATTATAAGCTCTAGCAACTCGGATTTTATCCTTCTCAATCTCCTTTAAAGCCTTCAAACGCACCTCGTCAATATTGTCCATCCTCAAATCATGATAATCAATAGCATTAAAATCATTTTGCTTGGCTAACCTATATGCACCTAGATTTACCTCAATAGGCAAAACGACTTCTTGACTATATACAAGCTCAAAAGGAGTAACATTAGTAGCACCATGTCTAGATATGCGATGAGCCCATAATGCTTCGGATAAAACCTCATGCCATCTCCAAGGATTTTCTTCTATCTTCTTCTTAATGAGCTTAATCAAAATTTTATTACTAGACTCGGCTTGACCATTAGCCTGAGCATAGTAGGGAGATGAATTGAGCAATTTAATTCCATACATCTCAACAAACTCATGAACTTCTTTTGATATAAATGAAGTACTTTGATCAGTAGTTAAAGTTAGTGGAATGCCAAATCGATGGATAATATGCTTGATAATAAACTCAATTACCTCTCGATGTGTCATATTCTTCAAAGGAATCGCTTCGGTCCACTTTTTATAATAATTAGTAGCAATTAACACGAAACGATGTCCCTTTGATGAAGGAGGATGAATTTGCCCAACAAAGTCTAGTCCTCATCCTCGAAAAGGCCAAGGTTTGATAATAGGATGTAATAACGCTGCTGGAACCATCTGAATATTCTCAAACCTTTGACATTCTTCACAATCTTTGTAAGACCACAGTCAGCTATCATACTAGGCCAATAAAAACAAGCTCTCCTCAAAATCCACTTCATCTTAGGAGCCGACTGATGTGCACCACAAATTCCTTCATGAACCTCACCCATAGTAACCTTTGCTTGATCAGAACCCACATATTTCAACAATAAATCTTCAGTCGTCCGACGATATAATGCACCATCAACCAAAGTAAATTTAAATGCCCATCGTTGGACTTTCTGTCAAACTTGTGACTAGGATTCTGTAAATAATCAATAATGGGCATCCTCCAATCAGTATCCCTGTCCTTAGCAATTTTAAAATGCTCATTGGCCGAAGCACTACTGTCAGCAGATAAACCGGTTCCACGGGTTCTGGAATCGGTACCACCAGAAAATCCAGTCCTATAGGTTTTTGCATCCGGTGCCACCGGTTTCTCGAGGGCTAAAACCTTCGCTATACAAAATGTCGGCTTTCTTTCTTAAAAATTCTTTTTCTGAATATCATAGCTAGATGCTTGCTGAGCCAAAGCATTTGCCCTTGGATTCTAATCTCTTTATACATGATGTATAATAAATTCATCGAAACAAAAAATTATATCTAAACATTTATCTAGATATGCATTTAAAAGACCATCGAAACATTGTTATACTTTAGCAACATGTTGTACAACCAGCAAAGAATCACCAAATGCTTCCACATGTTTTACACCCATGTCATGCACAATCTCTAGCCCAAACAAGAAAGCCTCATATTTAGCTTGATTATTAGTAGAATCATCTTTTAACCAGTTAAGAGGTTCAAATATGGCACCATTTGGTGATATAAGAGCAACACCAACACCACACCCGCTTTTGCAAATTGATCCATCAAAATGCAATTCCCATGGGGTAAAAGTAATATACCTGATGTTTAAATCATGATCATAATTAATGCTATGCTCAACAATAAAATCAGCTACAATTTGGCCTTTCATTGATTTTAAAGGTTCACAAGCCAAATCATATTCAATAAGAGCATAAGCCCATTTACCAATTCTACCACTTAAAATTGGTCTATGCAACATATATTTAATTACATCAGTTTGACAAGCTACTATGCAAGTATTGGATAATAAATAAGGCCTCATGTTGGTACAAGCATAGTATAATGATAAGCAAAGATTTTCAATAAATATATATCTCGTTTCGGCATCCAATAATCGATGACTTGCATAAGAAACAATATGTTCCTTCACTTCTATTTCTTGAGTCAAAACAACCCCAATTACATGTTCTTGTTGTTTTGCCCCTCAAGTAAATTCGGTTTTGCCTCTCCTAGGAGCTTTAATAACCGGAAGCGAAGATAAGTAATATTTAATCTTCTCAAAAGCTTCTTGCTGTTTTGCCCCCAAGTAAATTCGGTTTCATCTTTTAACCAAAAAATAGGAGTAAAAGCACTATCTTTCCCGGACAAGTTACAAATAAATCTTCTCAAGTAATTTACCTTGCCCAAGAATTTCTGTAAATCTTTCTTACATGTAGGGGGCCTTAATATTCTTAATAGACTTAATTTTCTTAGGATCTATCTCTATGCCATTTTCATAAATAATAAATCCTAGAAACTTTCCAGCCGACACACTAAGTGCACATTTGAGTGGATTCATTTTCAAGCCATATCGACGCATTCTCTCAAAAGCAAGCCATAAATCAGCTAAATGAGATTTCAAACCAGCCGATTTAACAACAATATCATCGATATAAACTTCTATGATTAAGCCAAGTAAATCATGAAAAATTAAATTCATTGCCCTTTGGTAAGTAGCACCAGCATTTTTTAAACCAAAGGTCATAACTACCCACTCAAATAAACCAACAAAACCTGGACATACAAAGGCCGTTTTGGATATATCCTCTTCAGCCATGAATATTTGATTGTAACCAGCATTACCATCAAGAAAACTAATAACTTTATGTCCAAAAGCATCATTTATAAGCATGTCGGCTATAGGCATAGGATATTCATCTTTTGGAGTAGCTCTATTAAGATTTCTAAAATCAATGCAAGCTCTAAGCTTACCCGAATCTTTTTTCTCTACCGGCACAATATTAGATAATCATTCAACATAACAAGCCCTAATAAAATTTGCATCTAATAACTGATTAATTACTTCCTTAATCTGGTCATACACAATAGGATTAAAACATCTAGCATTTTGTTTATAAGGCCTAAAACCAGGTTTGATTGGTAGCCGATGCTCAACTAACTCGCGGCTTAAACCAGGCATCTCTTGATAATTCCATGCAAAACAATCAACATATTCTTTTGATAGCTCTATTAATTCAGCTTTATAATCAGCTTCCAAATTTTTGTTTACAAATGTCAGCCTAGGTGTAGAACCGTCACCAATATCAACCTCCTCTAAAGGATCCGTCGACGTAAAACCTTGTCCTAATTTACTCATATCATCAAAATCCTTAATGGCTTCACACATATCGTTCTTATGCGTCCAATAGTGTTCAAGTCTCTGCTGCAACTGCTCAGAATTATTCATTAATTCATAATAGGTGGTTTAGCCAATTCTCCACCAGCCAGGCACAAAGCCATCTTTAGTACAAATGATTGTTGGACCTAACGGCCGGCAGTCCACAAGGGGGTACCCAAGTGGTTGATTTGCAGGCGAAGGTGATCATAGAGTTAGGGAACTCGAGGTAACACAGGAAACACAAGGTTTATACAGGTTCAGGCTACCCGGAGGTATAATACCCTACGTCTTGTGCTCGGTGGTCTAGAATTAATCTTCTCAACAATGCTTCGGAGAACAATGGCGAGTTCGTGGTTACAGGGTGAGAGTATTCGATGATCCTTAAGGGGTCAACCTAGGCCGTCTTATATAAGCCAACGGCCTAGGGTTTACAAGTCGGTTATCTCTAATTGTATCCAGCTACGAAGGAAACTAATCTGAGTCGGCTACAACATAATCTCCGTGATCTTCGGGCGGGATCCGAATATCACGCCTCGTGCCTTGCGGGCTAAGTCATCACCAGTCTTGTCCATCAAGTTTAGAGATCCTCGTGGGCCGGCCCGGGGTCAGCCCACATTGCTGTCAGATGTGGGCCTAGGCCGATTGCCACCCCCGTCGTTAGTGGGCCCAGGGGTACCTATATCCCACAAGTCCCCAAGCAACGTGCAGGCCGACACAAGTGTGGGCGGTGCTCAAAAAAGAAACAAGAAATCATCGGGGATGATCCTATTCAGACCTGAGGGTGAAGCCCCGAGTGGTGTGGTGCCAAGTTGTGGCTACATCGGACACCGTGAGGGACTGCATCACTTTGAGAAAAGTGACACATCTTGATAGGGCATATGGAGAGCGATGTAAGGAGCTCTCCATATGGAGTAGTCCTCGAGCATTGGGTTGATTGGTAAATCGAGCCAATGGTCAAGAAAATAAGAAACATCTGAGCTTCAGGGCAGACACACCAAGAAGAAAAATCGCCACATCTAAAACGGCAGATCAAGAAAATAGTACACCCATGGGTGTGCATGGCAAACCCGTGGCGAAAAAGCACTGCAAGAGGCAGGTAAAGGGCGGTCTGGCACCTCGAAGAGAGGAGCCGCACGGCCAGGGCTCACGCGCCGAACAGTACAACAAGAATCACGTGTCCACAGAGGACACCGAGCTATAAATAAGAGGTGACGTGTCCACAGAGGACACCGAGCTATAAATAAGAGGTGAGGCCGAGAACCATTGCACCACTGTAGGAAATGTGTAGAAACCAGCTGAAGGAGATGTCAGGGGCATGGTACTGGATCCATCCTCCAGGAGGAAATCTGAGGGACATGAAAATATAGTACTAAAAGAGTGTTTGCGAGCGACTTGAGGGTTGATGAGCGTCTGCTTGCTCTTTCGCTTATGCCAGGCGTCCCCTTTGATCAGGAGCATATTGTTGGTATTTCTTAACGTTTACATTATTCTGCAAGCGCACATAAGTATGTTGTAGCTGTTGACGCGGAAAATCGGCGGTCGTATTCCCCGCGTGCAGCACAAGAAGACCAGGGAGATCAGCTTTGCTCCAGTGCCAGTCTACACTCCAGTTCAGGTTCGCGGCGTGCCAGTCAATTTGACCTGAAATTGACAAGGGAATAAAACAGTTAAATTGCTCTATGATTGTGCCGGCTCTATTTCAGACGATGGAGTAACGTTGAATTTTAGCCAAGACCCAATCAGACACGCATCGGCCGATACCGATCGGACCTCAGAATCGGACCTTATTGATGACGTCAATCGGACCAAGTGATCGGACCTCAATCAGACACCAAATTGGACCTCAGGATCGGACCAATCGGGATCGGACCTTGATTGATATTACAGATCAGCCTTTGAATAATGAAATAAAGCATAAAACAAGGCCAATATGTAAAATAATGGATCAGCTATGTCTTGAAACAAGATATTAAATAATCAAAGTGTAAGCCGATACATTGTCCACCTTGTCTAGTTGCCAGTTTGACTCGTCTTATCGGACCATCTAACCAACCAATCGGACTATAGCCTTTTCAGAGAAATCTAGCTCCGATGTAGGGAATCTAGATTTCTCCAACTATGATCAGATCAGATAGCTAGATAATCAGATTCGATTCATCAACCTGTCAATTAAACAAGATGCTCGCACAGGTGTTGATCAGATTAAGCAAAATAAGCAGGTAAAACATTAACAGATACGTTCTGATTCTAAGATATGCTACTGAACAATTAAGCAAGATCCAGCTCCGACGTAGGGAATCTACACCACACTTAACATTCAAATAGCAATAAGGCGTAACCAAAGCTTCCTTTAACTAATCAAGATGAACCTAGCTCCGACATAGGGAATCTAGACCAAACATGACAGTCAAAGATTAATCTAAGCGTATTACAAAGATCCAGCTCCGACGTAGGGAATCTACATCAGTGCAATACTCAAAGAACAACCAGATTAAACCACAAAGCAAGATCGGACCTAGAACGATGCTGTAAGATAAATATTGCTTAAATCGGACCAAGACCCATGCTCAAAGCCGTTGAAGAAGTAGAATTGATTCACATGGCGTAGATCTAAACCAATCTAGCAACTCCAACAAACTGCAAAGACTACCTTTAGTAACCAAGATTATTCTAGCTCCGACGTAGGGAATCTAGACTAATCTTGGTACCTAGCTCCGACGTAGGGAATCTAGGCTTAAAGTGTAGTCCGATAAACGATAATCTGTTGAATAATCAATATTGATCTAGCTCCGACGTAGGGAATCTATATCAATCTTGATTATCCAGAGATAAATCGGTTGAACAGTATAAACGAGAAAGGGCGATGCGCCTCAATTCAAAGCTTATACTAGTTCGATAAATTGACTAACTTACTGGTAAGCCGGAGATCAGAACTGATGCAGCCCGTCCACCAATGAGCTTCGTCGGTAACTACTACTAGGGTTTTGGCGTGAAGCCGGGTTGTATTGATTGTGAGAATAATTCTTTACAATGGACGAGGGTTCAATTTTATACCCTGGTCATGGAGAGTTCTGATCGGACCAGACTAACTAAATAAGGTAAACTAAGCTTAAGATAGAACGGGACTCTCATACGCCTTCTGAAAAGGAAATAGTCCCTAGATCTGATACGCCTCCTCCTTAGCCGACGCGCTTTCCCTCTTGAACTCGTCATCGGGTCGGACTCCCGCTTCATCGGACCCCTCTTCAGCATCGGCTTCCTTCTTTGTCACCTTCAGCCTTGACCAGTCAACAGGTCCACTGCACAGTCTCAATCTCACCACGTCATCATCTGACTCAGCATGTCAGGTGCGAAAATCCGGTGTCAACACATGCCCCCCAATTTTGGAATAAAATATCATTTTGTTCCAAAATTCGTATCTGCCATCATAACTCCTTCACCGATTTTCGTGCCAAAACTTTCCATCCCTGCACTGCGCGGCTCCTCGATCTTTCTCCCGGGCAACAACATCTCTGACAATGAACAGACATGGATCCCTACATTTATCTCACGGGTATCCATGCGTCTTCTGACCCAGGCGATACGACTTTTCAATGCAGTTCCTCAAAAGACGCTCTTCCTTCAATTACGGCAGCTCTGAATCAATGCCACATCTCCACGAGAATACTGTTCTTCATTTGGACGGTTTCCACGAGCGCCCCTTGGATTCTATTTCTCTTCTAATGCGTCCATCGACCGCCGGCTATAAATACCTGCCTCATGTCTTCTTCTTTCACCATCCCTTAGCCATGGCGCAGCTAATATTCATGGTAGAGCACAAACTCCTTCTGTTTGATATAGGATCCGACTCCTTCCTCCTCTTCTGCTAGAAGAATTCTCGTGAAGAAGTATAGGGTACTCCCCCCCTTTCCTGATCCTGCAGTGAATCCAGGTGGAACTTCTGCTAGAAGAATCCTCGTGAGGTTCCTCTCATGGTTCACCAAAGGGAAGGTTTTTCAGAGGGGTGTAATAGAGTGCCCTTTACAGGCTAGGGTAGAGCGTCCACCGGCGCGCTCTTCAAGGGACTGCATCCAGAGCGGATTTCTTCGACTCAAGGAAGAAGACATCTCCTCAAACTTGCGCTTCCTTTTGCCCTTCCTTTTCTAGTCTTGTTCTGGCAATGATGAACAAAGTACATCGGCGCCTACCAGATCCTTTTATCTTCTGAAATCCTTCTGTATGAGAAATATATGAATATATATGCAATCCCTTTTCAAACAGCCAGATCCGTCATCGAACGGCTTGATGATGTAATGTATTTTTCTCTGTTTGTATATAGCCCTTAAGGCGATGCATATCGCATCGGCTCTTATTTTTGTTCTTGAGGCGATTTTCCATCGGCTTTCAAGCCTGACGCATAGCATCGGCTCTTATGAGTTTACCCAAATGCTAGGGTAGTACTTCTTCCAATATTTCCCGTTTAATGCTTTAGGAAACACTTCTCCTTCAAGTGTTTGTAGAATATAAGCATTTCCAGGAACACATCGGACGACTTGATAAGGTCCCTCCCAGTTCGGTGACCACTTGCCGTACTTGGGATCTTTAGAACCAATTGGCAGAATAACCTTCCAGACAAGATCGCCCTCCTTGAACTCTTTCCCTTTAACTTTCTTATCATAATGCCTCGCTACTCTAAGCTTATTAGCCTCAATATTTTCAAGAGCGCGCAGCCGACGAACAGCCAAGTCATCGGACTCACTATTCATGAGCTCCATGTATTCGCCGGCCTTCAATTTATCCTGAAGCTCGATACGTCTTGATCCAGTACGAATTTCCCATGGAAGAACCGCTTCATGTCCATAAACTAGTTCATACGGAGAAACTTTGATTGATCCATGACAAGCCATTCGATAAGTCCATAGAGCTTCAGGAAGCACAATATGCCATTTTCTTGGATACTCTTCAATCTTTCTATCAATCAACTTGATCAAACTTTTATTGGAGGCTTCAGCTTGACCATTGGCTTGTGCATAATATGGCGATGAATTAAGAAGCTTGATACCCATATCAGCAGCAAAATTTTTGAACTCGTCCGATGTAAACATCGTACCTTGATCTGTTGTGATCGTCTGTGGAATTCCAAATCGGTAAATAATGTGTTCTCTAACGAATTCAATAACATTCTGTGTTTTCACCTCCCTCAAAGGAATAGCTTCAACCCACTTGGTGAAATAATCTGTTGCCGCTAATATGAATTTGTGCCCCTTACTTGAATGTGGAAAAATTTGGCCGATCAAGTCAATTTCCCATCCTCTAAACGGCCATGGCTTGATAACAGGGTTCATGGCCGATGCTGGAGCCCTTTGAATGTTTCCATATCTTTGACACTCTTGGCATCCTTTATAATATTCAAAACAGTCTTCTAGAATCGTCGGCCAATAATACCCATTCTTTCTTATCATCCATTTCATCTTGAACGCCGATTGATGAGCCCCGCAGACACCCTCATGAATTTCTCCCATCAAAACTTTGGCTTCTTCAGGTCCGATACATCTCAACAGAACTCCATCAATCGAGCGAAAATAAAGCACTCCCTCAACCAAGACATGTCTGATCGATTTATAGCGTACTTTTCTAGAAGTTTTGACAGAAGGATCCTTCAAATATTCAACGATTTCTTTCCTCCAATCCCCTTCTGGTATCTCCTACCATTACATCGGACGTAGGCCGATAGCCAGACGCCTTTTGCGCCAGCCGATTTGCTTCTTCATTATGATGTCTCAGAACATGCTTAAGAGTTACCAAGTGAATTGACTAATCAAATCTCGGCACTTTTCAAAATAAGATAACAAAGCATCCATCTTGCAATCATATTTGCCGAGTAACTGATTAACAATCAGCAAAGAATCTCCAAATACCTCAACAAACCGAGCGCCGATATCTTTAAGAATCTGGAGTCCTTTCATCAATGCTTCATATTCCGCCTGATTATTTGTGCATTTCTCAATTGGAAAAGCGAATTCAAACCTTGCCCCCCGAGGCGAAATAATAATCAGACCGATTCCGCAACCATCATTGCAAGAAGAACCATCAAAGAACATAGTCCAAGGAACCGCGTCAACCACATTGGCCTTTTCCATCGGACCAGATACATCAAGTTCCATAGTGCATTGCTTGCCAGCATCAGTGCTCGGTCCACAATGGTCAGCAACTAAATCAGCCATTATCTGCCCTTTTACCGCTTTGGCCGATTCATATCTGAGATCAAATTCTGTCAGAGCAAAAACCCATTTGCCAATTCTTCCTTTCATGATTGGCATTGATAACATATACTTGATCACATCCTCTCTACAGATCACAGTACACTCGGCCGATAGTAAATAATGCCTTAATTTTGTACAAGAAAAATACAAACAAAGGCAAATCTTCTCCACATATGAATACCGAGTTTCAGGATCTAGCAATCTTCGGCTTAAATAGAATATAACTCTTTCTCTCCCATCAACCTCTTGAATCAAGACAGAGCCAATTGCATGATCAAAAGCCGATAAATAAAGCTTGTACGGCTTACCCTTTTGTAGTGGAATAAGAACTGGCGGATATGCTAAATATTGCTTGATTTCATCCAATGCCTTTTGATGTTTAGGCTCCCAAACCAATTCTTCTTCATTTCTCAGCTTCAGCAAAGGAGTAAATGCTTCCAATCGGACCGACAAATTTGATATAAACCTCCTCAGAAAATTAATCTTTCCAATCAAACTCTGCAATTCCTTCTTGTTTGTTGGAGGTTCAATATCATCAATCGCCTTGCGGTTCCGATTATTCACCTCAATTCCTCTCTCATGTACCAAGAAACCGAGAAATTGGCCGGCCGATACGCCAAAAGCACACTTGAGCGGATTCATCTTCAATCCATGTTGTCTTGTACACTCTAGTGTTTCCTTCAAATCGGCCAAATGATCTCGATAACCTTTTGATTTGACTACCACATCATCAATGTAGATTTCGACTATCCTGCCAATCAACCTATGAAAAATATAATTCATAGCACGTTGATAAGTAGCAACGGCATTTTTCAAACCAAAAGTCATAACAACCCACTCATATAAACCGAGAGCACCTGGACATTGGAATGCAGTTTTGGGAATATCTTCTTCCGCCATAAAAATCTGATTATAACCAGCATTACCATCCAGGAAACTCATCACTTTATGGCCTGATGTTGCATCAACAAGCATATCGGCCACCGGCATCGGATACTCATCCTTCGGGGTTGCCTTGTTCAAGTTCCTGTAATCAATGCAAACACGTAGCTTTCCATTCTTCTTATATACAGGAACTATATTTGATACCCACTCAGCATATCGACATGGCCTGATAAACTTAGCTTCAAATAGCTTCATTATTTCGGCCTTAATTGGCTCATGCATCTCAGTCTTGAACCTCCTTGGATACTGCTTGTGTGGTCGATATCCTGGTTTGATAGGTAGCTGATGTTCAACAATATCACGGCTTAAACCTGGCATTTCATAATATTCCCAAGCAAAACAATCAGAATATTCTTTCAAAAGTTTTATTAACTCCTGTTTATACTCGGGATCCAACTTAGCACTGATATACGTCGGCCTTGGTCTATCACTAGATCCTATATCTATTTCTTCTAATTCATCGGCCGACGTAAATCCAAATCCTAATTTACCGAACTCACTTCGGTCTTCAAGATCTTCTATATAATCATCCATTTAAAACAATGTCTCAGAGCCGACTGCTTGGATCGGCTTTAGTCCTTGATCGGACACCTTGAGGAAGTCACCATCCCACACTTTTCCTGACAGGCATTCAACTCCTTCAAACTCCCAAATTGTTGACTCAGCTGTAGCAATGCTAACCGAATCATCAGCTGTGACAATCTCCACTTTATTGCCTTGCCATTGAATCAAACATTGGTGCATTGTGGATGGTATGCAGCAATTGGCATGGATCCAATCACGCCCGAGGAGCATGCTGTAAGAACCTTGGCCATCAATCACAAAGAAAGTAGTCGGCAATGTCTTGCTGCCGATGGTCAATTCAACATGAATTGCCCCCCGAGGCTCTGAAACGTTTCCGCCAAAGTCCTTGAGTGTCATATTTGTCTTGATCAGATCATCAATCCCTTTCCTCAGCTTACGGAATGTGGAATAGGGCATAAGATTGACTGCAGCTCCTCCATCAACCAGCATCTTGGTCATCGGCTTCCCATCAACGTATCCCTTGATGTACAGAGGCTTTAAGTGCCGATACCCATTTGCATTTGGCTTTTCAAAAACCGCCTTCTCTGAATCAAGAACCAAGCATGCAGCGGCTTCTTCCAGTTCATAATCGACCTCATGGTCGTCTTGTTCATCAGGAGCAGCGAAATCAGAAGGCAACATCAAAACCATATTTATTGCGGCCGATGTACTTGCTTCATCATCATTGGCCATCTTGATGCGCCACTTCTTTTCTTTTGCCAATTCTTGCTCCTGAATCTGCTCGTTATAACGCAAGCATTGCACACGTCTCTTCTTGGACTTAGAAATCCCTGATGGGCACCACTGTCCAGGCCTCATTGGAGGTTCTTCAGCCCGATTCTGAACTGGAGCCTTCTCTTCCATTTTTTCAGGGCCATGAGCATCAGCCCGGCCTTCATTATTTTTGTGGCCATGAGTATTAACCCGGCCTTCATCTCTTTGATGATGATCATCAATCCTGACGCCGATCCGTTCATGAACTGATCGTCGACCCCTCTTGGAAGCTCTGTATTCTTCATACTGGAAGCTACATTCAGGACAATCTGCTTTCGATGGCAGTCTAAGCTTCTCGTTCCAGCAAAATACGAAGAAAGGACACCCCCAATGATCATCATCATGATTGTATCGGTCATAAACTTGTCGTTCATCCGCATACCAATTGGACCTATAACCGTACTGACGACGACTGTCAATTCTATCATCAAACCAGCGCCGACCATCGGACCTGTCATCATACCGGCGTCGGTCATCGGACCACTCATCAAATCGGCGTCGGCCATCGGACCACTCATTATATCGGCGTCGGCCATCGGACCTGTCATCACGTCGGCGTTGATCATCAAACTCTTTATCAAGCCGCCTTGCCTGATACTCACGCCTCCGACGTCGTCGTTCCTCGCGTTCTTCCCACGCCCGAGCCGCTGCTTGCTGCCTCTTGTATTTGTTAATCAGCATTTGGGAAGTCACACGCGGCCGATACCCACCAGGAGCATTAGATTCACGTCCAAACGCCTGATGATTCCTGCGTAGCTCTTCAACAGTAACTTGAACCACAGGATCAACAGCACCAGAACTCTTGGCGTGGTCCGATGTAAGCACTTTGAACTTCCCCTTTTCATTAGCATCAACCATATTAACAGAAAAGGAGAAATCAGCAAAGTTATTGGGAAAGGGATGACCATCGATCTTCATGGCTTTCTTGCTATCTTCAAACTTGATTTTGCCTGACTCAATAGCCAATTGGATCTCCCTTCTGAACACTTTGCATTCATTGATCTCGTGAGATGTCGAGTTATGCCATTTGCAATATTTGCGTTTCTTCAACTCATCGGCCGATGGAATAGAATGATTTGGAGAAAGCTGAATAAGCTTCTCACTGAGCAGCAAATCAAAAATCTTATCGACCTTTGTTATATCAAAACCAAACTTCTCAGGATTCTGTTTGATCCACGGGAGCGATACTGGCTTCTTGGATTTAGTCCACTCAGCTATGTTGACATCAGCTTCCTCTTCAGATTCAGAGAGATAAGATACTTGCTTGGAAAACTTCACACGTTTCATCTCCTGATATCGGACCTCATGAGCTGACACTTTCTGAACCAATTGCCCCAATGTCTCAAACTCCTGAGCAGAAAACTTTTCTTTAATCGGCGCGAGCAAACCCTGGAACGCAAGCTCGGCCAACTGCATGTCAGACAGCTTCAAACTATAGCATCGATTCCTAGTGTCACGGAATCGTTGAATGTACTCCTTGACGGTCTCATCATTACTCTGCCTGATAGCAATTGAATCAGAGATCTTCATCTCATTGAGACCAGAAAAGAAATATTTATGGAACTGCTTCTCCATATCGGACCATCCTGTGACTGATCCTGCTGGCAGCGACGTAAACCAGGTAAACGCCGGCCCTGACAGTGACAGAGGAAAAAATCTGAGCCTGAGTCCCTCCTCTGAAGCAGCTTCACCACACTGAGCCAAGAATCGGCTCACATGCTCGATGGTGGTCATATCATCTTGCCCGGAGAATTTGGAAAAATCCGGCACTCTGTAACGTGGAGGAAGTGGCACTGCATCAAAATAAGATGGGTACGGGTGCCGATACAACCTCGCTTCATCTTTAGGCTTCAAGCCGAATTGATTTTGGATCACCTCGGCTATTTTCTGCGACCAATCGGACTGTTGATTTCCAGGTGACATTCCATCAGCTATGTCCATCACATAATTATTGTAATCTCCGACCATACGCTGATGTGAAGGGACCTCTGCATGTAGCCTTGCAACTGCAGGTTGTTTTTCTTGTTCGCTCAGAGTCCTGGCATACTTTTCACCATGTGGGCCGACAATAGTTCCATCGGCCATCAACAGAAAACCGTTGGCCAGTTCAACAGGAGGTGGTGGAGCAATCGGCATTTGTGGAGCAATGGTCATTGTATTATCTGCAGTTTCTTTGCCTCTTCCTGATCCTGATGCTCCTGCAGAATCTGCTATAAACACTGGACCCTTCAAGCAAATAGCATCGTCCACCGCCTTCTTGATGAGATTGTCCAAAGAATTCACCAAAGTGCCTGATTGGTTGATCAATGCATGATGAACAGCCTGGTGAATCATCTCTGTCATGTTAACCTGGTACTCCCTAGCATCAGTTGTCTTCTTGATCAACTCTGGATCCGGGAGAGGACCTTTGAGTATAGGGCCTGAACGATTACGCCCAAACTGACCAAGGCAGAGCTTCTCAAACGCATCAATCTGGGCCTGAACTGCATCCAACTGAGCTTTGGACAGATCGGCCTTTGTAATGGGCATGGTCACCTCAGGCGTCTTGTTTCTGTCGTTCTTGGCCTTCTCAGCAGCTTCTTTTTGAGCAGCAAGTCTTGCTGCAGTTTCTTGTTCAGCATCAGACGACGACATCTTGGACTTTGTTTCTCGTGTCCCACTGGGCGTGCCAAAAATGTGTTGACGCGGAAAATCGGCGGTCGTATTCCCCGCGTGCAGCACAAGAAGACCAGGGAGATCAGCTTCGCTCCAGTGCCAGTCTACACTCCAGTTCAGGTTCGCGGCGTGCCAGTCAATTTGACCTGAAATTGACAAGGGAATAAAACAGTTAAATTGCTCTATGATTGTGCCGGCTCTATTTCAGACGATGGAGTAACGTCGAATTTTAGCCAAGACCCAATCAGACACGCATCGGCCGATACCGATCGGACCTCAGAATCGGACCTTATTGATGACGTCAATCGGACCAAGTGATCGGACCTCAATCAGACACCAAATTGGACCTCAGGATCGGACCAATCGGGATCGGACCTTGATTGATATTACAGATCAGCCTTTGAATAATGAAATAAAGCATAAAACAAGGCCAATATGTAAAATAATGGATCAGCTATGTCTTGAAACAAGATATTAAATAATCAAAGTGTAAGCCGATACATTGTCCACCTTGTTTAGTTGCCAGTTTGACTCGTCTTATCGGACCATCTAACCAACCAATCGGACTATAGCCTTTTCAGAGAAATCTAGCTCCGACGTAGGGAATCTAGATTTCTCCAACTATGATCAGATCAGATAGCTAGATAATCAGATTCGATTCATCAACCTGTCAATTAAACAAGATGCTCGCACAGGTGTTGATCAGATTAAGCAAAATAAGCAGGTAAAACATTAACAGATACGTTCTGATTCTAAGATATGCTACTGAACAATTAAGCAAGATCCAGCTCTGACGTAGGGAATCTACACCACACTTAACATTCAAATAGCAATAAGGCGTAACCAAAGCTTCCTTTAACTAATCAAAATGAACCTAGCTCCGACGTAGGGAATCTAGACCAAACATGACAGTCAAAGATTAATCTAAGCGTATTACAAAGATCCAGCTCTGACGTAGGGAATCTACATCAGTGCAATACTCAAAGAACAACCAGATTAAACCACAAAGCAAGATCGGACAGAGAACGATGCTGTAAGATAAATATTGCTTAAATCGGACCAAGACCCATGCTCAAAGCCGTTGAAGAAGTAGAATTGATTCACATGGCGTAGATCTAAACCAATCTAGCAACTCCAACAAACCGCAAAGACTACCTTTAGTAACCAAGATTATTCTAGCTCCGACGTAGGGAATCTAGACTAATCTTGGTACCTAGCTCCGACGTAGGGAATCTAGGCTTAAAGTGTAGTCCGATAAACGATAATCTGTTGAATAATCAATATTGATCTAGCTCCGACGTAGGGAATCTATATCAATCTTGATTATCCAGAGATAAATCGGTTGAACAGTATAAACGAGAAAAGGGCGATGCGCCTCAATTCAAAGCCTATACTAGTTCGATAAATTGACTAACTTACTGGTAAGCCGGAGATCAGAACTGATGCAGCCCGTCCACCAATGAGCTTCGTCGGTAACTACTACTAGGGTTTTGGCGTGAAGCCGGGTTGTATTGATTGTGAGAATAATTCTTTACAATGGACGAGGGTTCAATTTTATACCCTAGTCATGGAGAGTCCTGATCGGACCAGACTAACTAAATAAGGTAAACTAAGCTTAAGATAGAACGGGACTCTCATACGCCTTCTGAAAAGGAAATAGTCCCTAGATCTGATACGCCTCCTCCTTAGCCGACGCGCTTTCCCTCTTGAACTCGTCATCGGGTCGGACTCCCGCTTCATCGGACCCCTCTTCAGCATCGGCTTTCTTCTTTGTCACCTTCAGCCTTGACCAGTCAACAGGTCCACTGCGCAGTCTCAATCTCACCACGTCATCATCTGACTCAGCATGTCAGGTGCGAAAATCCGGTGTCAACAGTAGCATTTCACCCGGGTGTATTCCAGAGTATCATTATTTGTTTATCCGCAGGGAAAACGTTTAGTTAAAGAGAGGTGTCATCCAATGTATTTACGTACAATATCGTTAATCTACCATAGTCTAAACAGGGGTATATGATATGGAAGTGTATGGGTAATGTGACACACAGAAGTTTATTGCTCATCATTAAGTAGTCTTAGTTAGTAATAGAATGGTCCTGTATACGTAAACTGGTAAAACATAGTTCACATATCCAAAGGTTTCATTAGTGTTATTCAGTATAAAAACAAAATCTTGCAGGTGTAGAACCAACCAGTGTGATCATAGATATATTCTTAGACTACCAAATAATCACTTGTACAACACCAGTCATTGAAACATTATATCATGTGTAAATCACAGCAGTCTTGTACATAGTTTTCACCAAAAGACATAAAAAAATGTTTTAGTTCACATGGGTCTTTTATAGGAGCTTACAAGCATTTACAATCTGTACATAATAATTCAAGAGGTAAAGCATAAAGACACTGGTAATCTAAGGACGCTCGCCGTCGATCTAACCATGGTGACCCCAGGTACTTCTATAGACACGACTATGATGCCTAACAAGAGCTATCAAGAAGGACCCAGCGACGCCTCGTGAAAAAGATCAGACTCCGTCAACGACGATACATCCCTTGGCCTACGAAAGAAACCAACTCTCCTCTCAGATTGAGCGGTTGAGCTTCCATCCTTCCGCCTCTACAGGCTACAGCATTGCCGGTCGACGTTCCTCCCAACCCTCCCGTGAGTGCCGTCATTCGCCCATGCGCAGTACCTCACGCGAGCACCGTGGCAGCAGACCGCAATGCCGTACACACCTGGCCGCCCAACACTCGTCTACTCCCCTCCATCGCTTTGTCATCGACGCCGCATGTCAAGCCTGCTGCTGACATGTATATGTAAGCTATTATGCTGGTGCTTGTATTGTCTGCATGTTCAATTAAACATGCCAAGCCTACTGCTGACATGTATATGTAAGGTAGCTCTAGAATTAGTTATCTCGGTGAATACTGTTGCTGGACCTATGATGCTTTGTGTAAGTTAAATGTTCAAATGCTACCTTTGTGTTTCCAGAATTATGGAACTTATATAATGGGTCCTTTTTTTTCCTTGGCTTCACTAGTTAGTGATTACTATCTATGATTTTTCTTTGGTTCCTTTAATACAATGTATGTTTCCTTCAGTAACAATTATGGGTTTTGGTGTTGAGCTAGATGTGACAGATAGCTGCACAGTGCACACAAACAGGGCATGCTATGTTGGGCTGGTTTTTCCCTTCTACAGAGGAAAGCAGTGACTATTAGCAAGGAAGTGCTTAGTTGTTACATGCTTCCACTTGTCGTAGTGCGCCCTTTTGCGGATCTCCAGACATTGATATGCATTTTCCCTGTACTGATAAGCTGATCAGTTGTTGCATTCGCTGCTTGCTAGTTCTTCCCATGTGTGTACTGTGTAGGCTGAGATTTGATAGCTAAATAATTCATTTGTGCCTTGCTGATTAGATCAATGATGTTATCAAAAAGTCATGATATGTACATCGTTGGCTGAGCTCTGAAGCTAGGAAAGCAACCTTTTAACAGTGGTATCCAATCAACTGTAATGTCTAGCACTTGTTAATTGCAATGTTCAGATGAGAGAGTTTGTGATATCGCTCCCATAAAAAAAAAACAGAGGTACTTCTTCAAGTGCTGAGCCTACATGCTACTTTCCAGTGCTTTGTGGTATTTTGATGGGTATTGGCAGTTCAGTTTGAAAATGTGTTTATTGATTTCTGTTTTTTTCCTTATCTTAATGCATCTTCGAGATGGTAATGTATGAAGCTGAAGTGCTGAACTAGTGTGACACTATGACTTGGCAGTTGCCACCCTTAGCACATTTAGTGTAGTACTATTGTCATGATATGCTGATTGTTGATTCATCTTTCGTAATGCTACAATGTGGTCTCAATTCTGAAGCTAAAAATAGCCTCCTGTCTACTGCAAACTGCAGTAACCACATTGCAAGGAGATCTGTGTGAACTTAACTGTTGTGTTTCATACTAATTTTCAATGTTTGTGGCTTGTCTACCAGATTTCATAACTTGAATGCAGAATGCTTTTGTGAAATCTGAAACAAGATTTCTTTCTTGACAGGTTCCCTTGCAACCCCACCCCCCCTCCGGGGCCTAAGGTGCTGCTGGTCGGTCTTTTCCTTTGTATTAGGGCGAGCCTGTCAATCAGTTCCTTCCTCCAGCCAAAGTTCTGTGACCTGTGGCCTTTGTGTGTGTGTGTGTGTGTGTGTGTGTGTGTGTGAGTTTTGTGTGTGTTTGGGTGTTCTGGGTGTGTAGCACTGTTGGGTTCTGTACCCTTTATTCTTCTTAATATAAAGATGCGCAGCTCTCATGCGTTTTTCGAGAAAAAAAGAATAATAAGCAACTTTACCATTTTTTTTCTATAAAGAGGGCCACCATCAACAGACGATTTTTTGTGCCTTGAGTGGTGTCCTGAGATGTGTCTAATACTGAGCTGAGGTGCATGAAAATAAAAAATAGATAAAATTAGATGAGTTGGGAACATAAATTAATGAGCTCATGCTTCATACTGAAGAGATGCATTGTTGCAGACACACATGGATGAATTTTCAAGAGTCAAAAGACAATGTATGTTTCTAAGCAAAATATTGATGGAATTCTTCAGACAATATGGCATAGTCATAACTTATTCTTCGGAGCTAAATACTGCTTTAGGAATTAACAGTGATATAGAGAAGTAGCATCTCAACATCTCACAATTGGCAATGTTATACAATACTAACCTCCTAGTGTTTTATGTCAGCATGGAAACATAACATTGAGTGACCTACAGTTCAGTATAAGTTCTTAGAAAAATCAGAATCACAACTGTTGATTACTTAAAATATTCCTACACAAACAATTGTGTGAAGGAATGTTCTGAAAATATAAGCACAAGGCTATTATGTTCTTTTATAGAATTTCTACCTTCTCGAGCTGTTATATACACACCTATAGGAATACAACAAATCTAGGTCTAGGTCTTTATCTCCAGAACAGCATGCAAATGTAGTGGGTTGCACTTACGCAAGTCCAGGTCTTTATCTCCAAAAGTAAGTCTAGGTCTTTATCTCCAAAACTGAAAAATAGATAGGAGTGTATGTACTTGAGATATTGAAATGACCAAAATAAAACATTGGTTTCATACTAGGAGGAAAAAAAATGAAATCACCCTGTGTGAATCTGCACTGGCAGGTTAAATGGCACAGCAATTTCAAGACTGCAGGTGAATAGATAGTCAATTAGGCGCGATTGGTTTCAATGAGATTGGAGTACCATCGATCAGCTCACTCCAATAATTAACAAGTTGTACCCAATATATGACCATCAGCACTTTGAAACCAAAATGAGATGGGAAAAGAAACGATATCGCAAACTGCAACAAGCTAACAAAAGAAAAAAAAGCGAGCTTTTCATGAACAATTCTTGAAATCACATTACAAGCACACCACAAGAATATATGTAAACGTGTATTTCACCGACGGTGACCGAGCTAGCAGATGGGTTAAGGAGATGTATGAGTAGAGGACGACTGCGGTGGTGTAGGACTAGGTGGCGGCTGCTGAGGTCTAGAATGGGGGGCAAGTACTGCGGCGGTGGCGAGCTGAGATTGAGAATGGTGGCGGCGGCGAGCTAATGGCGAGTAGGGAGGACCGCTGAGGTCGAGATTGGAGGCGAGAATGGCGGCATTCATACATTAATTTTTTTATTTTTTTGCTAGGAATTCATACATTAATTGACGATACACCATTCAGGTCTCTATCATGGCCAGGCCGTCATGTTCGCTTTGCTTCTTTTTTCTGCCGGGTAGAAATTAAAATGCTAACCTGAGCTCAGCAGTTCTCGCTCATCTGTTTCTTTAAGGTTGGTACGTACTAATTGTCCATTCGAATGGAGAAGAACGAAATCATAAGCTAAAGTGATGGAACTAGGTACCGGAACATCTTCGGAAGGAAGTGGCTCTGCTTCTCATTATTATGTGATCAGACTAATTCAGAACTCAGTAAACAATTGTTACGAAGGTATACGATCTACTGAAATAAATGTAGTCCTTGATAGGACTGGACTATCATGAGTAACAGAGGCACACAATGTCCATGAGCTTCCTATGACGTAAAGCAAAAGTTGGTGAATTCCACTCTTATATATTGTGTGATGTTAAATTGTTGGGTACTATTTTTCATAAACATACCACATACATACGTGCTGCACATGGAAAAACGTTTCTCACCCAATTTGAGTTCACCGTGCCACTCATGTTGGACCCGCCTGTCAGGACCAACAGAGGTGAAAAAGGACCGATACCCATAGAAATTGAGAGTTCGAAAATGATTCTGTCAAAAATTAATTATTTTTTCACCGACCATAATCTAGCCGCTCCGCTCTGGTGTACCAGTTTGTTACGGGAAAAAAACAAAAATCATCGTCACTGTGTTAATGCCCTCTGCCTTCACGTATGGGCCTGAGGCCCATCAATACCACTGGGCCACTTCGAGGCAGCCAGCGCCAGAGGCCCTTCGAACTGGGCAATACCATTTGTAGATCGTGTGTTGTAGATTTGTTGTATTTTTAATATTCTAATATTCTCTATATCAGTTAAGAACCTATTATTTTACTATTGTATGTACCGATGGCAATAGATGCATTTTTTTAAACAAATATATATGCCATTAAAATAAAGAACAAAAATAATTGAAAAGTTTAAATTTGTTATCCAATTTAAACTCATCGTGCTCCTCACGTGGACCCACCTGTCACGGCTGAGGAGGTGGGACAATGTTGAGACCTATAAAAATCATGGGTCACAAAAATAATTTTGTCAAAAGTTAATTACTTTTTTCACCTTCAGTGGTCTTACCCATCTGGGCATACTCGGTTCTCATGAGAAACAAATAAAAAAATCATTCACGCGCGCAATAGCTCATGTCGCGCCGCGCTTACGGATGACCTATATATATATGCACGGATTCCTCCGGTGGCTGCTGTTGTAGGACTCGAGTCTCGAGATGTACACACTACCCACCTCTATCAGATGATAGTCATCATGCTGTTTCTGAAATGCATCTTCGCCTGCTGGCTCTCACCTGGTGATAGCATTGGTATATTTCTATATATGAAACCTAGGCTTGGTGAGCAACTAGGGTGGCCACATCGTCCATTAATCGTCCCTTCGATCCGCATCCAACGGCTCATATTATGCTGTTGGGGGATTGGCCTGCCAAGAAACACCATTGATAGGTTTTAAGTATTCTAACACACATTTGCCTTTGTTCTAACAAAGGGCACAACTTTTTTCCTTCGCTTACCAGGATAGTTACAGGAGTACCTTCGGTCCATAATCAGGGGGGACACAGAAGCATGGCTTTTGGGCAGAGTGGATGACAACCCGCAAAACACGAAGGCAGGCCTGAGCTATCATTCTGATAAGTAGGCCATGAATGGCTTCGTTCGTCTTTTTGACAGGTCATAAGGAGTATCTTAGCTTCGGAAGTCGGCGGAGAGAGACCACAATCGCCCAGTCGCCAGATCAGTCAACGAAGGCGATCCGATCCACCTGCATGACTGCGAAGCCAGGGTGGACCAAGTCAAAACCGAGTCCAACATGGTGTTACAAGTCCACGCATTCGCATTGATTAATACGAATGTACCATAATGTCCCTGGATCCTCCAAGTTGTATAGTCTAGAGAATGATGCCTGGTTTTCAAGGGTACAAGTGGAATGTAAAGATGTCTCTTGGCCTCCCTATAAATGGAGACCCCTCACCAACGTGTAAAGGGCTGATTCCTGAGAATACTATTGATGAGTAATATATTATTGCTTGTCTCTAGTTCTCTGTCTTAGCTATTGTCTGGGCATATTATCTTCGGTAGTATCCCAACAATTGGCGCCCACCGTCTGTGCTATGCACGAAGAAAACCCACGAACACCACCATGCCACAAGCAAAAAGAGTACCCAAAAACTCAAGAAATAGTACCGAAGACACAACCTCAACCGGCGAAGCCGATGCCCAAGCCATAATTCCACCAAATACCACACAACCCATAACCAAAGCCATCATCGGGGAGCAGGAAGATGATGGAGACACACTCACCACTGAAGACAAGCTGCGCAGGGTCTAGGAGAGGCTCCGCCTTCGGCGCCTAGAGCAGCAGAAACAATTCGAAGCTGCTCAACTCGAGCTACAATAACAATTGCAGGAAGAAGAAGAAGAACAACAACACGAGCTGCTGCAAATCAGGAAGCAGTTGGAAGAACTAAGGTAGGCGAAGCAGAGAAGACTAAATTCCACAAACTCAAGAGCTGCCAAGCTCCGTGAAGAGTCAAAAAAAAATCCAAGAAGCAAGTTGCTGAGCTGCAAGCAGAATTCAATGAGCCAATCGCCTTCGCTCAGGCTGGAGCAAATCATGTTTGCACTTCGGTAACCGGTTTACAAATGCTTCACACTCGCCCCATCGATCACACATGTCCCTTGTCCGAAGCCCTGCAACTGGCAATATGGCCGCCCTCGTACAAGCCAATTCCCCTGCCAAGGTATAATGGCCTAACTGACCCCAAGCAATTTATAATGAGTTATGAAGCAGCAATAGCTTCGGCTGGAGGAGATGAAGTGGTGCTGAAAAAATCTTTCATTATTGTTTGCGATGGCACCGCAATGAATTGGTACACAAAGCTACCAGGCTTATCTATCAACAATAGGTATGACTTGAAGAGAGAGCTAATCAAGAATTTTAGCATTATGGGGGACCAATCACTCTCATATGCCAAGCTCACATTACACCAGCAGCCGAAGGAACCACTAGAGGATTACTTTCGCATATTCGTAGGCCTAAGAGCTCAAGCTCCTCATATTCCTAATGAAGCTACCAAGTTTGCAGCTATTCAAGGGCTCCGCCCGGGCCCAATCGCACAGCATATCTGTGGGATATGGGTACCCTTGGGCCCACTACCGACCGGGTAGCCAGTTGGCTTGGTCCCACGTTTGACAAGGATGTGGGCCGACCCCAGGCCAGCCTACGAGGATCCCCGGCTTGATGGATAAGATTGGAGAAGACTTAGCCCGTAAGGCAGGAGGCAAGATGTACTCGGATCCCACCCAGAGATCACGGAGATTACATGGCAACCAACTCAGATTAGTTTCCTAGTCAGAGCCGGATAACAATTAGAGATAATTGACTTGTAAACCCTAGGCCGTTAGCCTATATAAGGCGGCCTAGGTTGACCCCTTCATTCATTCGATTCCTAGCTACCAGATCCCTCATTGTAACCAAGAGCTCGCTGTTGTTCCCCGGAACTTGCCGAGCAGATCAATACAAGACCCCGAGTACAGGACGTAGGGTATTATACCTCCGGGTAGCCCGAACTTGTATAATCCCTGTGTCCCTGTGTTACCTCGAGCTCCATAGTCCCGCGATCTCCTTTTGCCTACAAATCAACCATCTGGGTACCCCTAGGTAGACTGCCGAACGATAGCTCCGACAGTTGGCGCGCCAGGTAGAGGTGATCGCGGGGCAATAAAGCTAGATTGATGGTAGACCGTCGCTCCGTCATCTTCCCCGACTCTGTCAAGGACTGCGCTACGCACCTTGAGTGTGTCAGCTTCTTCGCTAAGATCCACTCCGCTGCCTCTGACTCCAACACGACGCCTGACGTCGTCACGACGACTGGCTCCGAGCTGACCTCATCACCGATCTCGACGTCGGTCATCGACCCGCTCCAGCGGCGGCTCGATGCTATCTCCATTGACGATCAGGCTCCGGGCCTGACAACTCGCCGAAGGATCCCTCCCCCAGACGAGCTCCTCGCCGAGTTGGATCGTGTCCAGGACACCATCGCCGAGTGCATCGTTATGTTGGAGGAGGCCCTGCGCCGACCCCGCAAGTCGCTCCAGCTAGGGTTCCGCAACGCCTCATCAATCTACTCGGCTCGACTCCGAGAGGATATGTCTCAGATCCAATCATCGCGGTCATCATGCACCTGCAGCTGCTGCAGCTGCTGCAGCTGCTGGTGAGATCCCTCCTGGGGCTCCACAAAGACAACGACCTCTGCCTCGAGGCCCCCACGGGGTTCACCCCCAGAACCTCGATGGAGCGTTCGCCCGGGTGCCGTTCCGCATGCCCCAGGCCAACGTCGCCGCCGCGTTCACCGAGCTAGGGCATATGCCCGACACCCCTGAGGTGCAGCGTGCCCGAGCCCAGCTCGAAGCCGCCCAGGAGCAAATCGAGAGATCATATCGCGCCAGATCCTGATCTGGGCAATCTAACTCGGCTCGCTCTTCTGGCCATCATTCTTCAGGCCACCGCTCTGCTCATAGCAGATCGGATCAGGACCAGCAACGCCGACGAAACCCTCCACTTCCTGTCGTGGAGGAAGAGGTGGCCCAGAACCACCATGAAGACGAAGAAGAGGAACGGCATAACTCGCGCAACGCGGATCTTCGCCGTGATCGCTACCAAGACTGGCATGACAGGCGCCAACGGCACCACCAACCTGACGATCTCCACGATCGCCTGAGGGACCACGCCCGCGACATCCGCGCCGACCTCGACGCTCGCCACCGAGAACGCGATGCGGCCAAGCTCGAGCGCCGCGAGCGGTATGACCGGGATTATGGTCGACCCGACCGCTAGCCGGTTGGCGAGGCAGGTGATGCCTCAGCAGAGGAAAATGAGCGCCGTGTCGTTCATGAGCTCATGGAACGTGAGCAGTACGACGCACGGTACGGCCCCCTGCGGGACGACCGCCGCTATGCACGTGATGATGCTTGGTCCCGTGCCAACCAAATTTGACCTCCTCGCCGTGACCACCACAACGACGATGAGGAAGACTTCGACGGTTTCGCCGCCTTCTCCGCCCGACTCCGTGCCATCCGTTGGCCCGAGTCCTTCAATCCAACCCTCGTGGAGAAGTTTGACAGTTGCTCTGACCCCAAGCTCTGGCTCAAGACGTACCACACAACAGTCAAAGCTGCCCATGGGACCAACGACCAAGCCGCCGCCTACTTCCTTATGATGCTAGGCAAGGAAGCGCTTCTATGGCTTGAGGGTGTCCTCTGGAACACCATCGACAGCTGGGCAGACCTTTGCCATACCTTCACCAAGAACTACCAGGCGAGCTACACTCGGTCAGGTACGAGATTTGATCTGGACAACATCAAGCAGAAGAAGGGCGAGAGCCTCCGAGACTACTCCGACCGTTTCTTCGACAACCGGAACAAGATCACCGATGTCGAGGACCGGGATGTCATCGACGCATTCCGGCATGGTCTCATTGACAACCAGCTCTTCCGCACGCTCTTCAAAACCAATGTAGTCATGGTCTCTGACCTGATAGAGGTGGTCAACTTGGAGGTTCGGGCCGATTAGGCTGAACAGGCCCAGTTCAAGAACAAACAGAAGCGCCCGGAAGACGACGATCGGGTTGAAAGCTCGAAGCGTCACGAGCCGCTTCGCGGGCGCAAGACAGGCCCTGAGCCCCTCATAGCTCTGGTAGAAGAAGAAGGCCGGCAGGAACCCAAGTTCCTTGCCGAGGAATTCCATGACACACTGAATGATCAGTGTCCCTTCCACAAAGACGCAGAGCATAATCTCCGTTATTGTCACGCGCTGCTCAAAGAACTCGGCGCCCTGCCTCCGACCAAGAAACAGTACTACAACAACAACGGTGATCGATACAACAACTACCGCCGTGATGGCTACAACAGTGACCGGCGGGACGACTACCGCCGTAGAGAAGACCGCGACCGCCGCGATGATTACCGACGCGGCGAACGCGACCGCGATGCTCCGGCTCGTCGGGATGATCAACGTCGCCAAGATGATGAGCACCGACTACCACCACCGCCCGAAGCCCCCAGGCGGGCTGCCACCGGCGACTTCCAGCACGCTGATCGCCTGGTCAACGTCATCATTGGGGGGCCTGGCGCCTTCCCAGATCGGCGCAAGGGCAAGCTCCACAAGCGTGAGGTGAAGATGGTCTCCACCAAGCCGGTGCAATACCTCCAGTGGTCTGACGACCACTGGGTGTACCTGCCCGAGCCAGGGTCCTACCCACTCGTCGTAGCTCCGGTCGTCGACAGGGTCCTCCTCTCCAAGGTCCTGATTGACGGCGGGAGCGCCCTCAACATCATCTTCACCAGCACCCTCAACAGCATGGGGTTCAACTACAGCAGGCTCCTGAGCGCTGAAGATCCGTTCTTCGGCATTGTGCCAGGAGAAGCTTCCTATCTGATAGGAAGGGTCGCCTTACCAGTCACATTTGGCACGGCCGACAACTACCGTACGGAGTTCCTATACTTCAAGGTGGCCGACTTCAAGAGTTCCTACCATGCCATCTTTGGCAGGCCCATGCTGGCCCGATTCATGGCTATTCCAAACCACACATATCTGGTTCTGAAGATGCCATCTCCCAATGGCGTCCTCTCCATCCGTGGAGATATCAAGACCTCCTTCGAATGTGACGGGGAGGCAATTAAGATAGCTGAGCTATCCCAGCAACTCGGCAATGCCACCTTACTGGCGGAAGAAGCCCCCAAGGCGGCGACCGACGAGCCTGTCCTCCCGGTGCAGAAGCAGCAGCCCACGTCGCTGACACCTACAGAAGCTTCCAAAGCGATCAGCTTGGGACTCGACGATCCCTCCAAGACGGCCCTCATAGGGCTGGGGCTCACTCCTAAATAGGAAGACGCCCTCATGGAAGCCATCAGACATGCCGGGAGTTCTGAGGGAGAAGGCTGAGCACTCCTTGGAATTGAGCAAGAACGCAAAGCCCACCAAGCAGAAGCTGCGCCGATTCGCTCAAGATCGCAAGGAGGCCATTAGGGTAGAATTGAATAAGCTCCTAGCTGTCGGTTTCATTAGAGAATGCAAACACCCTGAGTGGCTTGCAAATCCTGTACTTGTAAAGAAGTAATCCGGTGAATGGAGAATGTGCATTGACTATACGGATCTCAACCGCTACTGCCCTAAAGACCCCTTCCCTCTTCCGCGAATTGATCAAGTCGTCGACTCTACGTCCGGCTGCATGCTCCTGTGCTTTCTCGACTGCTACTCGGGTTATCACCAAATAGCCCTGAAGACGTCTGACCAGGACAAAACAACGTTCATCACCCCGCATGGCATCTACTGCTACAAGACGATGACCTTCGAGTTGAAGAACGCCAGTGCCACGTACCAGAAGGCCATCCAAGGTTGCCTGCAAAGCCAAATCGGTTGCAACGTGGAGGCTTACATGGATGATGTCATCGTCAAGACGTACGATGTCGACTCCCTCATCGCCGACCTGCAGGAAACTTTCAACAACCTGCGCCGCTTCAAATGGAAGCTTAATCCTACGAAGTGTGTATTCGGGGTGCCGTCGGGAAAGCTCCTGGGCTTCTTGGTCAGCCAACGCGGCATCGAGGTGAACCCAGTCAAGATGGACGCCATACGCAACCTCAAGGTACCTAAGTGCAAAAAGGACATCATGAAGCTCACGGGAATGATGGTGGCCCTGAGCCGGTTCATTAGCAAACTCGGCGAGAAGGGACTTCCGTTCTTCAAGATCCTCAAGATGGCGGACAAGTTCGAGTGGACCCCTGAGGCTAGCAAGGCCCTGGCCGACCTCAAGGAGTTCTTAGTTACACCCCCGGTACTCACGGGTCCGACCCCCGGGGAAGAGCTACTACTATACATCTCGGCTACCACTCACGTAGTCAGCACGGCCCTGGTCGTCGAGCGACCAAAAGAAGGCCACCCATACAAGGTCCAGCGTCCTGTATATTTCGTCAGCGAGGTACTCATCGAGTCCAAGGTCCGGTACCCCCATCCTCAGAAGCTGCTCTACGCGCTCCTGATCACTGCCAGGAAGCTACGCCACTACTTCCAGGCCCACGTCATTCGAGTCATCTCGAATTTCTCTCTTGGAGCCATCCTCCACAACAGAGACGCCAACGGCCACATCGTCAAGTGGTCCGTTGAACTCGGTGAGCACACCATCAACTTCGAGCCACGGGAGGCCATCAATTCCCAGATACTGGCCGACTTCGTGGCCAAGTGAACGGAGATCCAGACACCGACCCCCACGGAACGGCCAGAGCACTGGAAGATGTACTTCGATGGTGCCCTCAATCTTGAGGGAGCCGGCGCAGGAGTGCTGTTCATCTCCCCGGAGGGGTAGCACCTGAAATACATTCTTCAGATACACTACCAGGCTACCAACAATGGGGCCGAGTACGAAGCTCTCATCCACGGTCTCCGGATCACGGTTTCACTCGGCATCAAGTGGCTAATGTGCTATGGTGACTCCAAGCTAGTCGTCGAACAAGTCAACAAGAATTGGGACACGACCAAGGAAACCATGAGCGCATACTGCGCCCGAGGTATGCAAACTCGAGGCTCATTTCTATGGGCTCGAGTTCCACCATGTCCTTCGGGAAGATAACGTTGCCGCTGACGTCCTATCCAAGCTAGGATCCACCAGAGCCCAGGTGCCAGTCGGCGTCTTCGTCCAAGACCTGCGCACCCCGTCCATCAAGATGCTTGAGGACGACAGCCTTGTGCCCGACACGGAGCCTCCCCCGGGCGGCCTGCCGACCAATGAGGTTCTTGTGGTGGAAGCAGACTGGTGCGCCCCCTTCATCGCTTTCCTCACAGAGAACTGGTCACCGGGTATGAAGGAGGAAATTGAGAAGCTGACTCGGCGCGCGACAAATTACATCGTCATCGGCAACGCCTTGTATAGAAAGGCCGCCTCCACAGGCATACTCATGAAGTGTGCCCTCCGTGACGAAGGCATCAGCCTCTTGCAAGACATTCACTCAGGTACTTGCAGCAACCATGCCGCTGCAGGGACCCTAGTAGGCAAAGCTTACAGGGCAGGATTCTACTGGCCAACAGCCCTGTGTGATGCAAAAGAGTTGGTGCGCAGCTGCACCGGCTGCCAGTTCTTCTAGAAGCAAAAGCACCTGCCGGCTCAGGCTCTTGAACCATTCCCCCATCTTGGCCATTCGCCATATGGGGACTCGACAACGTTGGGCCCTTCAAGACCGCTCCGGACGGATTCAAGCACCTCTTGGTGGCAGTTGACAAGTTCACCAAGTGGATTGAGTACAAGGTCGTGACCGACACCAAGTCGGCCACAGCTGCCAAATTCATTGAAGAGCTTACCCATCGGTTTGGCGTCCTAAACCGCATTGTCACGGACCTAGGGTCCGAGTTCACAGGCCATGAGTTCTGGGACTTCTGCCAAGATAACTGCATCGACGTCTACTACTCTTCCACGGCACACCCCAGGTGTAATGGCTAGGTTGAACGAGCCAATGGCATGGTCCAGGACTCGCTCAAGAAGGCCATGTACGACAGACTCAACAAGCACGTCGGCCGGTGGGCCAAGGAAGTACCCCATGTCATATGGGGTCTACGGACACAGAAGAGCAGAGCAATGGGATATACTCCCTTCTTCCTGGTATATGGCTCTGAAGCCGTCCTCCCAGCCGACGTCGCCCATGGTGCTCTGCGCATCCAGCACTACGAGGAAGGTGAAGCAGAAATCGGCCGCCAAGTCGACATCGACTGCATAGAAGAACACCGACTTGCTGCGCTGATCCGGCATGCCAGACACGAACAGCAAGTGCGGAGGTATCATGATAGAAACGTCCGGGAACACTCCCTCAACGTCGGCGCCTGCGCCGAGTCATGTCCACCAAGGACAAGCACAAGCTTTTAGCCCCTTGGGAGGGTCCTTTCATCGTCAAGGAAGTCGTCTCGTCAGGAACATACAGCCTCCAGTGGGCTAATGGCGACCCCGTCCCGAACGTGTGGAACATCGAGCACCTCGTCAAATTCTATCCGTAGAAAAGCACAAAAGCTATGTATCCCTTGTCTCATATTAATAAAAGTATCTTCGCCTCATGGCTTGCTGTTGTCTCCTTACCCGACATCCATGCTGATGCTCGGGGACTGGGCCTGACCCAGACAGTGTTTTATCCATCAGGATAACAGGGGAGTACCCGTTTACTCCGACTTCTGAGTCCTTGCCCAACACCATGTTCCCCCCGGCGACAACTAAGCTAACCTGGCTGGTTCGAGTCCCCAACTGTGAAACACTGAGCCTCGTGCTCAACCCGCGCGCCTCCTACACCTAAGCCTCCCCGCTGAGCAGTGTAGCAGGGTAAACTGTCCTCTCCGTGAACAGTGGTCAGCGGGTCAAAAAGGGTGCTTAAACGGTACAAGGCAGTGACCAGTCGGGCGACGCAAAGTCCTAGTCGGCAGGGAAAAGGGTCCAACAAAACACCAATATATACCTATACTAATCACAGACTCTCTAGAAAATCCCACGTTAATTAGAGAAAAAGAAAAATTTGTAGCCATCTATCTGTGGTGGAGCCAAATTTCAATGGCAAGGATTAAGAGAAAGAAAATGTGCCCAAAATTACCCACCATGCCATCAATTAATAGTGCTTACCAAAGTTATTTGGCGTTTCAAGTTGTGCAACGTAGGCAATGTGGAGGAAAGGTTTCCAAATAGAGTATAGCACATCCAGGTGTAATTAGCCCACCAATGTATAGAAGTATCTCTCACGACCCGTTTCCTTTTCTGTCTGTATTGTAAACATCCGTAATGTTTATATTGGTTCTTGGGATGGCCATGGCATGTACCCTACCTTCCGTCGCGCCTCGACCACAAGGACGTTGCATGCATCATCGGCACGCACGGACTCCAAGGTTGTGCTACCGGCGGCATTTCAAGGCGCCAGCAATCCCACGACCGAAGTGTACAGGCCAGCGGTAGCATGTTCAATTGATCACCACACGGTAATGTGCGTTCGACGGACGACAATTTTAGGTACAGACGACCAACGAAGGGTCAGACTACGCGTGGCTGATCCGGTCCACGACGACAGTTTAGTCCTTTTGAGGTCCGATCTGTATTATAGTCACTGCTTAGTACTCCCTCTGTTCCAAATTGTAAGTCATTCCAACTTTCTTGGAAAATCAAACCATCTCAAGTTTGACCAAGTTTTTACAATAAAATACAAACATTTATCATACCAAATAAGTATCATTAGATTATTGGTAACATATATTTTCATAGTAAATTTGTTTGATATAATAAATCTTTGTGGTCTTCTCTATAATTTTGGTCAAACTTAAAATAGTTTGACTCTCCGAGAATCTTGGAATGACTTATAATTTGGAACGGAGGGAGTAGTTATATTTCCTTCTCTATGTTTTATAATAGCAGAAATAATATTTTTCCACATGAACATATTACATGCAATTTTCTTCAAATAGAGTTTATTAAGTTGGACATGCTAATAATATGGATATATTTTTCAATAAATAATTAAATCAGACCTGATTGCGATTTTGTTTTCAATAACATGATGGGTTTTATCCTTGATGGATTATATTATTTACATACATGAAATAAATCAAACAAGATGTAGTGTTGGAGGATAACTTAACGCTCAATGGAGTTCTTTTGTCCTCCATGTTGAGCTTTTCATACTTCCCTCGTTGTCGGCTGTTGTTCAAGGCTTTTGTGTATTTCGGATCGGGAAATTTGGGTACTTTATAATTCAGGTTTTCAAAACAGCTACTCGAACTTCTACCGAAGAAAAAAAACAGAATTATGGGGTACCCGATATCGGGTTTGGATTAGGGTTTTCCTGAATTACCCAATGTACTACACTATCTCCTCTTCCCAATAAACATATCCAAACAAAGGCAAATCATTATTCCCTCTTATCAAATCGTCACCATATATGAAGAACAATAGATTGTAATGGAATTAGAAACAAATCAAGGAATAGAAAATAAGTACAATTTTCTTGCAATGTTGAGGATATTGACTTTTTACTAGAGATCGGGTAATTCGGGTCCCGGGGGTGAACTTCAATTATTCGAGTGAATTTATATAGATGTGTGTTTATTTTGTAACGGCACTCAATTTTTTTATTTACTGAGAGTTTTATGCTATTGTTTGTAGTTTGTACACGTATCAGATTTTATCTCAAGAAACTAATTCAATTGTCCTCATCATGATAGTAAACACAGGTACACTCCTACTGTCTACAATACATGACACTGCACACTGCAAATATCAGACCCACAAGAAGGGTTCATATACGTACCGGAGGAAACGGCGAGATGGTCTTGATCCGCTGCCTTTGGGAATCGATTCCATGCAATGGATTCATGCTTAATTACTAAAGCCATGTTAAGAGAGATAAAGACATCCAAACTAACTGAAGCCACTTTAAAGAAAAGCCAAATTGAAGCCATTTTGCTCTGTTCAACACCACAGAGAGATGTTCAGTCTAAGCAGTACTTGGCACTCAGGCAGTCGGGTGGCTGAGCACAGGTTGAACTAGATTAGCTGGATGAACTGTGGAGTCCAATTTTCTTCCTTCAGCTGTTCTATCACGATAAGATATATATTAAGATTGACATGTTCGGATGCTGCGGGTCAAGCATCTTTTATTATAACACAACCAACGACATTCGCCCTGTGGTGTTGTGTCACCAACAACACAAGTCTAATATGAAGTGATTTGGATCAACTGAGCTTCTTGAAGTTGTGCTGTAGGAGTGGATCGGAGGCACCAATAAAGACAGGGTTGGCAACAACTTGCATGTTGATCAGGCAGATGTTTAATGTCCGAATATTTAAGAACATTACTATTCATTTCTTTTTAGGGTCGAATGTGTAAAATATATAAGGCAATGCAAAGTTAAATTAAATGTCTTCATCTCTTTATATCTATTATACGTTATGTTACACATGTTTTCCTAATTATACAGTTTTTTATTTTATCTGAGCACACTAAAAATTCTTTCCAAATTAGCCCGTGCATCGCACGGGTTGACGACTAGTGCACATTAATGCTTCAATTCAACTCGGAATTTTGTACATATATGTATACTGCAGAGTTTACATCCATAATTGTTTTTACAGGCCGAGTTCCTTTGCTACAGCCTGTGTCAAGGGGGTACATTCGTCGACCAGCTCGTCGAACTCATCGTCGGCAAACTCCTCTGGAAGACCGTCGGCGATCGGCGCAAGCTCCAGGCACGGGAAGTGTACTCGAAGGAGCGCCAGGATCCGGCTGCCAAAGCCGACAGCCATCTCTTGCACCAGTTGGGCGGCACGAGTAGTACCGGCCCGGAGCCGTTGCGCCAACGTCAGTGTAGCCGGGCCCGACCCGGCAGGCACAAGCGAATTGGCGTTGAACTCGGCTGCCTGCTTCAGCTCCATCAACTCGGTTCGGAGCCTGCAAAGGCACCCACATAAACACTTCGACCCGTTCAAGCTGCAAAAGACTCGCCAGAAGATACTCACCATGCATGGCCTGGTCATGTGAATCCTTCAAGGCCTGATTGGCCTCCGTCAGGTGTTCGGACTCGGCCGCCAGGCGAAGGTTAGCCACTTTGAGCGTCCGCACCTCCTCCTCAAGCTTTCGCTTGGTACCGGCCAGCTCGTCCTTAAGCTTTTTCTTGGCCTCGGCCAGCTTGTCGACCTTCCCCTGGAGGACATCTTCCCTTTTCTTCGCTTCTGCAAAGAAAGTGCCATGATCACAGGTCGCCTGGACAAAATACATACAGACGAGAAACACAAGAATTTACCCTCCAACAGGACCCTCATGTCATTCATGAGCTCCTCGTTGGTCTTCACGACGTTGGCAAGCTCCTGGTCCTTCATAAGGAACTCCTTGGCGGCCTCAGCCTCACAAACTCTCTCCATGTGGATCTGCGCCAAGGTACGGCGATCCTCCAGGGCTTGCCGCCTGAAGTCGAGATCCCTCGCGGCTCGGGCCGTGACACCCTATCAAGCAAAACATTGGGCACATGGTCAGCCCATGCCCCACAAATACACGAGGTGCCAGGACGACATACCAGAACAACGTGATCCAAGACGCCGGCCACGTTCCGCAGTTTCCGAAGCTCGCTCTCTTCGTCCGCGAGGTCAAGTTCCATCCGCTGCTCCAGAGTCAGCTCTGGCGCCTGAGTCCCGCCCCCGTGCTCGGCCGTGATTGCCTCCACTAGGGAAGGTACGTAGGCACCCGCGTTGGCATCTAGATCCTCCCCAAGAAGCCGGTTGTCGTCATCTTCAAGTGGAGGAGGGCTCCTAGCCGGCTCCTCCACCCCCACAGGATGCTCCAGGGCCGTATCCTCAAGGTTGGCCTCGGATACCTTGGCCTGCTGATCTGCCACGGAGGAGCTCGCCACCAAGGTGAGGCGTGGTGGACTTAGCAGACGCGGCTGCTCCAGCAGGCAAGCCGACACCTGTTCTGGCAGGACCAAAGCAGCGCTGGAACCTGACCCCGCCTCCGTAGCGGTAGGTTGACTTGCCGGCGCCTTGCCACCAGCCCCTGGGCGTGGCAGGACGTCGGCACCCACCTGGCTCCCGAGCCTGCATTCAACACTTCAACAACTCAAGCCCTGCATATTAAAGGAAAATCTGGAACACCAACACAACTTACCCGCTCTTGCGCGGACGCTTGATCTGCACCCGCTGCAGCAACTGAGGAGGCATTTGGCTTGGCGGCAGGGTTGAGTCCGGTCGCTGCTCCGGCTGGGCGAAGATACTCCCCTGGCAACCCACATTCTCCTGCGTAGGCTGCTCGGACTCACACCCTAATGAAGACCCATTAGCGCCACCTCCCGCATCACTCGTCGCCTTCCTTTTCCTCCGCGCCTCGGCCTCGGCCCACGCGGATTGCCTCAACTTCGTAGGCGGATTGGGGGACCCTCCTCGAGCTGCCCTTTGGGACTCGGTCATCTTGTGCACGGCTTGGCGCGATGGCCTCTCCAAACCACCAGTCGGCGCCTGGGCCACCGGGTCGTCCTCCGACTCCTCCTGGGGAGCCGCGATGAAGTCGTCCACCTCCCACGCGGCCTGCCCCTCCTCCACGACGCGAGGAGCCCGGGATGCCTCCTCAACTGTCATAAGTTTCTCCAGCCGCACATCGCCCTCGGGCAGGGGAGCCGGGCTGAAGTACTTCGTCGCTCGTTCCTGCGAGACAAACACATGGCAACAGTACAGTCACATAAGTCAGATATCCTGCACCTCAGCAGTCAGATACACAACGTGCCAAGAAAAATAGAGAACTAACCGGTGGAGGCGGGTTCTGCAAAGAAAATGGGACAGGCGTCCTTTGGTTGAAGATCTTGCCCCGCATGAACCCTGAGATCCTTTCCATGGTCTCAGGGATGGATACTGTCTAGACCTGCTCCCAGGTCGGGTCATTGCCACCTGAGAATTCAAACCCAGGATGTACCCGGTTCTTGATCGGCTGCATCAATCGCCGGACAAAGGAGATCATTACAGCTACTGCAGTCAACTTCCGCTCCTTCACTTCGGTGATCAACTCGAGCAGCTCCTCAGCTTCCTGCAGCTCCTGGCCTTCCAACAGCGAATCCCAGGAGTCCTTCTTCTCTGGCCGGTGCTCGGTCCGGCTAGGCAGAACAGGGGGATGGTTCGCGACATAAAACCATTCCTGCCGCCAATTCTTATTGGAATCGTTCATGTCCAAGACGAAATACCTCTTGGACATGCCAACCCTCAACGAGAACCCGGCTCCTCCGGTGATCCAAGCCGGGCCCTTCCCAGAAACTTCCCCGATTGTCTTCATCTGATACAAACGTTGCCACAAACCAAAATGTGGTGGAACCCCCAGAAACGCCTCACAGAGGTGGATGAAAACAGAGATAGACAAGATGGAGGTTGGGTTCAGATGACTCATCTCCACACAGTAGTGTTGACACCAGATTTTCGCACCGATATGCCGAGTCAGGTGGTGACATGGTGAGGCTGGCACTGCGCAGTGGGCCCATTGAATGGTCAAACAGATGATGCCGGAGAAGGAAGCCGATGCAGGAAAGGGGGTCCGATAAGCAGGAAAGTCCGATCTAATGATGAATGAAGAAAGGCGCATTGGCTAAGAAGGAAGCGTAGTATGAGCGGGGACTATTTCCTTTTCAGAAGGTGTATTGAGAGTCCCATTTTATATTAGATTTAGTTTACTTTATCTACAAGTTAGTCAAGTTCGATCATGACTCCTCATGACCAGGATATAAATACAAACCCTCGTCCATTGTAAAGAACTATTCTTACAATCAATACAACCCGGCTTCACGCCAAAACCCTTGGAGTAGGTTAGAGTAGATCGACGAACTCATTGGTGGACGGGCTGCATCAGTTCCTGATCTCCGGCTTACCAGTAAGATTGTCAACTTATCGAACTAGTGTAAGCTTTGAATTGAGGCGCATCACCCTTTCTCGTTTATGCTGTTCAACCGATTTATCTTTGGATCATCAAGATTGGTCTAGATTCTCTGCGTCGGAGCTAGATCTCTATTGATTATTCAGTAGTTAATCGTTTACCGAGTTGTTCTTTTAGTTTTCGGGCTTGATCTAGATTCCCTACGTCGGAGCTAGATTCATCCTGTTTATTAGAAGGCAGCTTATGCGGTTGTTTGAAGTTGCTAGATTGATTTAGATCTGTGCCATGTGAATTAATCTGATTCTTCAACAGCTATGAGCATTGGTTTAGTCCGATTTGAGCAATACTTATCTTACAATATCGTTCTAGGTCCGATTCATCTTCATAGCTTTATCTGGTTGTTCTTTGGGTGTTGGGTTTGATTTAGATTCCCTGCGTCGGAGCTAGATTCTCGCAACATACTAAAGATTGATCTTTGATCATCAAGATTGATTTAGATTCCCTGCGTCGGAGCTAGATTCCTCTTGACTATTCAAAGACAGCTTTGAATATCAGAACGATCTTGTTACTGTTTTATTGTTTATTTGCTTAATCTGACTAATTACCTGTGTGAGCATCTTGTTTAGTTGTTGGGTTGGTGAGTCGAGTTTGATTGTCTAGCTATCTGGTTTGATCATAGCTGGAGTATGTGCGCTGCATCCGTCTGTGAAACCGTGTCGAAACAGTTTTGGTTCGATTGGTTAGCTACATGGTCCGATAAGATGAATCAAACCGGCAACTAGGCAGGATGGACGACGTATCGGCTCACACTTTGATTATTTAATATCTTGCTCAAAGGCATAGCTGATCCGTTACTTGCATATCGGCCATATTTTATGCTTTATTTTATTATTCAAAGGTTGATCTGTTACATTAATCAAGGTCCCATTCTGAGGTCTGATTCGATGTCTGACTGAGGTCCGATTACATTGGTCCGATTGATGTCATCTATGAAGTCCGATTTTGAGGTCCGATTGGCATCGGCCGATACAAGTCTGATTGGGTCTTGGCTAAAATCCAACGTGCATCTGCCGTCTGGAATAGAGCCGGCACAATCAAAGAGTAATTTAACTATTTATTCCCTTGTCAATTTCAGGTCAAATTGACTGGCACGCCGTGAACCTGGACAAAGTGCAGGACCAGCACCGGAGTGAAGCAGATCTCCCTGGCCTTGTTGTGTTGCTCGTTGAGGATACGACCGCCGATTTTCCGCGTCAACACATTTTTGGCACGCCTGGTGGGACACGTAAGACAATTTCCAAGATGTCGTCTGATGCTGAAAAGGAAGCTGCTGCTGCTAAGCTCACTGCTGAGAAGCTGGCAGTTGAGAAGCTGGCGGCCGAGAAGTTGATGGCTGAGAAAGCCAAGGCTGACAAGAACAAGGTTTCCGATCCAACCATCCCAGTCACGAAGGCCGATCTGTCTAAAGCCCAGTTAGATGCAATTCAGGCCCAGATTGACGCATTTGAGAAGCTCTGCCTTGATCAATTCGGGCGTAATCGTTCAGGCCCTATGCTCAAAGGTGCTCTTCCGGACCCAGAGTTGATCAAGAAGACAACTGATGCTCGGGAGTACCATGTCAACATGATAGAGATGATCCATCAAGTTGTCCACCATGCATTGATTAACCAGTCGAGCACTTTGGTGAATTCTTTGGATAATCTCATCAAGAAGGCGGTGGATGATTCTATTTGCTTGAAGGGCCCAGTCTTTATGTCAGATTCTACAGGGGCATCAGGATCAGGAAAAGGCAAAAGTACTGAAGATAACGCCATGACCGTTGCTCCGCAAAATCCGACGATTCCACCACCTATTCAGCTGGCCAACGGTTTTCTGTTGATGGCCGATGGATCGATTGTCGGCCCGCATGGTGAGAAATATGCTAGGACTCTAAATGAAGAGGAGAAGCAACCTGCAGCTGGAAAGATACGTTCAGAGATTCCTGCACATCAGCGTATGGTTGGTGATTACAATAATTACATGGTGGATATGCATCAAGCTGATGGGATGCCACTCGGAGGTCACCAGTCCGATTGGTCACAAAAAATAGCCGAGGTGATCCAGAATCAGTTCGGTTTGAAGCCTAAAGATGAAGCGATGTTGTATCGGCACCCGTACCCATCCTACTTTGATGCAGTGCCACTTCCTCCGCGCTACAGAGTGCCAGATTTTTCAAAATTCTCTGGACAAGATGATATGACCACCATCGAGCATGTGAGCCGATTCTTGGCTCAATGTGGTGAGGCTGCTTCTCAGGAGGGACTCAGGCTCAGATTCTTCCCTCTGTCACTATCAGGGCCGGCGTTTACTTGGTTTGCGTCGTTGCCAGCAGGATCGGTCACAGGCTGGTCCGATATGGGGAAGCAGTTCCATAAGTACTTCTTTTTTGGTCTCAATGAATGAAGATTTCTGATTTGATTGCTATCAGGCAGAGGAACGATGAGTCCATTAAGGAGTATGTTCAACGGTTCCATGAAATCAGGAATCGATGCTACAGTTTGAAGCTATCTGACACGCAATTGGCTGAGCTTGCATTCCAGGGTTTGCTCGCGCCGATCAAGGATAGGTTTTCTGCTCAGGAGTTTGAAACATTGGGACAGCTGGTGCAAAAGGTGTCAGCCCATGAGGTCCGATACCAGGAGGCGAGGCGCACAAAGTTTTCCAAGCCAGTGTCTTATCTTTCTGATTCTGAAGAAGAGGCTGATATCAACATAGCTGAATGGACCAAATCCAAAAAGCCGGTATCGTGCCCATGGGTCAAGCAGAGTCCTGAGAAATTTGGGTTTGATGTAACAAAGGCCGACAAGGTTTTTGACATGCTGCTCAGTGAAAAGCTTATTCAACTTTCTGCAAATCACTCTATCCCGTCGGCCGATGAGTTAAAGAAGCGCAAGTACTGCAAATGGCATAACTCAACTTCTCATGAAACGAATGAATGCAAGGTGTTCAGGAGGGAGATCCAATTGGCTATTGAATCTGGCAAGATCAAGTTCAAAGATAACAAGAAAGCCATGAAGATCGACGGTCATCCCTTTCCTAATAACTTTGATGATTTCTCCTTTTCTATTAATATGGTTGATATTGATGAAAAGGGGAAGTTCAAGGTGCTCACATCGGACCACGCCAAGAGTTCTGGTGCCGTTGATCCTGCAGTTCAGGTCACTGTTGAAGAGCTGCAAAGGAATCGTCAGGCATTTGGGCGTGAATCTAATGCTCCTGGTGGATATCGGCCACGTGTGACTTTCCAGATGCTGATTAACAAGTACAAAAGGTAGCAGGCAGCAGCCCGAGCGTGGGAAGAGCGTGAGGAACGACGGCGTCAAAGGCGCGAATATCAGGCAAGGCGGTTTGATGAGGGGTTTGATGATCGGCGCCGACGTGATGACAGGTCCGATGGCCGACGCTGGTTTGATGACAAGTCCGATGGCCGATGCTGGTTTGATGACAGGTCCGATGATCGTCGTCGGTATGGCTATAGGTCTGATTGGCATATGGACAGGCGTCAAACTTATGAGCAGTACGATCAAGATGATGGTCACTGGAGATGTCCTTTCTTTGTGTTCTGCTGGAACGAGAAGCTTAGATTGCCGTCCAAAGCAGATTGTCCTGAATGCAGCTTCCAGTATGAAGAATACAGGGCTTTTAAGAGGAGTCGACGATCGGTTCATGAACGGATCGGCGTCAGGATTGATGATCATCATCAAGGAGATGAAGGCCGGGTTGATACTTATGGCCGTAAAAATAATGAAGGCCAGGATGATACTCGTGGCCCTGAAAAAACAGAAGAAAAGGCTCCAGTTCATGATCGGATTAGAGAACCTCAGATGAAGCCTGGACAGTGGTGCCCATCAGGGATTTCTAGGACCAAGAAGAGACGTGTCCAGCGGTTGCGCTACCATGAGCAAATTGAGGAGCAAGAATTAGCCAAAGAGAAGAAGACTTGGCGTGTTAAGATGGCCAATGACGATGAAGCAAGCGCATCGGCCCCGATAAACATGGTTTTAATGTTGCCTTATGATTTTGCTGCTCCTGATGAACAGGATGATGATGAGGTTGATTATGAATTCGAAGAAGCCGCTGCATGCTTGGTCCTTGATTCAGAAAAGGTGGTCTTTGAGAAGCCAAATGCGAATGGCTATCGGCACCTGAAGCCTCTGTACATCAAGGGATATGTTGATGGGAAGCCGATGACCAAAATGCTGGTTGATGGAGGAGCTGCCGTCAATCTCATGCCCTATTCTACATTCCATAAGCTGGGCAAGGGAATTGATGATCTGATTAAGACCAACATGACGCTCAAGGATTTCGGTGGCAACATTTCAGAGCCTCGCGGGGCAATTCATGTAGAGTTGACCATCGGCAGCAAGACATTGGCGACCACTTTCTTTGTGATTGATGGACAGGGTTTCTACAGCATGCTTCTCGGGCGAGATTGGATTCATGCCAACTGCTGCATCCCATCCATGATGCACCAATGCTTGATTCAGTGGCAAGGCAACAATGTGGAGATCGTCCCAGCTGATGATTCGGTTAGCATTGCAATAGCCGAGTCAACAATTTGGGAGTTTGAAGGGATTGAATGCCTGTCAGGGAAAACATGGGATGGAGATTTTCTCAAGGTGTCCGATCAAGGATTACAGCCGATCCAAGCATCGGCTCTGAGACTTTGTTTTAAATGGCCGATTATATAGAAGATTTCGAAGACCGAAGTGAATTCGGTAAATTAGGGTTCGGATTTACGTCGGCCGATGAATTAGAAGAGATTGACATAGGATCTGGTGATAGACCAAGGCCGACGTATATCAGTGCTACGTTGGATCCTGAGTGTAAACAAGAGTTAATAAAACTTTTGAAAGAGTATTCTGATTGTTTTGCTTGGGAATATTATGAAATGCCAGGTTTAAGCCGTAACATTGTTGAGCATCGGCTACCCATCAAACCAGGATATCGACCGCACAAGCAGTACGCAAGGAGGTTTAAGGCTGAGATGTACGAACCAATTAAGGCTGAAATAACGAAGCTATTTGAAGCTAAGTTTATCAGGCCATGTCGATATGCTGAGTGGGTGTCAAATATAGTTCCTGTTTATAAGAAAAATGAAAAGCTGCGTGTTTGCATTGATTACATGAATTTAAACAAGGCAACCCCGAAGGATGAATATCCGATGCCAGTGGCCGATATGCTTGTTGATGCAGTGTCAGGCCATAAAGTGATGAGCTTCCTGGATGGTAATGCTGGTTATAATCAGATTTTTATGGCGGAAGAAGATATTCCCAAGACTGCATTCCAATGCTCAGGTGCTCTCGGTTTATATGAATGGGTTGTTATGACTTTTGGTTTAAAAAATGCTGGTGCTACTTATCAACGTGCTATGAATTATATTTTTCATAAGCTGATTGGCAGGATAGTTGAAATCTACATTGATGATGTGGTAATCAAGTCGAAAGGTTATCAAGATCATTTAGCTGATTTGAAGGAGACGCTGGAATGCACAAGGCAACATGGATTGAAAATGAATCCGCTCAAGTGTGCTTTTGGTGTATCGGCCGGCCAATTTCTCGGTTTCCTGGTACATGAGAGAGGAATCGAGGTAAATGATCGGAATCGCAAAGCAATTGATGATATTGAGCCTCCAGTAAACAAGAAGGAATTGCAGAGTTTGATTGGAAAAATCAATTTCCTGAGGAGGTTTATATCAAATCTATCGGTCTGATTGGAAGCGTTTACTCCTCTGTTGAAGCTGAAGGATGGAGAAGAATTGGTGTGGGAGCCTAAACATCAAAAGGCATTGGATGAAATCAAGCAATATTTAGCATGTCCGCCAGTTCTTATTCCACCACAAGAGGGTAAGCCGTTCAAGCTTTATTTATCGGCTTTTAATCATGCAATCAGCTCTGTTTTGATCCAAGAAGTTGATGGGAAAGAGCGAGTCATATTTTATTTGAGCCGGAGGTTGCTGGATCCAGAGACTCGGTATTCGTATGCGGAGAAGCTTTGCCTTTGTCTATATTTTTCTTGTACAAAATTGAGGCATTATTTGCTATCGGCCGAGTGCACTGTGGTATGCAGGGAGGATGTGATCAAATACATGTTGTCAATGCCAGTCATGAAAGGGAGAATTGGCAAGTGGGTTTTTACTCTGACGGAGTTTGATCTTAAATACGAATCGGCCAAAGCAGTAAAAGGGCAAGTAATGGCTGATTTGGTTGCTGATCATTGTGGACCTAATGTTGATGCTGTTGAGCAATGCACCATCGACATTGATGTGACTGGTCCGATGAATACGGAGACCGATGTGGTTGACGCAGTTCCTTGGACCATGTTCTTTGATGGCTCATCTTGCAATGATGGTTGCGGAATCGGCCTGCTTATTATTTCGCCTAGGGGGCAAGATTCGAGTTTGCTTATCCGATTGAAAAGTGCACAAATAATCAGGCGGAATATGAAGCATTGATGAAGGGTTTCCAGATTCTTAAAGAAATCGGCGTTCAATTTGTTGAAGTATTTGGAGATTCTTTGTTGGTCATTAATCAGTTGCTTGGCACGTATGATTGCAAGATGGATGCGTTGATGCCTTACTTTGAGAAATGCCGAGATTTGATTGACCAGTTCGCTCTGGTAACTCTTAAGCATATTCCAAGACATCATAACGAAGAAGCAAATCGGCTGGCGCAAAAGGCGTCTGGCTATCGGCCTATGTCCGATGTGATGGCGCAGGAGATACCAGAAGGAGATTGGAGGAAAGAAATCGTTGAATATTGGAAGGATTCTTCTGTCAAGACTTCCAGGAAGTTACACTACAAATCAATCAGGCATGTCTTGGTTGAAGGGGTGCTTTATTTTCGCTCGGTTGATGGAGTCCTGTTGAGATGCATCGGACCTGAAGAAGCCAAGGTCTTGATTGGAGAAATTCATGAAGGCGTTTGTGGGGCTCATCAATCGGCATTCAAGATGAAATGGATGATCAGGAAGAATGGATATTATTGGCCGACGGTTCTGGAAGACTGCTTTGAATATTATAAAGGATGTCAGGAGTGTCAGAGATATAGAAATATTCAGAGAGCTCCAGCATCGGCTATGAACCCTGTCATCAAGCCATGGCCGTTTAGGGGTTGGGGAATTGATCTGATCGGCCAGATTTTTCCACATTCAAACAAGGGACATAAATTCATAATAGCGGCAACAGATTATTTCACCAAATGGGTTGAAACTATTCCTTTGAAGGAGGTGAAGTCCCAGAATGTTATTGATTTCGTTAGAGAGCACATTGTCTACCGATTTGGAATTCCACAGACAATCACGACAGATCAAGGTACGATGTTTACGTCTGACGAGTTCAAAATTTTTGCTGCTGATATGGGTATCAAGCTCCTCAATTCATCGCCATACTATGCACAAGCCAACGGTCAAGCTGAAGGCTCCAATAAAAGTTGATTGATAGGAAGATTGAGGAGTACCCTAGAAAATGGCATATTGTGCTTCCTGAAGCTCTATGGGCATATCGAATGGCTTGCCATGGATCAATCAAGGTTTCTCCATATGAACTGGTTTATGGGCATGAAGCCGTTCTTCCATGGGAAATTCGTACTGGATCAAGGCGTGTCGAGCTTCAGAATAAATTAAAGGCCGGTGAATACATGGAACTCATGAATAGTGAGTCCGATGACTTGGCTGTTCGTCGGCTACGCGCTCTGGAAAGCATTGAAGCTAACAAGCTCAGAGTTGCGAGGTATTATGATAAGAAAGTTAAAGGGAAAGAGTTTAAAGAGGGCGATCTCGTGTGGAAAGTTATTGTGCCGATTGGTTCTAAGGATCCCAAATATGGCAAGTGGTCACCGAACTGGGAGGGGCCCTATCGAATCGTCCGATGTGTTCCTGGCAATGCTTATATCTTACAGACGCTTGAAGGAGAAGCGTTTCCTAAGGCGTTGAATGGGAAGTATTTGAAGAAGTATTACCCTAGTATTTGGGTAAATTCGTAAAGCCGATGCTACGCGTCAGGCCTGGAAGCCGATGGAAAAATCACCTCAAGAACAAAATATGAAAGCCGATACGACATGCATCGCCTTAAGGGTTATATACAACAAAAGAAAAATATATTACATCATCAAGCCACTCGATGGCGGAGTAGGCTACTAGTATATTGAAACGCTTGATAAGAGGGATGAGAAAAGGAATTGCATATATATATTATATATTTCTCATACAAAGGGATTTCAGAAGGCAAAAAGATCTAATAGGCGCCGATGTATTTTATTCATCATTGCCAGGATAAGTCTAGAAGGAGAAGGGCAAGGGAAAGCATAAAATTGAAGAGACATCTTCTTCCTTGAGACAGATTCTTGAGCAGCTCGGCTCATTCAAAGAAATCCGCAATTTTGAGGAGATATGCTCTGGGTGCAGTCCCTTGAAGAGCGCATCGGCGGACCGGTGGCTTTACCCCTATCTTGAAAAGGGCATCCCATTAAACCCCTCTGAAAAACCTTCTCTTTGGTAAAACCATGAAGAACCCTCACGAGGATTCTCCTAGCAGAGGTTCCACCTGGATTTACTGCAGGATCAGAAAAGGGGGGAGTACCCTATACTACTTCACGAGAATTCTTCTTGCAGAAGAGGAAGAGGGGATTGGCTCCTATATCGAAGAGAAGGAGTTTGTGTTCTGTCATGAATATTAGCTGCGCCATGGCGAAAGAATGGTGGAAGAATGAGAGCCTGAGGCAGGTATTTATAGCCGGCGATCGGTAAAGGAATTAAAGGAAATGTGAGAATCTGAAGGGTGCTCACTGAAACTGTCCAAATAAAGAACAGTATTCTCGTGAAGATATGTCATTGATTCAGTGTTGATATGATTAAAGAAGAGGAGCGTCTTTTGAGGAACTGCATTGAAGAGTTGTTTCGCCTGGGTTAATAAACGCATGGGTACCCGTGACATAAGGTGCAGGGTTCCATATACTGTTCGTTGTCAGAGGCATCGTCGCTCGGGAGAGAGAAGGAAGAAGATGAGCAGTGCGAGTTCTTGGCGAAGAAGGAAGAGTGAACAGCATGGCCGCTGGCAGGGGTTTTTAGAAAATGGTTGTGGCCCGAAAATCGAGGAACCGCACAGTGCAAGGATGGGAAGTCTCGGCACGAAAATCGGTGAAGGAGTTATGATGACAGATACTAATTTTGGAATAAAACATATTTTATCCCAAAATTGGGGGGCATGTGTTGACACCAGATTTTCGCACCGATATGCTGAGTCAGGTGGTGACGTGGTGAGGCTGGCACTGCGCAGTGGGCCCGTTGAATGGTCAAACAGATGATGCCGGAGAAGGAAGCCGATGCAGGAAAGGGGGTCCGATAAGCAGTAAAGTCCGATCTAATGATGAATGAAGAAAAGCGCATTGGCTAAGAAGGAAGCGTAGCATGAGCGGGGACTATTTCCTTTTCAGAAGGCGTATTGAGAGTCGCATTTTATATTAGATTTAGTTTACTTTATCTACAAGTTAGTCAAGTCCGATCAGGACTCCTCATGACCAGGGTATAAATATAAACCCTCGTCCATTGTAAAGAACTATTCTCACAATCAATACAACCCGGCTTCACGCCAAAACCCTAGGAGTAGGTTAGAGTAGATCGATGAACTCATTGGTGGATGGGCTGCATCAGTTCCTGATCTCCGGCTTACCAGTAAGATTGTCAACTTATCGAACTAGTGTAAGCTTTGAATTGAGGCGCATCGCCCTTTCTCGTTTATGCTGTTCAACCGATTTATCTTTGGATCATCAAGATTGGTCTAGATTCCCTGCGTCGGAGCTAGATCTCTATTGATTATTCAGTAGTTAATCGTTTACCGAGTTGTTCTTTTAGTTTTCGGGCTTGATCTAGATTCCCTGTATCGGAGCTAGATTCATCCTGTTTATTAGAAGGCAGCTTATGCGGTTGTTTGAAGTTGCTAGATTGATTTACATCTACGCCATGTGAATTAATCTGATTCTTCAACAGCTATGAGCATTGGTTTAGTCCGATTTGAGCAATACTTATCTTACAATATCATTCTAGATCCGATTCATCTTCACAGCTTTATCTGGTTGTTCTTTGGGTGTTGGGTTTGATTTAGATTCCCTGCGTCGGAGCTAGATTCTCGTAACATACTAAAGATTGATCTTTGATCGTCAAGATTGATTTAGATTCCCTGCGTCGGAGCTAGATTCCTCTTAACTATTCAAAGACAGATTTGAATATCGGAACGATCTTGTTACTATTTTATTGTTTATTTGCTTAATCTGACTAATTACTTGTGCGAGCATCTTGTTTAGTTGTTGGGTTGGTGAGTCGAGTTTGATTGTCTAGCTATCTGGTTTGATCATAGCTGGAGTATGTGCGCTGCATCCATCTGTGAAACCGTGTCGAAACAGTTCTGGTCCGATTGGTTAGCTAGATGGTCCGATAAGATGAATCAAACCGGCAACTAGGCTGGATGGACGACGTATCGGCTCACACTTTGATTATTTAATATCTTGCTCAAAGGCATAGCTGATCCGTTACTTGCATATCAGCCATATTTTATGTTTTATTTTATTATTCAAAGGTTGATCTGTTACATTAATCAAGGTCCCATCCTGATTAGTCCGATTCTGAGGTCCGATTCGATGTCTGACTGAGGTCCGATTACATTGGTCCGATTGATGTCATCTATGAAGTCCGATTTTGAGGTCCGATTGGCATCGGCCGATACAAGTCTGATTGGGTCTTGGCTAAAATCCAACGTGCATCTGCCGTCTGGAATAGAGCCGGCACAATCAAAGAGTAATTTAACTGTTTATTCTCTTGTCAATTTCAGGTCAAATTGACTGGCACGCCGCGAACCAGGACCAGCACCGGAGTGAAGCAGATCTCCCTGGCCTTGTTGTGTTGCTCGCTGAGGATACGACCGCCGATTTTCCGCGTCAACAAGTAGAAACGAAGAAGCCCCCGGAAGAAGTCCCCTGTGGGCAATCCAAACCCACGCTCGAAGAAAGGCGCGAAGACAGCCATCTCGGTCTCGGACCGCTCCCATGGCCGCGCATCATCGCCAGCGGCCGCCATTACAGCACCTCCTGCGGCCCGAGCACACCCCGGCACACCATATCTCGGAGCTTTTCCTCGGTCACGGACAATTGACCCCAAGCTGGTTCTTGGGGCGATACTCCTCCAGGCACGGAGGTCAGCTCCGGGATCTCTTCAGACGAGGCCACGGCCTTCCACTTGGCGTCCGCCCCGGCGACGGACGACGGCGCATCAGTATCGCCGCTCTTGCTGGCGGTGGTGTCACCCGCGGTCCTAGACTGACCTGCGGAGGGCGCCACCCCCTTCCCCGCGTCAACATCACCATGGCCCGCGGAAATGCCCGCGTTCGCCATCCTCGTCGTCGGCGGCACTTCCTCCCCCGCCACCGGTGCGCTCAACGACGCCTTCGGGTCCGCCATTTCCTTCAAAGCGCTCAGGTGCGATGCGGACGCGTAGTGGTGACGGCGGCGCTCGAACTCTGGCGGTGGCGAGTGGGCGGTGGTTGAATCGCTTTTGCGGCGGCGCTGTGCAGTGGTGAAGGCGCGGGATGTTTCTCGATTTGGAAATTGACTGTGGTAAAACCGCCGGGGAATAGATCTGATTTATCCCCTTCTGCCGATCCGAATTACCCTAGCGGCGCCGTAACTGACGGACGGAATCCGCGGAAGTCCCGTTAACTGCGGGCTAACGGTTCTCCGCGCGCCAATGGCTCTTTGCCCAAAGTACTCGGCCAGCCCCGACCCTCGGGGACTCGGCGCTTTTGACTCCGGTCAACGGGTCTCCGGACTCGGCCAGCCCCGACCCTCGTGGACTCGGCGCTTTTTGACTCTGGTCAACGGGTCTCCGGACTCGGCTAGCCCCGACCCTCGGGGACTCGGCACTCTTGACTCCGGTCAACGGGTCTCCAGACTCAGCTAGCCCCGACCCTCGGGGACTCGGCACTCTTGACTCCGGTCAACGGGTCACCGGACTCGGCCAGCCCCGATGCTCGGGGACTCGGCCCCCTGATTATGGATAGTGAGTCTCTGTGACTCGGGTAGACTAGCTGATGAGCGAACCTATGACGCCTTTACTGACCTCCGGGTCAGAAGCAACACAGAACTTGCATGTGCAGCCAAGAAACGAAGAAGGGATCATCACAAACACTATACAATTACATGAAGAGCCGGTCATAGGCCGGTCACAAGGATCAAACACATCAACCGTCAAGGTGACGGCTTGGGGCACTCGTCCCTGCGCCTAGTGCTGCATCCGTAGCAAGCTTGGTCCACTTGAACTCCTCGCAAGCTCTCTTGTAGCACCATGGCAACCGGCGACAGGTGAACCCCACTTGAAGGATGACAGCGAATGCCTCCGGGTATCCCTTGCTCTACAAAGCATTTCACCCCACATGGCCCTCGGCACACGGTAATGCAGGGGTGAACGGGACAGCACTCAGACGCTAATCAACACCTCAAGATTCTTGCAAGCACTCTTCTAGCACCAAGCTATCAAGTCCCCATGACTCCTCCCCGGAGGATGAACCCAGCACCAAGTGTCCAACATGTACATATTTGGTAGGTGTTATGCCTATCTCTTGATGAGTGCATGGATCCGAGCCTTGGCACATATTTATAGCCCAGTGCTAGATGTTCACATGTGACCACCGGTTGCATTGTTCGGTGCGTGAGCTCTGTGCCACGCAGCAGCTCCTCCCTTCGAGGCGCTCAGTCCGCCCTTATCGTTTTTGGCTTCACCCGACCACGGGAGCACTCCGTGCGTTCACGTGCATACTGTTTTTGTCACGACGTATGTGGTGAGTTTATCCTTTGGGCGGCCTGCCTGCCCCGAAGCTTGGAGATTTTTCTTCTTTGACCATTAGCCCGACTTTTCTAGTCGGCCCAACGCTCGGGGACTACTCCATATGGAGGGCTCCTTGCGTCGCCCTCCATATGCCCCATCAGTATGTGTCACTTTTCCCAAGTGGTGCAGCTCCTCGGCGCCCGACTCGGCCATGACTCGGCGCTACGCCACTCGAGGCTTCGCCCCGGGTTTGTCTAGGGTCATCTCCGGATGGCCTGCGGTTTTCTTTTTTGAGCACCGTCCACCCTTGTGTCGGCCCGTCGACCAAGACGCTTCAGCCGACCTGGAAGGCTTTGTTTCTTCATCGACAGTCCGACACGCGCCTGCACGTTGCTCGGGGACTTGTGGGATATGGGTACCCCTGGGCCCACTACCGACCAGGTAGCCAATTGGCTTGGTCCCACATCTGACAAGGATGTGGGCCGACCCCAGGCCGGCCCACGAGGATCCCCAGCTTGATGGATAAGATTGGAGAAGACTTAGCCCGCAAGGCAGGAGGCAAGATGTACTCGGATCCCACTCGGAGATCACGGAGATTACATGGCAACCGACTCAGATTAGTTTTCTAGTCAGAGCCGGATAACAATTAGAGATAACCGACTTGTAAACCCTAGGCCGTCAGCCTATATAAGGCGGCCTAGGTTGACCCCTTCATTCATTCGATTCCTAGCTACCAGATCCCTCATTGTAACCAAGAGCTCGCTGTTGTTCCCCGGAACTCGCCGAGCAGATCAATACAAGACCCCGAGCATAGGACGTAGGGTATTATACCTCCGGGTAGCCCGAACCTGTATAATCCCTGTGTCACTGTGTTACCTCGAGCTCCCTAGTCCCGTGATCTCCTTTTGCCTACAAATCAACCATCTGGGTACCCCTGGGTGGACTGCCGGACGATAGCTCCGACAATATCGCAAGAGATCTATATGAGGAATTCAAGAAATATTGTCAGTCTGACAACGACGATCGAAGGTGATTAGCCAGAGAAGCCGTTATGAGAAACCAACACGAATCCCAAAACAGACATCACCACCACAACCAAAACAACTATCAAAGCTACTCTCACCAAACCATCATGAATGTTGAGAATTCGCCTTCGTTTCAAGAGAACAAATCCAATTACCTAGAAAGCCAATACCAGAACCAAAGAAATGAGCCTACCCAAAGGGGTGGAAGAACCGGCAGAGGCCGAGGAAGAGGAAGGGGTCCACCTTGGAGACCAGAATTGTTCTATCAATATCATGGCAAAAATCATACCCATGGCACAGAGCAGTGCCTTGACATCAAGAAAACCATCGAGAATCTGAAGGTAGAAAAAAATACAAGCAAACCAAATAAAGCCATCTTCGGCTTCGCCAACAAATTCCCAGCCCATACAATCCCAAGCAATACAACCATATTGCCTAGTATACCCATCCATAAACTCAAATGTTGTACACCCAACAACAGTGATGGCGACCCAGTATTCGCCTTCGTCACAAACCCTCCAACACTACTATCCACAAACCATGTACCCACACCTATACCCTCAAAACTCCCAGCAAATGGCTTCTCAAAACATCAAGGTTGAGGAGCTACCACCACCCCCACCAAAACCCCAAACACAAGAACCACCTAACCCTCTCCCAAGTTATGGACATATTCTTCCCATAACTGGAGGATCATCACTTACCTTTGAAACAAAGAAGCAGAGAAAGAGTTATTTTCGGCAAGTAAACAACATTTCAGTAGAAGGACCATACAAGAAATCCGAATGGTCACACATGCCAATCACTTTCTCTGAAGAAGATTTGAAATTCAACAACTTCCCACACAACGACGCAATGTCAATAGAAGCCAACATTGCTGGCTGGACGATCGGGAAAGTGCTAGTGGACACAGGTAGTTCCGCTGACATCATCCTAGCGAAAACCCTGAGAAACATGACCAACATTAACCCAGATAACCTGGAGCCATTAGACACTCCACTGGTTGGCTTCGGGGGGAAGTGTACACCAACACTGGGGAAAATCTCATTGCCAGTATCCTTTGGTGATACATCCAACGCAAGAACTAAGTACATCACCTTCGATGTCGTAGACATGTTCTTTGATTATAATGTCATCTTCGGTAGAGGAGTTATAAACGCCTTCAATATCATTATAAGGCAAGCATTTTTATGCATGAAGATGCTAGCCCTAAAAGGAGTTATCACTATGTTCGGAGATAAAAAAGAAGCTAGAAACATTGAGTACGCCAAAACACCAGGCCAGTGCAATGTGCACTTGCTCGAAGAGAAGGAGCCAGTCTATCCAGAAGAAAAGCCAAACATTGAGAAAGACAGCAAGAAAATGAAAGAGGCAACAGAAACGAAGCAAGTGCAACTGCAGCCAGATGTCTTCGACAGAAAAGTGACCATTGGCTCAGATCTTGAACCCGACGAAGAAGAAAGCTCATTGAGTTCTTAAGAAACAACAAAGACATCTTCGTCTAGTCAAGCAAAGATCTGCCAGGCATCGACAGAAGCATAATTGAACACAAGCTCGCAATTAGCCCCAATACGAGGCCAAAGAAGCAGAAGCTAAGGAAAATGTCTAAAGAGAAAGTGAACGCCGTAAAAGCCGAGGTGCAAAGGCTGCTCGATGCCAAAGTCAAACGTGAAGTAAAATATCCCACCTGGCTAGCAAACACCATACCAGTTCAGAAGAAAAATGGCAAATGGAGAATGTGTATTGATTTTACTGGCCTCAACAAAGCTTGCCCAAAAGATGATTTTCCGCTCCCGAGGATTGACAAAATCATTGATCAAGCCGTAGGAAGTGAAATGATGTATTTATTAGACTATTTCTCTGGTTATCATCAAATTTGGATGAAAAAAGAAGACAAAGAAAAAACCAGCTTCATTACTCCTGTTGGCACATTTTGTTTCATCAGAATGCCCGAGGGGCTTCGCAATGCTGGCACCTCCTTCTGTCGCATGTCAAACACTGTATTCAAAGATGAACTGTTCAAAACTATACTGGCATACGTTGACGACATCTTGGTAAAGAGTGTCAAAAGACAAGATCACATCTCAGACTTGGCAATTGCCTTCGCAAGAATGAGAGAAGCTGGCCTCAAACTCAACCTAGAGAAGTGTGTCTTTGGAGTAACCATGGGAAGGATACTTGGGTGCCTGGTATCAGCGAATGAGATCGAAGCTAATCCAGACAAAATTATTGCAATTCTTGACATGGAAGAGCCAAAATGCATAAGAGATGTTCACAAGCTTTCAGGCAGAATTGTAGCGCTTAATAGGTTCATTGCAAAAGCAGCTGAATGAAGCCTACCCTTTTTCGCAACACTCAGAAATGCATCAAAATTTGAATGGGGAGAAGAACAATCAAAGCGTTCCAAGAGCTAAGGCAATATTTGATGCAGCTCACGAAGCTGACAGTACCTGACCCGAAGGCACCTCTACTTTTGTACATCGCAGCTTCGCAATCAGTCATCAGTGCTGCACTTATTGCGGAGAAGCTGATAGATGGCACAAGGGTACAACAGCCAGTATATTATGTATCTGAAGCATTGGCTGGATCAAAGCTATTTTACACTGAGATCGTGAAAATGATCTATGCCATAGTGATGGCATCCAGAAAACTCAGGCATTACTTTGAGGGACATAACATCAAGGTGCTCACAAACCAACCAATAAAAGAGCTGTTAAGCAACAAAGAAGCTTCGGTAAGGATACGCAAATGGGCAGCAGAGTTGTCAGAGTATGTGGTTGATTTTGAGCGAAGAACAACAATCAAATCACAAGTCCTGGCTGATTTCATAGCAGAATGGACATCGCCTTCGGCAGAAAAACTGACCAGAGAAGAAACCTGGCTAATACACTGTGATGGTGCTTGGGGGGACAAAGGAGCTGGCATTGCGGCAATCGTGCAATCGCCTTCGGGCGTGAAAATGAGATATGCAGCGAACCTAGAGTTCTGCAGAAACAGAGACAGAAGCACAAACAACATCGCTGAATATGAAACTGTGTTATTGGGGCTCCGAAAAGCGAAGGCACTGGGTGCTCAGTGATTCATAGTGAAAACTGATTCGAAGGTAGTAGCAGATCACATCAAAAAAGAGAGTGTTGCGAAGCAACCCGAGCTCATCAAGTACCTGAGTACAGTGAGATCAATGGAGAAAAAGTTCAGAGGCTTTACAGTTGAATACATACCAAGAGCAAGAAACGAAGAAGCAGATGCACCAGCTAAGGCAGCTGCAAAGGGGGACAAGTTACCACTAGATGTCTTCTTCCAAACATCAACAACACCTTCGATCAAAGACCTAGATGAGCAGCCAAAACTAATCAATGCAATAAATTCAGAAGACTGGCACTCACCAATAATGGCCTACCTTCGGGGATATTATGAGCCCAGTGACGAAGAAGACCTCAAATGCATGCAGCAAAGGGCAAGGTCTTATCAAATCATAGATGATGTCCTGTACAAGAAAGGAGTAGTGACACCCTGGCTTCGTTGCATATCGCATAGCGAAGGCAAGGGGCTAGTACAAGAAATACATAGTGGCTTATGCGGAGCTCACTTTGGGGCAAGAGCAATTGTGGGAAAGGCAATGAGGCAAGGATTCTATTGGCCATCAATCATCAATGATGCGACTAACATAGTAAAAACTTGTGACGCATGTCAAAAATGTACAGCAACCAGAAAATCACCTTCGGAGTTATCACAGTTAATAATTCCAACATGGTCACTACAAAGATGGGGCATAGATCTGGTAGTTCCATTGCCTACAGCTCAAGGGAATTTGAAATATGCAATAGTTGCAGTGGAATATTTCACCAAGTGGATCAAAGCCAGACCATTGGCCAACATCACAGCAAAAACAATTATCAAATTCTTCTAGCAACAAATCGTGTGCTGATTCGGAGTACCGAGAGAGATCATAGTAGACAATGGCAAACAATTTGACTGCGATGAGTTCTGGCAGTATTGCATGTCCATCGGGATGAAGGCAAGATTTGCATCGGTATATCATCCGCAATCCAATGACGCAGTTGAAAGAGCAAATGGCATCATATTCACTGCAATCAGAAAGTGCCTAGCAAATTGTAAGAAAAAAGGCAAATGGGTAGAAGAAATGCCGAAGGTAATCTGGGCTCACAACACATCTACATCAAGAGCAACTCAATTTGCACCATTCAAGCTACTATATGGTGAAGAAGCAGTGTGCCCGGAGGAAATATTGCACAAAGGGCTTCGCACTCAGCAAGAAGCACCAAAAGATAGCGAAGCTATAGACAAAGACCTCACAGAAATTTACAGGCTGCAAGCAGCTAAAAACATCTCCAAATACCAAGAAGAGACAAAGAAATGGCATGACAAAAAAGTGGTAAGGAAAGACATAAAGATAGGCAACTGGGTGCTAAGAAAAAAACCCAAGTATGCCTTCGGGAAAGTTGCAAAGTAAATGGGAAGGCCCATTCCTGGTTATTAAAAGTAACAGACCAGGATCATTCCATTTGGGAGACGAAGAAGGCAATGAGCTACCGTATTCTTGGAATGCGGACAGCTTGCGAAGGTACTACCCGTGAAAAGACTGTAAAATTTGGCTTCGTAATCTATAAACGAAGTCAATGAGTAGAGTAGATTTTTCTCTTTCTTTCAAAAGGCCTGTACTCTTTTCCTCACAGGAGAACCCTTATCAAGGGGTGAGGTTTTTAACGAGGCGGTGCTAAATGTAACTCATGTGAAATATATGAACGAGATATTCCCCATAAAAGTTGCATCGAAAGCGATCGGCTTTGACCAAATCGCTGGTATTCGATAACCGAAATAGAACTAAATTGACCCTACCCAAGGTAAGGCCAATTCAGATCTAAAAATGCTTACTCTAAGAAGTAAAAGGGGCTTTGGCTCATACAATACTTTCTTTATCTAAAAACGCTTACTCCAAGGAGTAAAAGGGGCTTCGGCTCGGAAAAAGTTTTATCTAATTAAAATGCTTACTCTAAGGAGTAAAAGGTGCTTCAGCTCATACAATTGTCTCTACACAAAACGCTTACTCAAAGGAGTAAAAAGGGGCTTCGGCTCAAATAAAAATCTCGCCATTAAAATCCTTACTATAAAAAGTGCATCGGCTCAATAGGGGCTCTCAACAAAAAACTCACTAAGGGGCTGAAGCCAGGAAGCAAGAAGCTCCAAACAAAACGCCCATCAAACGAGTGTAATGATAAACTAACTCCAAGTAGAGGAGGTGCATTCCTCGTAAACAAGACAAAACGGGTTTCGCACACTAAACACTCAAGCGTGTGAACAAATGGCTTCGCATTCAGCAGAAAGTTATCGAATACGCATGATTAAACAAAAACTCGCTTCAGGGGGAGGAGGCGTTTCTCTTAAAAATGAAGGCAAATCAAGTTTACATTCACTCATATGTATTCAACCATACACCATACCCTAGGGCATCATGCACCATGCAAATCGAGTTTACATTCGCTTCGAGAGTATGTTGGAACTTGTAGAGCGTCCAAGAGCGGCATATTGATGTTCAACCTGCGAACCACTTCAACAAATTTTTCGAAATGCTCATCAATTTTACCTTTGTGGTAACATGGCCTCGGAGGAAGAATCTTTGTATCTTCATCGATCATTTCAAACTCTGGCTCTTGGGTGACTATTTCCGGTGCGGGAGTAGGCGCCTTATCTTTTGATGTCATCTCGGCTTCAACACTTGGCTTAGATTTCGTTGCTTCGGCCGGGTGTTCGGGATTTTCGGTCCCCTTCCCCGAGCGAGTTTGAATTGCTTTAGCCGTCTCCGGATTTTGAGGTTGCCCCGGTAGTCTTCCTTCATTACTAGGTAAGCGTCCGGCTAGCTGGGTCACTTGTGTCTCTAGCATCTTCATCATGTTGAGCACTTGGTGGTTAGAGCTTCCGACCTCCGTCACCTTGCCATCAATGTTCTCCAATATCTTGTCCATAGACTTGAACTTAGCGACGGTGTTCTTGTTGATCTTGCATTGCTCCTCGATGAACTCCTTCAATTGTATACGAAGAAGCACCGAGTTTTAAAGAGATGAGCTTGCATTAAATTGAGGTCTACCTTGTGCGTAGCGGAAGTAGGACGGTGGAGACAAATCTCCTTTCCTCATGTACTCGAGCACTTTAGCTTCCTCCGGACAATTCTTCTAGACATGGCCGTACTTTCCACAATCTTTACATGTGGACCTTGCTTCGGCTGCCTTCAAATCAATAGCATGAGCTTCCTTCTTGTCTATCTCCATCTTCTCCAACCTCCTCATGAGTGAATCGATCTTCCCTTCAAGTAATTCTTCGCGCTCCACCTGCAAAACACTTTTAGCAACTCCCGCGGACGGTGTAGGATGCAGCCGTCCCAATGATGCCCACGCATCATTATCCGCCACCTTCTTGAATAGATTGAGAGCTTGAGTTGGGGTGAGCTCAATAATGGATCCTCCGGCCGATGCGTCGATGATAGCCCTTGATGCGGTCGTGAGGCCTTGGTAGAACTTCTGGACTAGATCCTCCTTCAGAAACTTGTGATGTGGCACGGCTCGGATGTAGTCATTGAAGCGCTCATAGGTTTTCGCAATAGTCTCCGTCGGGATTTGTGCGAAGGTAGCGATCTTGTTGCACAAAATCTGAGTCTTGCCCGGCGAGTAGAACTCCGTCATGAAAGCTTTCATTAAGGCATCCCAACTTTGCACCATTTCCGCTGGTAGAGAATGAAACCATTGAAGTGCCCTCCCAAGTAGAGAGAACGGAAAGAGCCTCGCTCTCACTTGATCTTGAGTTACTCCTTGCATGTCAAAGGTGCGGCATAGTTGGATGAATGCTTGAATGTGAAGGTTGGCATCTTCTTTTCCGGTGAAGGGCGAGCTTTGCACCATACGAATGGTTGAAATCTTGATCTTGAACGGCCCTCCAACTTCATTGAGGTCTTGGATAGGCAAATCCTTGATGTCCGGGATGCACAGCTCTCCGATCGTACGTTCCGATAGCGCCATCCTGGGTTGCGGTGGTGCTTCCTTTGGACTTGGTGGTGGAGTAGATGATGAACTTGCGGTCTCGCCTTTCAGATCTACTAATTCAAACTTCTTAACTTGTGCTTCACGTCTCCTTTGCCTGTAAAGTTTTTCTGGATCATCCACAAAATTTTTTGGTTTGTTGGAGAGGTAGCCATCCATCTCCTGTTAGGGTTAGTGAACAAAATATATATATACAAGATCTAAAAGAGAAAGATAGAGTAAGGAGAAAGTAAAACAAAACTTAGATTAGATTGATTTTTTTTGTTTTTGTGGATTAGATCTATTTTTTTGATAAGAGAGAAAATAAGAGATCTAAAAAAGAGAAAAATCAAAAAAAATCAAGAAAAAGAAATATTTATGAATGCTAGTCAAATCGAATCTTAATCGATAGTTCCCCGGCAACGGCGCCAGAAAAGCTTGTTGACGGCTCTTAAGCACGCCAATCGTGAACCGCAAGCGCACGGATCAGTTGTAGCTTTTCCCTCAGAGTATTCCCCCAAGGTTTATCAATCCACGAAACTAAAGACATAAGAAACAATCCAACTAGCATTGAAAGCCTTTTATCTTGAAGAGGGGTTGCAAATAGGTCTAAAGTTAATAGATCTAATCTACTAAACATCAAACTCCGGAGGTAGCAAGAGAAAGTTAGAGATAACCAATCTAGATCGCCTAGATCATGCATATGTTTTAGCTCCGAGCCAAATTGAGTGAAGTAAGATAGATGTGAATCTCAATAAAAGCATCTTTAAATCGCGACCTCCGATCAAACTCCCGAAAGCCCCACCTTACACGGGATCACACCCTGTCACGATGCTCCCTTTAGGCGTAGGTAACTTAAGGGCACGTTCACAAGTGAACGTGTCGAACCACTTGGTAGATCCGGTATGAACCCCTAGCCACCATGGCTACAAGAACACCCCAAGCAATCTATCTCGAGAATAGATTGAAGAAGAAGCAAATCCAAGCAAGAACGAAATCGAAGAAGAGGCACTTGATCGCTAGAAATTCAAAAACATATGTAACTTCACCATGAATGTAAGTACATCACAAGATCACCACCGAGATCCTACCTTGATCTTGATGATCCTAGCTCCAGAACTCCGACGTGGTCTTCCTCGCAGGGTTCCCATGTCGGCTAGGGAAGAACCCTAGACAACTAGCATGACCCTCAGCTCTCCGAAAGGTTTCCCTCTAGCTTCTCTGCTCCTCGGCGGCGAATGATGAACTCAATGATGCGTGGCTCGAGGGTACAGGGGCTATTTATACCCTGAGGAAGCCCTAGGTCGAAGAGGGAGGCGAGGCGGTGCAGGAAGGGGCTGGGCCGGCCAGCTCAGGTGGGTCCAGGTCGGCCGGCCTGGGTCCTTCCTTGGCCGTCTCACCTTCATCTTTCTCCTCAAGTCTTCTAGAAGCTTCAGTAGTTGTTCCACCTATGCATGTGGGCCTTTGGACGTCGTTTACTTCAGGATATCTTTGAGATGATAATGGGAAGAGATAAACTTTCAAATTCTCTAATTGAAATGCCTTGACCCTGAAGTTTCTTGACATTATCTTGAAGCACCTTCCTTTCAAATACTCTTGGAGGTCAGTTCACCAAAGTTGAGCACGAACAGAGTTGGAAACCACATAGGCCGACCGGCCTAGGCCATGTGGGGCCGGCCGGCCTGCCCTGTTCTTTGGGCCTCTGGCCTTCATCTTTCACCGTATCATCCTTGGTCTCAAGCCCTGTCCATATGTGCTCCAATTTAGCTCAAAAACCTGCGTAAACACATTTCCTCCAAAAACACATGCATATGCGAAAAACGTCCCGGTTATAGAGTATGATCAATAGTTTAGTTATCAAATTCAAGCCATTATTGAAGATAAACAAGGGTAAAAGTGTGTCGCTAAGGAGTGTCAGCACCAGTCGAATCCTGCTCTGTAGGCTTTGCCGACTAAGGTTCCGGCAGCAACGTGGTTGCTGCATGTGCCCGAGTGGATGCCCTGCAGGAGGCTGATGCCTTCGTCACGAAGGACACACTTCATGAGTATGCCTGTGGAGGCAGCCTTCTTGTACAGGGCATCGCCGATTACGACGTAGTTTGTTGAACACCGAGTCAGCCTTTCTATTTCCTCCTTTGTGCCCGGCGACCAGCTCTCCATGAGGAAAGCGATGAAGGGGGCGCGCCAGTTTGCTTCTACCATGAGAACTTCATTGGTTGCCGGATCACCCTGGGGTGGCTCGGGATTGGGCACGGGGCTACTGTCCTCAATCATCTTGATGGATGGTGTGTGTAGATCTTGAACGAAAACGCCGACTGGCACTTGGGCTCTGGTGGACCCCAACTTGGACAGGACGTCGGCAGCGACATTGTCCTCTCGGAGGACATGGTGGAGCTTGAGCCCGTAGAAGTGAGCCTCGAGTTTGCGTACCTTTGCGCAGTATGCACTGATGGTTTCCTTGGTCATGTCCTAGTTCTTGTTTACTTGCTCGATGACTAACTTGGAGTTGCCGTAGCACATTAGCCGTTTGATGCCGAGTGTCACCGCGATCCGGAGACCGTGGATGAGGGCTTCGTACTCGGTCCCATTGTTGGTGGCCTGGTAGTGTATCTAAAGGACATACTTTAGGTGCTACCCCTCTAGAGAGATGAACAGCACCCCTGCACCGGCTCCTTCGAGGTTGAGGGCACTGTCGAAGTTCATCTTTTAGTGTTTTGGTCGCTCTTCTGGGGTCGGCGCTTGTATCTCCGTCCACTCGGCTACGAAGTCGACCAATATCTGGGATTTGATGGCCTCCCATGGCTCGAAGTTGATGGTGTGTTCGCCAAGTTCGACGGACCACTTTACTATGCGGCCATTGGCGTCTCGTTGTGGAGGATGGCTCCGAGTGGGAAATTGGAGATGACGCGGATGACGTGGGCCTGGAAGTAGTGATGTAGCTTCCTGGCCATGAGCCGGAGCACGTAGAGCAGCTTCTGAGTACCTCACTGATGAAATATACAGGGCGCCGGACCATGTATGGGTGTCCTTCTTCTGGTCACTCGACGACCAGGGCCGTGCTGACTACATGTGTGGTAGCCGAGATATATAGTAGTGGCTCCTCCCCTAGGGTCGGGCCCGTAAGTACCAGGGGGCTAACTAGGAACTCCTTCAGGTCGGCCAGGGCCTTGCTTGCCTCAGGGGTCCTTTCGAACTTGTCCGCGTTCTTGAGGATCTTGAAGAACGGAAGTCCTTTCTCGCTGAGCTTGCTGATGAACCGGCTCAGGGCCGCCATCATTCCTGTGAGTTTCATGATGCCCTTCTTGCATTTTAGTTCCTCCAGGTTTCGTATGGCGTCCAGCTTGACTGGGTTCGCCTCGATGCCGCGTTAGCTGACCAGGAAGCCCAGGAGCTTTCCTGATGGTACACCAAAGACGCATTTTGTGGGGTTGAGCTTCCATCTGAAGCGGCGTAGGTTGTTGAAAGTTTTCTGGAGGTCGGCGATCAGGGAGTCGGTGTCATATGTCTTCATGACGATGTCATCTACATAAGCCTCGACGTTGCGCCCAATCTGGCTTTGTAGGCAACCCTGAATAGCCTTTTGGTATGTGGCGCCAGCGTTCTTCATCCCGAAAGTCATCGTCTTGTAGCAGTAGATGCCGTGCGGGGTGATGAATGCCGTCTTGTCCTGGTCGGACGTCTTGAGGGCTATCTGGTGATAACCCGAGTAGCAATCTAAAAAGCACAGGAGTACGCAGCTGGACGTAGAGTCCTCGACTTGGTCAATGCGTGGAAGAGGAAAGAGGGCTTTGGGGCAATAACGGTTGAGATCCGTGTAGTCAATGCACATTCTTCATTCATCGGATTGCTTCTTTACAAGTACAGGATTTGCAAGCCACTCAGGGTGTTTGCCTTCTCTAATGAAACCGGCAGCTAGGAGCTTATTCAGTTCTACCATAATGGCCTCCTTAAGATCTTGAGCGAATCAGCGCAGCTTCTGTTTATTAGGCTTCGTGTTCTTGCCCAAATCCAAGGAGTGCTCAGCCTTCTCCCTCGGGACACTCGGCATGTCTGATGGTTTCCAGGCGAAAATGTCCCAGTTGTCCTTGAGGAAGGAGGTGAGCACGTCTTCCTATTTAGGAGTGAGCCCTAGCCTATGAGGGATGTCTTGGTTGGGTCGTCGAGTCAAAGCTGATCGCTTTGGGGGCTTCTGCGGGTGTCAGCGCCGTGGGCTGCTGCTTCTGCTCTGGGAGGACAGGCTCACCGGTCGCTACCTTTGGGCTTCTTCTGCCAGCAATGTGCTGTTGCCGAGTTGCCGGGATAACTCGGCTATCTGGATAGCCTCCCCATCGCACTTGAAGGAGGTCTTGATGTCTCCACGGATGGAGAGGACTCCGTTGGGTGCCGGCATCTTCAAAACTAGGTACGTGTGGTTTGGGATCGCCATAAACCGGGCCAGCATGGGTCTGCCAAAGATGGCATGGTAGGAGCTCTGGAAGTCGGCCACCTTGAAGTATTGGAATTTCGTGTGGTAATTGTCAGCCGTGCCAAATGTGACTGGCAAGGCGACCCTTCCTATCGGGTAGGAAGCTTTTCCTGGCACAATGCCGAAGAATGGATCTTCAGCGCTCAGGAGCCTGCTATAGTCGAATCCCATGCTGTTAAGGGTGCTCGTGGAGATGATGTTCAGGGCACTTCCGCCATCAACCAGGACCTTGGAGATGAGGACTCGTTCAACGACAGGGGCGACGATGAGTGGGTAGGACCCCGGCTCGGGTAAGTTGTTAGCACGACTGAAGGTAATCGGTGTCTCGGACCACTGGAAATATTCCACCGGCTTGGTGGAGACCATCTTCACCTCGCGCTTGTGGAGCTTGCCCTTGCGCCGATCTGGGAAGGCACCGGGCCCCCCGATGATGACGTTGACCTGGCGGTCGGCATGCTGGAAATCGCCGTTGGCGCCACGCCTGGGCGGTTTTGCTGGCGCAGCAGGTCGGCGTTCATTGTCTTGGTGACGTTGAACGTCTCGGCGAGCTGGGGCCTCGCGGTCGCGGTCGCCGCGTCGGTAGTCATCGCGACGAGTTGTCCCGCCGGTTGCCGTTGTAACCGTCATGGCGATAGTTGTTGTAGCGGCTGCAGTTGTTGTTGTAGCGCTGCTTCTTAGTCGGCGGCAGGGCACCAAGTTCTTTGTGCAACGCATGACAATCATGGAGATTGTGCTTTGCGTCCTTGTGGAAGGGGCACTGAAAATTCAGTGTGTCGTGGAACTCGTCCGCGAGGAACCTGGGTTCTGGGTGGCTTTCCTCCTCTGCTAGGGCCACGAGGGGCTCAGTGCTCGCCTTGCGCCCACACAGTGGCTCATGGCGCTTCGAGCTTTCGACCCGGTCGTCATCTTCCGGGCGGTTGTGCTTGCTCTTGAATTGGGCCTGTTCAGCTTGTTCGGCCCAGACCTCCAGATTGACCACATCCATCAGGTCGGATACAGTGGTCGGGTTGTTTTTGAAGAGCGTACGGAACAGCTGGTTATCGATAAGGCCTCATCGGAATGCGTCGATGACATCGTGATCTTCGACATCGGTGATCTTGTTCCGGTTGTCGAAGAAACGGTCGGTGTAGTCTCGGAGACTTTCACCCTTCTTCTGCTTGACATTGTCCAGATCAAATTTGGAGCCTGGCCGAGTGTAGCTCGCTTCTTGGTGAAGGCGTGGCAGAGGTTTGCCCAGCTGTCAATGGTGTCCCGAGGGACACCCTCAAGCCACAGTAGCACCTCCTTGCCTAACATCACAGGGAAGTAGGCGGTGGCTTGATCGTTGGAACCATGAGCAGCTTTGACTGCTGTATCGTATGTTTTGAGCCAAAGCTTGGGGTCAGAGCGACCGTCGAACTTCTTGACGAAGGCTGGCTTGAAGGACTCGGGCCAACGGATGGCACGGAGTCGGACGGAGAAAGCAGCGAAGCCATCGAACACATCCTCCTCGTCGTTGCGATGGTCTCGGCAGGGAGGTCGGACTTGGTCGGTTCGGGGTCGAGCATCATCACGCCGTTGGCGGCGATCGTCCCGCGGGGGGCCGTACTGTGCATCGTACTACTCACGCTCCATGAGCTCATGAACGACGCAGTGCTCATCCTCTTCAGCTGCAGCATCACCTGCCTCCCCCACTGGCTGGCGGTTGGGTCGGCCGTAGTCCCGGTCATACCGCTCGTGGCTCTCGAGCTCGGCTGCATCGTGTTCTCGGTGCCGGGCGTCGAGGTCGGTGTGGATGTTGTGGGAGTAGTACCTCAACCGATCGCGGAGATCATCGGGTTGGTGGTGCCATTGGCGTCTGTCGCACCGATCTTGGTAGCGGTCGCGGCGGGTGTCCGCGTTGCGCGGGTTACGCCGTTCCTTTTCTTCTTCTTCGTGGTGGTTCTGGGCCACCCTTCTTCGACGACGGGTAGTAGGGGGGTTCCTCTGGCGGGGCTGATCCCAATCCGATCTGCTATGAGCAGATCGGTAGCTTGCGGAGCGAGCCAAGTTAGTCCGCCCAGATCAGGATCTGGCACGGTACGATCGCTCAACCTGTTCTTGAGCGGCCACCAAGCGAGTGTGGGCACGTTGCACCTCGGGTGTGTCAGGCATATGGTCTAACTCGGCATATGCAGCTGTGGTGTTGGCTTGAGGCGTACGAAAGGGTACTCGGGCGAATGCGCCGTCGAGATTCTAGGGCTCAACGCCGCAAGGACCCCTGGGCTGGGGCTGCTCCCTTGGTGGATCCCCTGGGGGGATTTCTGCAGCGACTGCAGCGGCTGCAGCATCCCCAACCGCTGCCTAGGGCGGTGGGATCCCTTCATTGCGCCAACGAGCTCGGTCAGCGTTTCACTCATGGTGGCAGTCTCTGGTTAGGTCGGTTTCCCCGTCCAGAGTGGCCGAGTCTTCAGATATGAAGACCTCACGCCCCGAGGGCGTGGCATAGCTGGAGTCATTGCTTATGTCGGCCAGAGCCGGCAGAAGCACGCTTGTGGCGACCTGGAACTCCCCGCAGTCCGGGGATTGGGTGGGCTTGGGTGGGACCTCAGATTGGATCTGAGACATGTCCTTTCGGAGTTGAGCCGAGTAGATTGCTGGAGCGTTACGCAGCCCTAGCGGGAGTGGATTGCGAGGTTGGTGGAGGGCTTCCTCCGACATGGCGATGCACTCGGCAATGGTGCCCTGAACACGATCCAACCCGGCGAGGAGCTTGTCCGGGGGCGGGATTCTTTGGCGAGTGGTTAGGCCCGGTGCTTGGTCGTTGATGGCGATCGCATCGAGCCGCTACTAGAGCGGGTCGATGACCGACGTTGAGATCGGCGAAGCGATCAGTGCGGAGCTGGTTGGTGTAGCGGTGTCAGGTGACGTGGTGGAGTCTGAGGCGATGGAGTGGATCTCGGCGAAGAAGCTAATGCCCTCAAGATGCGTGGGGCAGTCCTTGACGGACTCGGGGAAGATGACGGAGCGACGATCTGCCATCGAGCTAGCTGTAATGCCCCGTGATTACCCCTACCTGGCGCGCCAACTGTCGGAGGTTTAGTCCGGCAGTCCACCCAGGGGTACCCAGATGGTAGATTTGTAGGCAAAGGGCAATCGCAGGACTAGGGAGCTCGAGGTAACACAGGGGCACAGGGATTATACAGGTTTGGGCTACCCGGAGGTATAATACCCTACGTCCTGTGCTCGGGGGTCTTGTATTGCTTCGCTCGGCGAGGTTCCAGAGAACAACGGCGAGTTTGTGGTTACAATGGGTGAAAGAATGAGATGAAGATGACCTAAGGGGTCGACCTAGGTCGCCTTATATAGGCTAACGGCCTAGGGTTTACAAGTCGGCTCTCTCTGAGCATTATCCGGCTGCAACTAGGAAAGTAATCCGAGTCGGTTGTAACATAATCTCCGTAATCCTTGGGCCAGATCCGAGTATCCCGCCGAGTGTCTTGCGGGCTAAGTCTTCATCAATCTTGTCCATCAAGCCCAGGGATCCTCGTGGGCTGGCTTGGGGTCGACCCACATCCTTGTCAGACGTGGGGCCAGGCCGACTGTGTACCCGGTCGGTAGTGGGCCCAGGGGTACCCATATCCCACAAGTACATCACAAGATCACCACCGGGATCCTACCTTGATCTTGATGATCCTAGCTCCAGAACTCTGACTTGGTCTTCCTTGCAAGGTTTCCACGTCGGCTAGGGAAGAACCCTAGACAACTAGCACGACCCTCAGCTCTCCGAAGGGTGTCCCTCTAGCTCCTCTGCTCCTCGGCGTCGAATGATGGATGAATGATGTGTGGCACAGGGACACAGGGGCTATTTATACCCTGAGGAAACCCTAGGTCGAAGGGGAAGGCGAGGCGGCGCCAGGAGACCCCAGGCCGGCCGGCCTGGCCTCTTTCCTGGCTGCCTCGTCCTCTTCTTTCTTCCCAAGTCTTTTGGAAGGTTCAGTAGTTGTTCCACCTATGCATGTGGGCCTTTGAACGTCGTTTGCTTTGGGATATCTTCGAGATAAGAATGGGAAGTGATAACCTTCCAAATTCTCTAATTGATTTGCATTGACCCAAAGTTTCTTGACCTTATCTTGAAGCATTTGCCTTTCAAATATTCTTGGAGGTCAGTTCACCAAAGATGAGCATGAATGGGGCTTGGAATGACGTAGGCCAGCCGGCCTAGGCCATGTGGGGCCGGTCGGCCTAGCCTCTTCTTCGGGCTTTTGGCCTTCATCTTTCATCGTGTTGTCCTTGGTCACAAGCCTTATCAATTTGTGCTCCAATTTAGCCCAAAAACCTGCATAAACAGAAATCCTCTGAAAACACATGCATATGCGAAAACGTCCCGGTTATGGAGTATGATCAATAGTTTAGATATCAAATTCATGCTATTATTGAAGATAAACAAAGGTAAAAAGGTATCGCTAAGGAGTGTCAACAATCCCTCCATGCTTAAACCTTGCACATCCTCGAGTAATTCTTCAATAAAATTCAGTGTTGTCTTTTGGTGTCCAATCCCTGCACTTGATCATACACAAGAAAACATAGTGCCCTCAAAATATTTTGCGATTAATTCTTCAAGTTGTAACCAACTCTTCCTAGTATGGAGGGTAGATATGAATTAAGTGTTCCCCACAAAGAATTTAAACACATGCTCTCTAATTTAAGCAAGTCTCAGAAATTAAGAAGTAAGTTTGAAAAGAATTGCTAAACCAGGATCAATAATTTAAACCTCATTGCAATTGCTCATGGAAACTCTCAGCTCATCTTGTCTCTCAAACTTGCTAGAACTCTCTTCACCTTCCTTTCTCTCATGTATGTGTAAGGCTTTATCTGGAGCTATGGGAAAGGTTAGTCCTAACAAAAGATATTATAATCAAGATATTATCAAAACAAGAAATACTTCTCATGGGTTTACCGAGACTCGTCAAAAAGACCATGAAAATAATCGATTTTGTGGAGAGGGGGAAAATGGAACACACGCTTTTTAGATAGTGGACATGTGCAAATGGCAAAGGTTGATCCCGAGGCACAAATGAAGTCCTCATTATCGGATTGCACATGGTTGGAATATTTGAGTATGGAATAATCTTTAAGGCACTATGGAATTTAATGAAGCAAAAAAAACTAAGAAGCATTTATTTTCACACTTTTTTTCTTTCTTCCTTTTTCAACACATATTTTTTTCTTCTATTTTTTTCTTTATGCTTCTTTCAACTTCTAGCAACATTAATACTTACTCAGCACCTCCCCCTCCATGCTTAAACGATTGCTCATCCTCGAGCATAGAAGTGGTTGCTAATGCTAGAGTAAGTATCCATCTCAATCTTTTGGAAAATTGTTTGAATCTTCAGGGAGTATTTTCTCGTCAAATTTTGAAGCCACTGGAGGAGGATAGGGTGTAGGCCGGTCGGCTCATGGTGTTGAGGCCGGTCGGCCCACTTGTTGTGGACCTCCGTTTCTTCTAGTTTATCTTCTATGCACTCTTTGATGTCTCCCAAATATATGTTCCTTGTATCAAGCTCTTGATTCTCCAGATTTTCCTCAAGATAATGATCCATACTCAAATTGGGTTGTGGTCAAGGAGGTATTTCACAAAAAGATAATTTGGGTTTAGGGTGGATATCCAGCGAAGTTTGTGAAGTTTTCGGTGTAGAAACTCACAATGCATGGATAGATAGGCTAGCAAAGAGAAGGTACGCAAAAAGGAATGGTCGGCTTCTTAGTCTTGTACCAGAGAAGAGAAGTCCTGAATCAATTCACTTAAAAATAATTCTTATAATACTGTCGAGGTTGTACTCGTCAGATATTTGTCCGGCAGGCACCCCGCTTCGTGCGAAGATTGATCACGGTGACGAACAGAGAGACACGGGATTTTTATACTGGTTCGGGCCCTCGAGATCGAGTAATAACCCTACGTCCAGTTGCTGCTTGTATTATTTCATCGAGTACAAATTACAATGCGTAACAAGTACCCTCAGGTGGATTGTCTAAGATTGTGGATACCCTCTACGTACAGGACCCCCGCTATTTATATCCAGGGAGACGTGCCATACAAGACAAAACAGACCTAAACCTAGTAGGACTCTAACTATCTTCGGGCTTTCCTTCTGCGATCTGGCCATGTGTCTTGTTCGGAGTCTTGATAGTTCGGAGTCGGTAGTCGGTAATCCTCGTGATCGGGCACCCTGGTATTATGGCCTCAACAGTAGCCCCTGAGCTTATCTTATTCAGAAAAGGTTGATTGATCAGTAGCCTTCGGGTCTTTTTGCTCTTCGGGTGATTTTTGGATATGTTAATACCTCGTCAATCACTTGTACATGAGAGCCAGAAAAGTTCCCGAACTCTTGAATATTGAAACCTGCATCTGAATGATAAGGTCAAAGAAAAATATCAGCCATAATAATAGTAAAAAAGAACTGTTCCGTCTTGGAAAGTGAAACGCCCCAGGATTGATGTAACTGCTGCCCAGTGCATTTAAAACCCACTTCGCACGTCTCCCGAAACTTTAGCAGTGCACGCGGCTTTCACGGCTCCGCTCCGGCTCCTCGATTCTCGTGCGAAGCGTCGCACCCCTGGGTCTTTAAATATCAGATCTCCTGGATTGATTCGTGCTTGAACCTTCCATTCTAAGCCTCCTTCCTCCACTCGCCATGGTAAAGAAAAAGCTTAGCCGCAAATTCAAACTTCCTCGCCTCCTTTTCGGAGACTCCCCTCGCAGCTCCGGCGAACAACCGCCCGACAAGCCGGAGGACCTGCCAGCGACGTCACCACCCACTGCTCCTCCTCAGGCTCCGCTCCTGGCTCTCCCCTGGTACGGGGATGATGGAGTCGAGGTCGAGCCACCAGAGGAGGAAGCTCCGGCGATGGCGCCGCCGTCTCCCGAGGCTGCTCCGTCAAGCATTGCCACCGGGAAACGCCCTGCGTCTTCCTCCCCAGCCCCGGCATCTCCTGTCTCCCTCTCCTCCGACGACGAGCCAGAACAAGGAGGGAGCGGAATCCGGCTGAAGCCAGAGGCGGCGCACGCAGGCGCATCTTCGTCTTCTGCTCCGGTGGACACCAGCGGCGACGAGGAACTCGCCCGGCGCCTCTTCGTCTCCCTGAACCGCGACCTGATCGGGATCCCTGGAGACGGAGCGCTCGTGGATCTCGTAAGCGACTCTGAAGAAGAGAACACAATAGATGATGATCCACCGGCGAGCACACCATCGCCCTGATCAGACTGGTTGAGAATCATCAACCCAAGATCAGGGCGCTTTTGTTTTTTGATTTCAGGATAGTTATCGATCCCCTGTGAAATGTACTCCCTTTTGGATTAATGAAGAAATTTCACTTGATGGATGTAACCTAAATCCCTTGTGCTTGGAAATTTATCTGTGTCAATCTGTTCATGAAATTGCTCACCCAGAAACAAAATTCCCGAGCGAAAAGTTTCTTCCGACCAGACTAACTGTCATCAGTGTGTTCGGGAAATTTGGCCCTGACCAGACATGATCGGGGCATTTCCTTGATTCACACCGATCGTTTGGTCATTTAAAACTGGTAACTTACTAAATAAGCTAACTGCCCTAAATGCATTGAATTGGACCTGCACATTCTTCGAAACGACGCGTGCCGTAGAAAAAGGAAAGAATCTTTTTGACCCAACAGTCACTGCGGATTGCGCGGCTCAAGGGCAGGTTTCTCGGGGTTCGTGCTCCCTGGCTGAACCATAAAAGCCCCCAGGCGCGGCCGCCTGGACTCCATTTGCATCTACAGAACACTTTCCATCTTTCATCAGCTTTCTTCCCTTCATCCCCCTGCTCCTCCAACTCCCTGGGCTAGCCTTCGATCGCCATGGCATCCACGCACCAATCTTCATCCGCCACTGAGTCCTCAGGGGACCAGAGCAGCGCCGCCACCGGGCGAGAGCTCCGCAGTGGGGGCACGGTCTGCACCACGAACAAGTATTGGCACAAATCCACCACGACGGCCAAGCAACTGCAGAAGTTGGAGGACCTTGGACTGCTCCCCGACACCAGCCTCTTCCCTCGCCGGCATGCCAAAGGTCAGGTGTATCCGACCCCCAACACCCTTGAGATGGTGGCGTTCTTGGAGTTCTTCCATTGTGGATTCGGGGTTTATCCTTCTGATTTCTTCCACAACATATGCGAGCATTACCAGATAGAGCTTGTGTACCTTAAGCCTGGCGCTGTGACGATGCTTAGCGTTTTTGCCTTTCTGTGCGAAGCTTGGTTAGGGATTAAACCTTCGCTGCTGTTGTGGAGATATTTTTACACCCCTGCATACTACAAGAAACAAGTCATGATCGGGTCTATAGGTTTTTCCTTGAGAGATCGGGAGATCTATATCCCCTTTCCAGTTAAGGACTGCTGGAAAGGATATGAGCGTCATTGGTTTTACATCACTCTTCCCACAGCCTCAATGGCAAAAGGGAAGTATCTGATGCCCTATCTCAAGGAAGAGACCAAAGCCCTGCCAAGAATCACCCCTGAGATGCAGAAGCACATTGATCGGTTCCTGGAGCTCCGCAATGCTGGTCTAACGGCGGTTCATGTAGCAGAAATCTTCATCAGATGGAGATTCATTCCGCTCATGACTCACGACCGCTACGCTTGGACATTTAGGGGCGACAACGACCCGAACAGAATGAAACCCGATGGTGAGTATTTGTTTTTCTGTTCGATTGTTTTTCCGAGTTTGTTCGGTCATTTGAATTCATGACTCTTAACTAGCAGTTGTCCCAGAGACAGAAGTGGCCGCACGCCTGAAGAAGATGTTTGGAGCTGATCCCCCGAACTGGGAGAATGTCCCAGCACCCTACAGCGCTGACAACCCTCCTCCAGAGGTAAACTGTTACTCAGAAAAAGCTCTTTCTTGCTTAATATTGATATGATGCAACTCTTTTTTTTCTCGACCAGGCCCCAGCTATTGTTGATGCCCCCGCCCAGAGCGGTGCCATCAATGTTGAGGAGGAGGGAGATCAGCCCGTTGATCAAGGCACCGGGCCCCCGACCAACGAGCAACCTGAACCATCACTTGGTTTGGAGAAAGAGGTCTCGAGCAGCCCCAAGGCGAATATCCCCCGAACTCGGAAACGCTCTCGCAGTGTGGAGAGGACCGTCCCGGGTTCGGGAGTCCTTGGATTGCTCAGGTCCGCCGATCTGCAGCCCAGTCGTGATCCGCCTCGTCCTGATGCCCAGGTACTGAGCATGATCGTATTCAGGCATTTATTCGCAGCTTTTGATCACATAACCAAAGCTAAACGTGCACGGGAGATTTCTCGACAGGATAATCGTCCGACTGCGCAATCATCAAAGCTTATACCTGGTGCCAAGAGATTTAGAGTCAAGATCCTGACGGCCGAGTAAGGGCCCTAACAATCTTTGATTATGCATGAGCACTTTTCTTAAATGTTGTTTTCACTATTTCTGATTATTCGGGAATTCAGGCAACCCAATCCCACAGCCTCTCCTCCTGTCAAACCATCTGCCAAAGAGAAAACTCCCGAGCCAGACTCGACGGCACAACTTGACAGCTCAGAGAAGACTACAGAAATCGTGGGACCCATCCCGACGCCCCTGGGCCCGATCATTAGCGCGCTCTTGGCAACTGAAGAGCAATGGCGTTCGCTAGACGCTCGTGCCTCTGCTCCAGAAGCGTCTGTGATCAGACTGGGAGCCCAGGTGACCGTTCTCCAGTCCGAGAAAGAAGGTACATGTCTTAAATTTCATGCTTCGCTTATTGAATCTTTATCTTTGAACTTTAGCTTACACGCTGCCTTTGACCCTGTAGCTAACTCCAAGAGAATTGAGGTGCTCGAGAAGAAAAGCTCGGATCTGGAAGGGAGGCTGGCTGTTCGGGATAAAGAGGTGGCTGATCTGACCGCCCGTCTTGAAGCATCAGAGAAGCGCAGTTCGTCCTTGGACTCCAGGCTGATGGAAGGTGCCTGCGTTGCTGCAACTCACACCATCGGGGCTTTGAAAAGCCACATTCCTGATCTGGACGTTTCTCTGCTTTCCTAAGGCTTCAAGTGCTCGGCGTCAGAAGCTGAGGTAATTTTTGATAGCCTTTCCCCACTGGTGGAACCATTTGTCAGAAAACTTGATCTCCATCTGAGTGATTCGGAGGAATCACCCTGAACACTGTGCAAGATTCCTGTAATAGGGCAAAACTTTAACGGTTTAGAATGTGATTACATTTTACGAAACATATGCTTGCATGTTTTTGCGTAGGTCTTAGAGCTGACCGGTATTTTCATGGATCTTTTTAACTGATAGCTTTGCCATAGCCAAAAAGTCCCGTTACCATAAGCTATTCTGGAATTGTTTAGTTGCTGAGACACGGGCGGCCTTCTGAACTGTGTAATTCCTTGTAGTCATGGTGTTCCGTAATTTTAGCATAGCCTAACTTTCTTGAATTAAAAAGCCCGTTTCTTGCGTGGTAGTAGTACCGTAGTAGCCCCCGGGCTCTTTTACAGTCATGCTGGCATGCTGAAAAAGAGTCTAGAGGTACAAACCGCAAGAAACTTCCCGATCAAATGGGGAGCCCCCGAGCATAGAGCTCGGGACGCATAGAATAGGTCTGAAAAGAAAATTTTCAGCATGGTAGTCCTCAGCTCTTTGTTAGTGTATGCAATATGGTAACAAAGAGTAGAAACAGAATAGAAAATAGAACACCCAGCCCCCGGGCATAAAAGCGAGGGTGAGTAGAGTATATAGAACTTATCTCTTTTTGTTTTGTTGGCGCTGTAGGCGACGCAGATGACGGTTTATATCTGCCAAACCTGATGGTTGGTCTTGAACTGTGCACGATCTTCATTGTTTAGGCGTAGAACCTGCGTAGTTGATCCATATTCCACGTGTTTGGCAGTATGTCCCCATCTATCTCCACGATCCTGTAGGCTCCTGGTCGGGCGATATCTACTACAATGTACGACCCTTGCCATGGAGAAGACAATTTAGTTTTGTCCTTGGTGCGTTGATCTAGTTTGGGCACCATGTCACCAATGCATAGGCTGCGTTGTCGAACATTAGCATCGTAGTATTGTCGTAATTTTTGCTGATACTAGGCTACTCTAAAAGCAGCTGCGTCACGAGCCTCCTCCAGGAGGATTAGCTCATCAGCGCGTCTGTCAGGCTCTTCAGTCTCTGAAAACATTGCCACGCGAGGGGCTTGTAGTCGGATGTCGGATGGTAGAATCGCCTCTGCTCCATACACCAAGAAGAAAGGTGTTTCGCCTGTTGCCCGATTCATAGTGGTCCTCATTGACCAAAGTACTGTAGGGACCTCATGAATCCAGCGCTTGTCGTAAGCTTGCAATCTGTTAAAAATCCTCTTCTTAATGCCCTGGAGAACGATGCCATTGGCACGCTCTACTTGCCCGTTTGTCTTGGGTGATTTACCGATGACCGATCATGCCTGATCCCATGGTCGTAGCAGAAATCAGAAAACTTTTTACTTTTAAACTGTGTTCCATTATCAGAGATTATCCTGTTCGTGACACCAAATCGTACGACAATGCTCCGTAGGAATTTGACAGCTGCCTCTTTTGTGATTTTCTGAACTGGCTCGGCTTCAACCCATTTTGTAAATGTGTCAATGCCAACGAACAGAAATCTGTATCCCCCGACGGCCCTTGGAAAAGGCCCGAGGATGTCTATACCCCAAGTGGCAAATGGCCATGACAAGGGTATAGTGTTTAAAGCTTGCGCAGGTTTAGTTTGTTTCCGTGCGAAGAATTGGCATGCCTCGCACTTTTTTACTAAATCGCTTGCGTCTTGAAGAGCTGTAGGCCAGTAGAAGCTCTGTCGAAATGCTTTCCCTGTTAGATATTGGGGAGAAGCATGTGATCCACAGATTCCTCCGTGAATGTCGTGGAGCAAACTAATGCCCTTGGTCCGTGTGATGCATTTGAGGAGCATTCCATTGCGGGTTAGCTTGTATAATCGCCCGTCAACCAATTGATAGTTCTTGGCTTTACGATGGATTTTCTCCAAGGTAGCATCATCGTCCGGAATAGCTTGGTTTGTGAGGTACGCTCGGATTGGATCCATCCAGTTCTCCTCGTTTCCAACTAGAGCGGCGGCTCGGGCCGTACCGACCAACATAGACTCCTTGACGGATTCGTTGGTTGTAGAAACTGATCCTTTGGCGGGTTCAGTTTTTAGGTTCGGTAATGAAACCGACACAGATGGTTTAGTAAGAACTTCAAGTAACACGTTACCTGGGAGCCTTGTGCGCTCTGCAGCTGCCTTTGCCAGCTTATCTGCGTCGCCATTGAATTCCCTCTTTACGTGCCGTACTTCAAGCCCATCAAATTTGCTCTCCATTCGCCTATATGCTTCCAAGTATTTAGCCATGACCTCGCTCCGCGCACTGTACTCTTTCATGACTTGCTTTGCAGCTAACTCGGAATCCCCTTTCATGAGCAGCCTTCTGACACCAAGAGATGCAGCTATGCGGAGACCTGTCAATAGTCCTTCATACTCGGCAACATTATTAGTAGGAGTTGGATCAACAAAATTGATTTGTAAAGCGTACCTAATGATGTCATTGTGTGGTGAAATCAGGACCACCCCAGCCCCCGCGCCTGCTCTGCAAAATGCTCCATCATAGAACATCGTCCAATGTTCGGGATTTTGGGCAGCTTCTTCGGGTTCGGGGTTTGTCCACTCTGCGATGAAATCTGCTAGAGCCTGCGACTTGATGGCAGTTCTGGGTATGAATTCAACGTCGTAGGCCCCCAGCTCCACAGACCATCGCGCGATCCTACCCACGGCATCTCGATTATGTAAAATGTTTCCTAGGGGGTAAGTTGACACAACCTTGATCTTGTGGCTCAGAAAATAATGGTTGAGCTTCCTGGAAGTCATTAGTACAGCATATAATAATTTCTGAATCTGAGGGTACCTTATTTTGGCATCATGTAGCACCTCGCTTACGAAGTAAACGGGATGTTGTGTTGTAGACTTTTCTGTTGGTCTCTCGACCACCAAAATAGTGCTAACAACAGTTGGTGTCGCAGCTACGTATAACAGCATCTCTTCTTGTGGCTTTGGCGGGACCAGTACAGGCATTTTCCGTAGGTACTGTTTGAACGCCTGGAACGCCTCTTCTGCTTCTGCCGACCACTCAAAACGATCAGTTCTACGTAACAATTTGTAAAACGGCATACCTCGTTCGCCTGACTTGGACACGAATCGACTTAGGGACGCCATCATTCCTGCCAACTTCTGGACTTCGTGGCGGCTGTGTGGAGACTTCATGTTGTCGAGTACCTTGATCTTGTGCGGATTTGCCTCTATACCTCGTTGGGAAACAAGGTAACCGAGGAGCTTACCCGATGATACACCAAAGGTGCATTTGGCGGGGTTGAGCATCATCCTGTTTTTACGCAAGTTGTTGAATGTTTTGGTTAAATCAGCGATTAAATCACCCTTTAACTTACTTTTCACAACAATGTCATCTATATATGCTTCCACATTACGGCCGATTTGGCCTTCGAGAACAATGTGAACACATTTTTGATAAGTGCAACCTGCGTTTTTCAGACCAAAAGGCATCTTTATATAGCAATAAACACCGAAGGGAGTTACAAATGCAGTTTTCTCCTCATCGTCAATGCACATGCTGATTTGGAGATACCCCGAATAGGCATCTAGAAAACAAAGCAATTCGCATCCAGAGGTTGAATCTATAATTTGATCTATCCTAGGTAATGGGTACTCATCCTTCGGGCAAGCTTTATTCAGATTTGTGTAGTCCATGCACATCCTCCACGTTCCGTTGGGCTTTTTGACCATGACTGGGTTTGCCAGCCATTCCTGGAAAGGGACCTCTCGAACGAAGCCGGCTTTGAGTAGTCGGTTGATTTCTTCGTTAATGGCGTCTCGCTTCTCCGGGGTATATCTCCTTTGCTTCTGCTTGACTGGTCGGACGCCAGTTCGTATGCCAAGTCTGTGCTCGATTACCTCCCTGGGGATCCCGGGCATGTCAGATGGTTCCCAAGCGAACACATCTGCGTTTGCCCGGAGGAAAGCAATGAGCTCGAGTTCCTATTTATTCCTATTTATCACCCAGTCCAAGGCCCACCTGGGTGGTCTTGGTCGGGTCTGCCTCATCAAGGGCCACAGCTTTCGTGCCTGGCTCGGTGCGCTTGGCCGGTGGCTCGATTGGTGAGGCATTGGCCGGCGACCCGCCAGCTGCTTGTGACGGTGTCCCCTTGAGTGGGGTCTGGTCCACCACAGTCTGCTTCTCGGCGGCGCGGTCGTCAACTCCCTGTTTCCCGATGAACTCCTGTTCCCCGATGAGCTCCTGTTCGGGAACTTCTTTCCCTATGGCCCTTGGTCGGTTCTCAGCTTCTCGGGAGGTTTCAGCCAATGCTCCCTTGGCGGCAGCCTTTGGCTAGTTCTTTGTCTTTTTCTTGGCAGGTTCGGCAGCCTTGGCTGGTTCCTGCTCATCACCCTTGATCATGTCCAGGGTCTTCATGTCGCACTGGACCGCGCCCTTGCGATCGCCGCAGACGGTGATCGGACCCAACGGCCCCGGGACCTTGATCATGGAATATGCAAAGTGAGCGACCGCCATGAATTTCTTCAGGAACGGCCGGCCCAAGATGCAGTTATAGGCCGACGTGATGTCAGCCACCTCGAAGGTGAGGAACTCTGATCGGATGTTTTTGCCCTCCACGAGGGTCACCTGCAGATCGATCCTCCCCAAGGGAAAGGCTTGGATGCCTGGTATGACCCCGTAGAAAGGCTTCTCCACAGGGGACAAGGACCTCCTCGGGATCCCAAGTTCGTCAAAGGCGTTGACAAACAGGAGGTTGAGGGCGCTTCCACTGTCGATCAGGGTTCGCCCGATCTTGCGGGGCCCGATCGATGGCTTGATGCACAGTGGGAGTAGCGGCCCGTCGTAAAGCGTCTCAGGGTGATCCCTCTGATCGAATGTGATCGGGATTTCTGACCACCTCAAGAGATGCTTGCAGGGCTCGGCGCTGTTTATCTGCCTCTCGACCATCTTGAGCTGGGACTTGGAGGTTCGGGTTGAATAGCCACCGAAAATTGTGGCGATCTCCGGATCTTCGGGAAGATCTGGCTCATCATCACAATCCATGTAGTTTGCCGTGCGAGGGTTGTGGGCTGCCTGGTCACGCGGAGCCCCCTGCTGCTGGCTCTCCTCCTCCTGCTTCTGCTTCTTGTACACCGTGCAGTCCACAAAGTGATGCTTCGTAGATCGGTGAATCGGGCAGTACATCGGGAGGTTTTCTGGTTTGCCTTGGCGCCTGTACGGGGGTTTGTTGTCCACGGCCATGACTTCGTCACCCTCGGTCTTGCGCTTCTTGTTCTTGTGTTTATTCTTCTTCTTGCCTTCTCCGGCTGGCTGGCTTTGTTCGGGCTTTCCGTGAACCCGTGCTCGGGCGTTCGCCATCTTGGCGGTTTCTTCCAGGATCCCGTATAGCTCTGCCACCGTTTTCGGGTTTTTCTTGGCAAGTTCCTCCGTCGTTCGCTCGTCTTTGCAACCTTGATTGAAGGCCACAATCACCCGATCATCCACCATGTCAGGGATGGTGTTACGAGTGTCGCTGAACCTGCGGATGTAGTCCCGGAGGGATTCTCCAGGCTTCTGCACACAGTTGAGCAGATCTCCCTCATGTCCGGGGCGTTTGTAGGTGCCTTGGAAATTGGCTTCAAACGTCTCCCGGAGATGAGCCTCGGGCAGGTTCATGAGCCACGTACGGGCTGATCCCTGCAGAGCAGTCGGCAAGTAGTTGGCTTTGACATAGTCGTCACCCCCGGTGGCATCGATGATCGTGGAATAGATCTGAATCCACTCACGGGGGTTGGTTGTTCCGTCATACTTCTCGATGTTAGTAGGACGAAACTTTTCGGGCCACCTGACCTTGCGCAGGGCTGGGGAGTACGCAAGGCATCCCCCCGTACCTGGTCGGGAGTCACGTGGCGGCGAATCTGGATGGGACCGATAGTAACCCTCACATGCTCGGTAATCTTGATTGTAGTTGAGAGTTTCCCGAGCGTCGTGAGTGCGACGATTGCGTTCGAGCTGTGGCCTCATGTCACGCCCCTCGTGTGGGCGATAGTACGATCGTCCGTTAACAGATCGAGACCGAACCGGCTGTGGTTCACGTGGTCTGTTTGACGGAGCTGGCGGTGTGGCAGCGGCGGCTTCGATGCGCTCCTTGGCCTTGTCTGCTGCTTCCCGAGCCTTCTTGGCTATGGTGGCCATCGGAGTCCCTTCGGCCATTGCTTCCATGGTCTCCAAGAGGGTTCGGATCTGCAGATTGTCCTGTTCGACGGCCCAGAAATCGTTGTTGAGATCTCGGGGAGCCAATGAGGATGCAACCTGCTGTGTACGGGTTTTAGCCGTTTGAAGTGTTGGTGCGTTGCTCAAACGTGGAGGAGGCATGGGTCTGCGCGAGCTAGATGACTCGGCAGCGGCCTCGGTCCCGTTTGCGGTTACCACATGGATGCGGCGGTCTTCGGATTGTTCTGACCCATTGCTAGATCCACTGTAGTCGAGATTCAACTGCGCAGTGCGATCTGCAATGTCTTCGAGAGTTGGCTCCGTGAAGGTGGCGAAAACTTCCCGACCGGCGCATGTGAGATCGGGATCATGGATCCCTGTCATCTTGAGCTCGTAGTCGCCTTGGTGCTCGAACACGAGATCTCCGAAGCGGATCTCCCGTGCAGGCACTAGATGGCGGTGAGCGTAGAGATCGGAAGCAGAAGCAGAACTCCCGATGGCTTCCAACTTGACGGAACTGGGCATGTAGGGCATCGAGGAACTCGACGCGTCGGCGATCCAGACTCCGTTGACCATCGGCATGATCTTTCTTCACGCAAGGGCCCCTACCTGGTGCGCCTCTGTCGAGGTTGTACTCGTCAGATATTTGTCCGGCAGGCACCCCGCTTCGTGCGAAGATTGATCACGGTGACGAACAGAGAGACATGGGATTTTTATACTGGTTCGGGCCCTCGAGATCGAGTAATAACCCTACGTCCAGTTGCTGCTTGTATTATTTCATCGAGTATAGATTACAATGCGTAACAAGTACCCTCGGGTGGATTGTCTGAGATTGTGGATACCCTCTACGTACAGGACCCCCGCTATTTATATCCAAGGAGACGTGCCATACAAGACAAAACAGACCTAAACCTAGTAGGACTCTAGCTATCTTCGGGCTTTCCTTCTGCGATGTGGCCATCGTGTCTTGTTCGGAGTCTTAATAGTTCGGAGTCGGTAGTCGGTAATCCTCGTGATCGGGCACCCTGGTATTATGGCCTCAACAAATACGGTTCATCATGATGTATCATTTAGGCTTTGGATAGGTAGAGCAATTGCAAAAGGTATTAATGACAAGGCTAGCTCAATTAAATTCAGCAATTAAACATCCCTTGACAAGTTTAAAAGAGAGAGCAAGAATAATAAATATGGGTCTAAAATTATCATAACCTCCACAAAAGGTTGAGCCAGTATTTAGATAAATTTCAGATCATGTTAGGGAGAGCATTAGTCTAATCATGCATAAGCCAAGCACAAAAATAGACAAAACGGTAACGATCATCATATTTCAACATGGCATAAACTTTCTATCATCACTAGTAATCATATCATAAAAGCATAGGTGATATATGTAATGATCATGGTGATGACAAACAAAAGGACACACTAACACACATGCTGAAAATAAACAGAAAATTGCTACGCACACAAGCTTGCACACACGCTGAAAATAAATAAAAGAAGGGGGAAAACTCAAACCACACGTGCAAGCAATTTATTCTTGATCCTTCTTCGGACACTCCTCTTGGCTTGGCAGATGTCTTGCGTTATACCTTGGTCATAGTACACATGCGAGGCTCCTCCTTCAAATTGGTCTGGCGGGGCCAATGCTAGAAGTCCCATTTGATATGCAATCCCCATGGTTTCATCTTCTAGTCAGTTTGTATGCCTCCTGATGGCATTAATGTCCTCCAAGTTTCTATCAGCATAGGCTCCAATCATTCTTGTGCTTCTTTCCAGTTGTTGGAGATGTGAAAATTGGGCTCCAAACGATGGATCCGGGAACACTCCTTGATGTGGCGGCGGTGGGTAGCCATAATTGCTATATGTAGGCGGCGGTGGATACATCGGTGTTTGCACCGGTGCTCCATACCCCCATGCTTGAGCTGGTGCATGTCCCCATTGATGCCCCCATCCTTCTGGAGGTCCTTGTCCACTTGGTGCATTTTGAAATTCCATTGTCCAATAAGAGGAACTAGCCGGTGGCAATTCCTCTCCCACCTCTTCTTCAACTGGTGCCAGACTTTCCAATATGCTTCCCTCTTTTATTCTTCTTAGCCTTGACCAAAATCTTCTCGTCATGCCAATCAACTCTTGCTCTTGCAAATAACTTCAATCTTGCATCGGGGAGATAAATATTTGTATTTGCAATTTTGAAACCATTCTTTTCATCTCCCCTGATGTAGTGACCTTGCCTCATAGCTTCAATTCCAAGATCGCTTCCCTTCATGTAGCATGCCGAGTTTGTCTCCAATCTTGGGTTCAATGCAATTGCTATCATGGTAAGATAACAACCCGAGCCAATCTCTCTGGAGCCGGATGTTGCTTCACATACCCACCTATCAATCATGATGCAGGTAGGATCAATTGCTTGCTTTTTCACCAATGCGGCGTATAAATAATTTAACTCCATATCGGTTACTTTGGACTCTCTCATCCTTCCGAAGATTTTTCTACTCATCCAAGAATGAAATATTTGAAGTATAACATTGCTTATGTTCTCCCTTTGGCGATTGTCATCCCTTGCAATTTTCTTCCAAAATTTATCTATCCCTCCTTCTTCAACTTCGGCTCTTTCCGGTGCATCACCCTTGAAACCAAGTAAGCTTCCAATATCTTCAAAGGTGATGGACTTTTCTTCATCCTTCAACCTAAATTTGAGGCATGATACTTCTCGCTCATCAACTTTTCTTGTCACCACTCTCATGGTCATCATTATCTCCAAGGTGATTTCTCCATGCACGTGCACCGAGACACCATCAGAAAATTGCCTCCATCCAAGGTTGTCCAATAGCCCATAAATATCACCATAGAATCCCAACCTATGTAGTGCATCATCATTGAAATCAGTGTTTGCTTTCAACATTTCTTTTAAATTCTTAAGCCTTGCTTCTTCTTCCTCCAACAAGATTACAAACCCATATTCTGAAATTCTTGGCTTGTATAGCGGTGGTGCGGTTGATCTTGTGGCACGTCGAGGTGCAGGAGGTGGTGGCGTGCTGGCATGCCCACGAGGTTCGGTGAACCGCATGGAGGTACTTCTTGGGTCTTGCATCCCACCAAGGAGCAGCATGTCGCTCCTCGGTGCGGGGTTGTCTTCCTCCATGCTTCGCTGTGACTCCGCAACGGAGTGCCTCCGCGAAGAGCTCGCCGATGGCACGTCGGACGCCGACGACCTTGTCCTCTTTCCGGTGATGAAGTTCATGACACTCCTCCTCGTGGTGCCTTGTTGCACAAACACAAAAACCAACACACCGGGGGTTTCTCGCCGATAGAAAAACAATATATCGAAGGGGAGAGCAAACTAGAAATTGTCGTGAATTTTTGGAGATTTTTGGGGCTGATTTTGATTCTCAAAATTTTCAGAGCTCTTGCTGGTGTTCAAGGTGGAAGAACTGAGGAACAAGAACTAAGAAATGTGTGAGAGACGTACCTATGAAAGATGAGCTTCAGGGGGCATAATTGGGCACCAGGCCGGGTGGCCTAGGGTGCTTGGGGCCGGCCGGCCTAGGGTCCTCCCTAGCCTTCTTCACGTGCCCATGCTCCCATGTCTTCCTGAGTTGATTCCTGATCAATGTCCAGCAGCTCCACATGCTTTGCACTGCCCAAATATTGTGAACCACTCATTCTTTGCAAAAGTTGTCAACTTGCACATTGTTTTCTCCACCTTGATTCATGCCTTTGTCCTTTGCTTCAACTCCACTCCAAATGTTGCTTTCAATTCTACAAAAATGAGTGTACCACCATGCATGGCTGTCCCCTCTTGCATGTGGTGTTAGGTGGAGAGCACAAATATTCTTCCCATGAACTCAATCTTGGTCATTAGTACTGATCATGATCAAAAACCCTTCCAAAGTGTGTTTATATGCTTAAGCCCTCCTCTAATCTTGACAAATAAAACCAACTCAAAGCAAGCAATGAGTTTGAATGAATAAATAGAGGGGAATTTGGGCATCATAAACACTTGTAAGTCGAGAAATATTTTCTAACTACGTTAATTTTGATTGCACCGATATTGCTCACTTTCATGAATTGATAGTGAACCTTCCCGAGTTCAACCGTGGGTCATGGGTTTAGGTTCTAAATTTTGGCCAAATGAGATAGATATTTTGAATAAAATAAAATAAAAAGGGCTTAGAAAAATTCTAATCCTAGGGAAACAAAACTGAAAATTACTAAGGTTGCGTGAGCCTAGCATGCGTCAAAGAATTTAAAGAATTAAGAACAACGCTTGGCTCTACTCGTGTCTTTGCAATGATCAACTTGGTCCGGCCATCATGGAAAGGATGGTCGCCAAAATGGGTGTGGGAATTTGGTTTTGGGTTTCTCAAGATAATCAAATAAATCATGGGAAGGCTCAAGTCATTGGTTTAGGATAAGAAATAAAATCAAAATGACTGAGCAACTCTAATTTAAATGTCCGACCATCAAGTCTTGCGTAGCAAAATTCATGACTCACTTACTCAAATGTCTTCAGGGTTGTCCTCCCAGCAGCTTTATTCTTGGCTCGACGACGTGTTGTCCTCCCGGTAGCTTATTCTTGACTCGACGAACGGGTTGCCTCCCGCAAAGCGCTTTGTTCATAGTCTATAGCTAGACTTCTTCTTTTCTTCACTTCGGACCACTTTTGCACGATCCTTGGCTTGGGTGCAGGATTATTCTTTGGCTTAGTCATCTTTTTGGTCTTCACAAGCGGACGTTGAGCTTTTGTCTCGACGGATGCAACAACTTCTTTGGTCTCCTTCGCTTCCTTCTTCTTTGGCTCCTCCTTGGTGTCACGACGATGAGGTGGAATATATTTAACATTGATCATATTGCATACCTTAAGGCATAGACAAAATTTGAACTCGCTCATGGTGCCATTGATGTCGAACTTGATCTCTCCCTTGCCAACGTCGATGTTCACCCTCGCGGTCTTGAGGAACAGCCTCCCAAGGATGAGTGGCAACTTTGTCCCTTCTCCCATATCAAGAATCACAAAGTCCACGGGGACTAGGTGTTCTCCAATCTTCACGGGTACGTCTTTGGCGATGCCCATAGGATAGTGAACGGAGTTGTTCGCTAGCTCTAGGCACATGGCGGTGGGTTCTGGCTCCAGTAAGCGTATCTTCTCATACACGGCCTTCGGCATGACACTCACACTTGCGCCAAGGTCACACAATGCTCTCTCAACCATGTATGATCCAATGGAACACGGGATGGTTGGACACCCCCGGGCCCCTCTTCTTCTCGGGAGCTTGATCGGCAATAGCCGCACTGCATTCTTCGGTCATCTTGATGGTGCTTGGCAGCGGCATCTCGCGCTTGTTTGTAAGGATGTCTTTGTGATGACGTGGCCTTGGAGGAAGAATCTTAGTATCTTCATCGATCATCTCAAACTCTGGCTCTTGGGTGACTATTTCCAGTGTGGGAGTAGGCGCCTTCTCTTCTGATGTCATCTCGGCTTCAACACTTGGCTTAGGCTTTCTTGCTCCGGCCGGGTGTTCGGGATCTTCGGTCTCCTTCCCCGAGCGAGTTTGAATTGCTTCTATCGTCTCCGGATTTTGAGGTTGCCTCGGTAGTCTTCCTTCATTACTTGGTAGGCGTCCGGCCAGCTGGGTCACTTGTGTCTCTAGCATCTTCATCATGTTGAGCACTCGATGGTTAGAGCTTCCGACCTCCGTCACCTTGCCATCAATGTTCTCCAATATCTTGTCCATAGCCTTGAACTTGGTGACGGTGTCCTTGTTGATCTTGCCTTGCTCCTCCATGAACTCCTTCAATTGTATACAAAGAGGCACCGAGTTTTGAATGGACGAGCATGTATTAAATTGAGGTCTACCTTGCCTGTAGCGGAAGTTGGACGGTAGGAACAAATCCCCTTTCCTCATGTACTCGAGCACTTTAGCTTCCTCCGAACAATTCTTCTGGACATGGCTGTACTCTCCACAATTTTCACATGTGGACCTTGCTTCGGCTGCCTTCAAACCAATAGCATGGGCTTCCTTCTTGTCCACCTCCATCTTCTCCAACCTCCTCATGAGTGAATCGATCTTCCCTTCTAGTAATTCTTCACGCTCCACTTGCAAAATACTTTTAGCAACGCCCGCGGACGGTGTAGGGTGCAGCCATCCCGATGATGCCCACGCATCGTTGTCCGCCACCTTCTTGAATAGCTTGAGAGCTTGTGTCGGGGTGAGCTCAATGATGGATCCTCTAGTCGATGCGTCGATGATTGCCCTTGATGCCGTCGTGAGGCCTTGGTAGAACTTCTGGACTATATCCTCCTTTGGAAACTTGTGATGTGGCACGGCTCAGATGTAGTCGTTGAAGCGCTCATAGGCTTCCACAATGGTCTCCGTCGGGGCTTGCGCGAAGGTAGCAATCTTGTTGCGCAAAATCTGAGTCTTGCCCGGCGAGTAGAACTCCGTCATGAAAGTTTTCATCAAGGTAGCCCAATTTTGCACCGTTTGTGCCGGTAGAGAATGAAACCATTGAAGTGCTCTCCCAAGTAGAGAGAACGGAAAGAGCCTCGCTCTCACTTGATCTTGAGTGACTCCTTGCATGTCGAAGCTGCGGCATAATTTGATGAATGCTTGAAGGTGAAGGTTGGCATCTTCTTTTGCGGTGAAGGGCGAGCTTTGCACCATACAGATGGTTGAAGTCTTGATCTTGAATGGCCCTCCAACATCATTGAGGTCTTGGATAGGGAAATCCTTGATGTCCGGGATGCATAGCTCTCCGATCGTACGTTCCGCCATCTCGGGTTGCGGTGGCGGCTTCCTTGGACTTGGTGGTGGAGTTTCTTGAGGTGTAGACGATGAACTTCCGGTCTTGCCTTTCGGATATACTAATTCCAGCTTCTTAGCTTGTGCTTCGCGTCTCCTTCGCCTGTAAAGTTTTTCTGGATCATCCACAAAATTTTTTGGTTTGTTGGAGAGGTAGTCATCCATCTCCTATTAGGGTTAGTGAAAGCAAAATATATACAAGATCTAAAAGAAAAAGATAGAAGGAAATGAAAATAAAAATAAAACTAGATTAGATTGATTTTTGTGGATTAGATCTATTTTTGATAAAAGAGAAAATAAGAGATCTAAAAAGAGAGAAATCAAAAGAAAATCAAGAAAAAGAAATATTTACGAATGCTAGTCAAATCGGATCTTAATCGATAGTTCCCCGGCAACGGCGCCAGAAAAGCTTGTTGATGGCCCTTAGACGCGTCAATCGTGAACCGCAAGCGCATGGATCAGTTGTAGCTTTTTTCTTAGAGTACTCCCCCAAGGTTTATCAATCCGTGAAACTAAAGATACAAGAAACAATCCAACTAGCATAGAAATCCTTTGATCCTGAAGAGGGGTTGTAAAACAGATCTAATCTACTAAAACCAAACACCAGAGGTAGCAAGAGAACGTTAGAGATAACCAATCTAGATCGCCTAGATCATGCATATGTTGTAGCTCTGAGCCAAATAGAGTGAAGTAAGATAGTGCAAATCTCAATAAAAAGCATCTTTAAATCACTACCTCTGGTCAAACTCCCGAAAGCCCCACTTGGTAGATCCAGCATGAACCCCTAGCCACCATGGCTATAAGAACACCCCAAGCAATCTATCTCGAGAATAGATTGGAGAAAAAGCAAAACTAAGATAGAACGAAATCATAGAAAGAGGCACTTGATTGCTAAAGATTCGGAAACACAAATAACTTCACCATGAATGATAGTATCACAAGATCACCACCGGGATCCTACCTTGATCTTGATGATCCTAGCTCCAGAACTCCGATGTGGTCTTCCTCGCAGGGTTCCCACGTTGGCTAGGGAAGAACCCTAGACAACTAGCACAACCCTCAACTCTCCGAAGGGTGTCCCTCTAGCTCCTCTGCTCCTCAGCGTCGAATGATGGATGAATGATGCGTGGCACAGGGACACAGGAGCTGTTTATACCCTGAGGAAACCCTACGTCGAAGGGGAGGGTGAGGCGGCGCCAGGGGTGCCTAGGCTGGCCGGCCCAGAGAGGCCCAGGCCGGCTGGCCTGGCCTCTTTCCTGGCCGCCTCATCCTCTTCTTTCTTCCCAAGTCTTTTGGAAGCTTCAGTAGTTGTTCCACCTATGCATGTGGGCCTTTGGACGTCAATTGCTTCGGGATATCTTTGAGATAAGAATGGGAAGTGATAACCTTCCAAATTCTCTAATTGATTTGCCTTGACCTCGAAGTTTCTTGACCTTATCTTGAAGCACTTGCCTTTGAAATATTCTTGGAGGTCGGTTCACCAAAGATGAGCACGAACGGGGCTTGGAATGACGTAGGCCGGCCGACCTAGGCCATGTGGGGCTGGCTGGCCTAGCCTCTTCTTCGGGCTTCTGGTCTTCATCTTTCATCGTGTTGTCCTTGGTCACAAGCCTTATCAATTTGTGCTCCAATTTAGCCCAAAAACCTGCGTAAACAGAAATCCTCCAAAAACACATGCATATGCGAAAATGTCCCGGTTGTGGAGTATGATCAATAGTTTAGATATCAAATTCATGCCATTATTGAAGATAAACAAGGGTAAAAAGGTGTCGCTAAGGAGCATCAACAGGTACTCAGATGAGCCACCAGTTGATGCATTCGCCGAGGAGTTCCTAGATTTCTAGGCTGTGTTCTCCCCCAGTCAGAGTCCCTGTGGAGACGTCTTGGAGTTAGATTGTATCAGGCTTCCGCTACTTTGATAAACTCGTTAATAATGTTATGCCTGTGATGTAAGACTTTTTTCTGTCTATGTATCGAGCACTGTTCTTTCTCTTTTGATAATCATCTCTGGAGCTATATGTGTGTAAAGACTTCCTGGGTACACATATATTAGCATTCGGATTTCCTTCGTAAATCCGGGTGTGACAGAGTGGTATCAAAGCAGTGCTGACTGTAGGATGCGCAGCCTAGATTAGAATGGTCGTTTAGAGTTTATGCTTTAAACTCCTTGCTTTATTTCATTTTGATTTAACCTTGCTTATTTTATTTATTGATTATACATATCTCATTTTGTTTGTTTGATCTATCCTTTTTTTGCCTTGTCATTAATTTAATAAAAATCTTTGCTTATATTTCTATCCTTATCTATTGCAAAAATTTGACTCTCTTAGTTGTTCCCTTTTATGTGATAGGACTGTACCACCAAAGGTAAGGATCTTTAGGTTTGTCCCATGAGTTGTGATAAACGACTTAGATGCGTTTTGAGTTTGTTTAAGTTTCTCATGTGTGAACATGTGCTCTTGGGTGATTTGAATAAATTGTGATTATGTTAAATGCATGAGTTGGCTTTTTGTAATGATTGTGATGAATGTGAGTTCATATACTCACAAACATCTAGATATAGGTTTAAGGCTTAAGGTTTAATGTTTATATAGTTGGGTGGGTTTTTGTTCTGCACATCTACCATTTCCATACCAGTGTCAAGAATCAGATTAATGTTATCTTGGATGGTTTAGTAACAGTAATACTAATGTTGTATCCAATGGAGGAGTGGCAGTCGACCCAAAGAAGTTAAAGATGTGTTGAGTTGCAATTACCAAAAGATGTGAGTGAGATTCGAAATTTCATTGGAATGGCTGAATATTATCGATGATTTATTGAAGGATTCTAAAAAATTGCTAAACCTATGACGTCCTTGCTAGAGAAGAATGCAAAGTTCGTGTGGTCAGAAAAATGTCAAGCCAGTTTTGAGGAGCTCAAGAAAAGATTAACCACTACCCCGATATTGGTATTGCCAGACATAACCAAGAGTTTCTCTATATATTGTGAGGCATCTCGTCAAGGTTTGGGATGTGTACCTATGCAAGAAGGAAAAGTGGTAGCATATGCCTCCAGACAATTAAGGAAGCATGAGTTAAATTATCCGACTCATGATCTTGAACTTGCAGGAGTGGTGCACACACTAAAATTATGGAGACACTATTTGATTGGTCATAAGTATGATATCTACACTGATCACAAGAGTCTGAAGTACTTGTTCACACAATCAGACTTGAATTTGAGGCAACACCAATGGTTAGAGTTAATCAAGGATTATGACCTGGAGATTCACTATCATCCCAGAAAGGCAAATTTGGTGGCAGATGCTCTAAGCAGAAGAAGTCATGCAAATAGAGTTACCCAGTTGCTAGAAGAACTCAGTAAAAAATTGAACGGTTGAATCTGGGATTTGCAGCAAGCAAGGTAGAAATGGAAGTTGAACCAACATTAGAAAAAGAGATCAAAGAAGGGCAGCTAGAAGATGGGAAGATTCAAGAAATCGTAGCTTTGATTATTCAAGGAAAAGCACAGGGATTTACCATGGACGAGCAAGGAACTATGTGGTTTGGTAAAAGAATATGTGTGCCTAACCTAAAACATATAAGAGATGCTATTCTAAGGGAAGCACACGATTCGGCTTACTCCATACACCCGGGAAGTACAAAAATGTATTTGGATATTAAAGAGAGATACTGGTGGTATGGACTCAAGAGAGATGTAGCATCACATGTCGCTCTATGTGACACATGTCAAAGGGTTAAAGCGGAACATCAGAGACGAGCCGGTTTACTCCAACCCTTGAAGAAACAAGAATGGAAATGGGAAGAAGTCGGAATGGACTTTATAGTTGGTTTGCCCCGAACTCAGAGAGGTTTTGACTCTATATGGGTAATTGTGGATCGACTAACAAAGGTGGCTCATTTCGTTCCGGTAAAGGCCACCTACTCTGGCGCAAAGTTAGCAGAGCTATACATGGAGTGAATAGTATGCTTGCATGGGGTCCCAAAGAAGAAAGTGTCAGATCGGGGATCACAATTTAAATCACAGTTCTGGCATAAACTTGACGAGTCAATGGATACAAAACTAAACTTTAGTTCAGCTTATCACGCACAGACCGATGGGCAGACTGAAAGGACAAATCAAATATTGAAAGATATGTTGAGGGCTTGTGCTTTGCAGTACGGGACAAGTTGGGATAAGAGTTTGCCATACGCAGAATTCTCTTATAACAACAGTTTCCAGAAGACTACAAGTGGCACCTTTTGAGGCACTATATGGAAGGAAATGCAGGACACCTTTATTCTGGAATCAAACGGGAGAAAGCCAAGTGTTTGGACCTGAAATTCTTAAAGAGGCTGATAAACAGGTGTAGACAATTAGACAAAATTTAAAGGTAGCACAGTCAAAACAAAAGAGTTATGCAGATGTTAGACGAAGAGACCTTAGTTTTGAAATTGGCGACTACGTATATCTCAAGATGTCACCAATGAGAGGAGTTCACAGATTTAATGTCAAAGGCAAACTAGCACAAAGGTACATTGGGCCATTCAGTGTGTTGGACAGAAAGGGAGAAGTAGCTTATCAGTTGGAACTGCCAACTAGACTGTCAGGAGTACATGATGTGTTCCATGTGTCACAATTAAAGAAATGTATATGAGTGCCAGAAGAACAGTTACCTCTGGAGGAACTCGATGTACAAGAGGATCCTACCTATAAAGGGTATCCCGTCAAAATACTGGAAGTGGCAGAAAGAGTCACAAGGAGTAAGGTGATACAGATGTGTAAGGTGCAGTGGAGCCGACACTCAGTGGATGAGGCAACTTGGGAAAGAGAAGAAGATTTAAAGGCAAAATATCCACAGTTGTTCCAAGGCTCAACCGAATCTCGAGGACGAGATTCATTTTAAGGGGGTAGGTTTGTAACACCCTAAAAATTCCCTTTCCAATATAGTAATTAATTTGCTAGCTCTTGTGTGTGCATTCTCAAAATTAGGGTAAAAATAAAAACTTTTTGGTAACTAAAATCAACTGTAGGTATAGAAACTTGTCTGTGTGCATTTCATGCTGATGCATTGTTTCATTGTATGTGTGCTTTTGTGTGCTAAGCCCTAGGGCCCAAAACCAAAAACCCTACCCGACCCCAAAACCCGGCCCGGCTTTCTTGTTTCCTTTCTTTCTTTCCCCAAAATCCAAAACCTATCCCAAAACCTCATAGGCCCTTCCCTACCTAGAACCAAAGATCAAACCCAACCCTAAACTAGCCTGGCCCCTAACCATCTCCTTTCTTTCTTCCTTGGGCCCAACCCAATCTTTTTCCCCCTTGACCCACCCTCCTTTCTTCTCTCTTGGCCAAGCCCAGGCCAGCCCAAACCAGGTCCATCCTCTTTCCCCTTTGGCGCAGGCAGGAAGCCCAGACCGCCACACCTCCCTTTTCTTCCCCTCACGCACGTAGAACCCACGCACGCCTCTTCCCCCTTTCACGCACACACAGAAAGACCCACGCACGCCCATTCGCCCCTCTCTCTTTCTTCTTCGACAGAACCTGAAAACTGAGCCCCTGTGTTGCGCCGCCCCTTTCGGCTTTGCCGCACAAAGAAACTGTTGTGCCCCTCCCTTTTCCCTTTCCCCCTCACGCAGGAACACCGTGCCCCCTCCCCTTCCCCATCGCACTAGAAACCGCCCCTCCCCTAAACCATCGCCCCCTCCATAACTCGCAGCTTTGGCGAGTAAATGCCATCAGCAAAACTGCCGCCTCCCTTCAAATTCCCAGTCTAGAGCCCCTCTTCCCCTCTATAAATCCCTGGGCGAGTCCCTCTCCAACCTCTTTGCCTCCCCCTGCACTCCAATTTCTCTGCCCAAGCTTTCTTCGTCGTCGTTCTGTGCTGCTTGAGCTCCCCACGGTAAAGGTCGCCGCTGCCGTTGTTTCGCTGATGCCAGAGCCGCCCTCACCTCCCTCTGCTCTCCTTGCGTGTGCAGGTTCCCAAGGATGTCGGCCCGACTCCCTGCAGCTCCGTTCCAAGGTTGGAACCATGCCAACACAGAGGGCCAAGTGACCAGTCCACCCCCCTCCGAAGCACGCCAAATTCCCTACCTCCCTGCATGTTTTGATCACCTAGATGAGTTCGCGTCGCCGCCTTGGTTCCGTTTTGCCGCTCGGAGCTCGATTCCGTGCACCATAGCTACGAGGCCCCTTCCCTCTTCCGAAGGCAAGCGCACCACATCAGGATTAATATTCATATGCTCAGAGGATGACTCATAATTCAAAAATTGTTCATCGTCCTTATTTTGGGAATCCGATGACAACTTTTCATCATAATGAATTGAACCAGGAGAAATAATATTGGGAACTAGAGGAACCTGCACTGTGTCAACCAAATCTTCCTCTGTTGCCGTAGAAACCGGTTCCACCGATTTTGAAACCGGTCCCACCGGTTTTGCTGCTGAGCAAACATCAGACTTGATCTTCCACTCCTTCCAAGGAATCATTGGTCTATCCTTATTCAAGTTTTCATTCTTCTGTTTCTCCAATTTCTTCTCCTTATTCTCCTGAAATCGAAACCGCTGCAGTTTCCTCTTTTGTGTGCGAGTTAAACCTGGAGGATACCATCTTGGCAAGAAATATTTAGAAGTATCATTATCAATTTCATTGTTCTTACCATGAACAGCAGCAACATTCTCTTGGACCGACGTTTCAATCTTATCGTCATTTACAGTTGGTATTTTGCCGTCATCCTTTGAAATCACATCATTGCCTCCAACTTGTGTGACATCATTATCAGTAATCTTTTCTAGAACATCATCCACTTTTTGCATCTCTACTTCCTTCTTCTTGACACGATAGATCTGTTTTGGAGGAGATGCACACTGTCCCTGGGAAAACCGGTTTAACCGGTTTGGTAATCCGGTTCCACCGGATTTGATCAACTGGTTCTGACCTTGCTGCGTAGCTCCTTTCTGAGATGAAGCATGTCTCTCATGACGCATAGGTGACCATGTTCCCTTTTTTACCGGCCGATTACTAGTAACGGCCTTTTGATTTTCATACTTGGATAATAATTCATCAAAGGTTAATTTCTTATTTCCACATTTCCTCTGATCTTTTTCCAAGTCCACCTTTGAAATTTCAATCCCGGGACACCTTGATTTAACCGCTTTGGAATGGTGCTGTCCAAAACTGGTTTTGTTGGTTTCAGAAACCGGTTTTACCAGTTTGGGCTGGGTACAGTGTTGCCCAAAACCGGTTTTGTTGGTTTCAGAAACCGATTTTACCAGTTTGGCCTGTGCAGCAGGCTCAAACGGTTTTTGCGAAGATCCTTGCCCCCCGAGTTCCAAAGTCCTTGTAGTGACTTTGAAAATTTCTCTACCATCAGGAGTCTTCTCAGACACCACTTCCCTGATCACCTGTCCGTCTTTCAAATTTTTAGGCTTCTCCTCACCGATGATAACATTTTTCCCTTTGGTTGTTTTAGCTTGATGTTGCCGAACCAATACCTTGGGTTGCTGCCAATCAACGGTGTTGACAGAAAGAGAAACATTATCCGTTGGCATCTCATGATAATCCAATCGTCCTTGATTTATGGCTGATTGCAGTTGCCGATGGAAAATATTGCAATCAATAGTAGCATGCAAAAAAAATTATGAAATTTACAATATGCACGCCCTTTCAATTCTTCAGGTGAAGGTATAGTATGAGACATCTTGATGTTTCCATGCCTTAACAATTCATCAAATATACGATCACATTTAGAAACATCAAAACTAAATCGCATTTGTTCTTGCCGATTCTTAGGAATCAGCTTAAGAGATGGACACGTATATGCTTTATCTTCTGAAGGCCAAACTAATTCAGCAACATAATCATTTTTTCTTTCATCATCCAAACTATTATTTTTCACATGTAAACTAGACTGATGAGTTCCAAAAGTATCTTTATTATTTTTCATTCGGTTCTCAATAACTAAAGCTCTTATTTGCACTTGATTAACCGAACGACATTCAAAGCCTTCTAGTCTCTCTTTAATCACAGATCTTAAGCCATTGAAAGTAATATCAGCAAGATCTTTATCAGAAATTGACAAATCATAACAACGGTTTTTTATTTCTTTGAATCCCCTAATATATTCAGAAACAGATTCATTCTCCTGTTGTTTAACCGATGCTAAATCTGTCAATTTTAATTCTTGATGCATTGTAGCAACATGTGGTACTGACTGAGTAACATGAGGCATATAATTTAATGGGACATAATGCATTGTTTCAGACTCTCCAGGAGATACCATCCAAAAACCGGTGGTACCGGTTTCAGGAACCGGTGGTACCGGTTTTGCCGTAATCGGCAGTTGAAGTGATCTTGGCACCGTTTGCTCTGGAGAAATGTTTATCGGCATATTATACTGTAAATTTTTAGGAAATTCCTCTAGTACTAGTCTGAATTATCTCATGTTGCTCAATATGAGGAATATCATAAGGAATAAGATTATTAACATAATTTCCCTTTTCTACTTGATCCATTCTTTTTGATAATGCAGATAAAAGATCTAATCTTTTTTGTACAGAATCAAAAGAAATCGTAGATTGATCAATCGGAGTAGATGGTGAGTTGCTTACAGTGGGTATTACCTCAACCTTCCGATTATCAATCTTGAATGCGGGCATCACAAAGTCTTGTGTTCTTGATACTGTGCCCTAGCGATCTTTCTTCAGCCCCATCAGAAATTGATTCTTGAAAAATTCTTGAGCTGCTTCAAACTTCTGACGCTCCTCTTCGTCAAGCTCCTCTATGGAGAGCTTCAAATCTAAAATAGAGCCTATCTGGCTAGGGTTAGGTAGACCGGTTATAGAAACCAAGATCTCTTTCCCCAGCGGAGTCACCAAAAATGTGTTGACGCTTTTTCTGGTCAACACACCAAAAATCGCGCTAACTCGTGCAGATCCGCAACGGATCGATCACCTGCAGCACACCCAGGCAAAACCGGTAAAACCGGTTTCCTAGGGTTTGCTGCGTCGACCTACGAACACCGGCCCGGGAGGGACCCGTCAGGGCTAGCACACCTAGGGTTGTTCTGAGGTCGGCAGGCCACTCAGAACGCCGTCAAACGCCGTAGAGACGAAGCACGAACAGCAGGAGGGGTTGGAAAAGTTAGGGTTTGGAAAGGATAAAAAATAAAGGTACTTGTATTTGATCGATTGGATAACCCCTCAATTGGCCGTGGCCCTTTATATTTATAGGGTGGGGAGGTATTGGCTCGCAAGGAAATCCTTTTACAAGTCATATTCCACACGGATCTCCAAATCTACTAGGACTCTGTCCAAAACCGGTTCCACCGGTTTGACAAACCGGTTCCACCGATTTGTGTTGCCAGATCAGCTATAGTCACCAAAACCGGTTTTACCTATTTCCAAAACCGGTTTTCCAGGTGAAGATCTTCCCCGAGCCATAACTCTCTCGTCCGAACTCCAAATCGGACTTTCTGTATATGCATTTCGATCGTCTCGATGTAAGCTACACAATGGTGCAATAAAAATGCTAATTTGACAATGTTACACAATCCGGTTCTACCGGTTTCTAAAACCGGTTTCACTGGTTTGCCCAGATTGCAAGCAAACCTCCATCGTGCCAATTTTGATCGTCAACACCTGGGTTTTGCATTGGGTAGTCAGGTTAAAGTTGCTACGCTTGCCAACTGCTAATGTTCGTTATGAAATAATAATCCTGACTAATGGTATACTTGGAACCTTATTAAAATATGCTTTTTAGCAACTTGGTATAGGGAGCTTGAGCATGCGTTTGGATTGCTCTAAGCGTCTCTTCTTAAGGTCCCGGTTTTTAAAGCGGACACCCAGGAAAACCGTACAACCACAGGAATCACATGGCTCTGGTCTTGACTAAGTATGTTGTACGACTCTAACTTGTTTAGTGGTTACCAAAAGGCGCAAGTGGGGCTGCCAGGTTTAAGTGTGGACCTTGGTCAGTCTCGTTGGGGTTTGTGTGATGAATTTGTGTGATGTTTTGGATGGAGCCTGGAGGGGTCCATGCTCCTGTCAGGAAACCATAGCGGCCACTAACTTGTTAGGGTGTTGGTTGAAAAGTCTTGTAGTGATTCCCTGTGCTCGTTTTGGGAGTGCATTGCCTATGGCAAAGGGGTGTTGCGACCGATGGTCAAAGTGTACAACCTTTGCAGAGTGTAAAACTATTATAACAGCCGTGCTCACGGTCAAGAGCAGCCCGGATTCTTTTTGAGCAGTTCCTTGTTTTCCGGATAAATGGTTTAATATGATGTTGTTCATTTGTAATACTTCACATGCTTTCATAATGTGGGTTACAACCGGGTTGTCATATAATTGTAGTAATTCAGGTTAATTCTAAAATCAATCAACTAAAAATGCTAACCGCAGTTTAAACCTTGTCTAGCCTTTTGAGCCTCATTTAATAATATTATGCTTGCTAAGTAAGATGGATTACTTACACTTGCTACATATCAACAAAATCCCGGATGGGTACTCAGATGAGCCGCCAGTTGATGCGTTCCTTGAGGAGTTCCTGGATTTCTAGGCCGTGTTCTCCCCCAGCCAGAGTCCCAGTGGAGACGCCTTGGAGTTAGATTATATCAGGCTTCCACTACTTTGATAAACTCGTTAATAATGTTATGCCTGTGACGTAAGACTTATTTCTGTTTATGTATCGAGCACTGTTCTTTCTCGTTTGATAATCATTTCTGAAGCTATATGTGTGTAAAGACTTCCTGGGTACACATATAGTAGCATTCGGATTTCCTTTATAAATCCGGGTGTGACACCAGCAGTCCCCTTTCCCCAATCCAACTGCCGTATTGGGAGGGTTATTGAAAAAATAGTGCTCCAGCAGATCCCCTTTATCTTTCCCTTTTTCCAATAATTATTGGGACAAACCAATAATCCACCCCAACTCTTTCCAAATAAAGAGGGACTTGTGACTCTCCCAATACGATAGTTGGATTGTGACAGGGTTATTGGGGAACTGCAAAAGCAACTCGCCCAATAATCATGAAAAGGATATTGGGACATCCCATTAAGTGATTATTGGGAAATGCTTATTGGGGAACCACTGGTAAAAGCAACTCCAACAATACCCTCTAAACAAGGCCTCTATTTCTTTCAATAGGGGCTGCCTCTATTTTCTAGGGACTTGATTTTTCCTCCCAACTCCAACAATACCCTCTAAACAACCCTCTACTATCTAGTGGCCACTTGTTAGTTTCTATTTTGAAATAGAGGGCCGCCTAGAGACCCCCTAGTCCTAGGGGGTGAGGGAGGGGATTTGGAGGGCTCCCTATTTTAGGGGCTTAAATTGAGGGTCTACTGGAGTTCGTTTTTTATCCCCTACCCTTTAAACACAGAGTAGGGGCTTATTTAGAGGGTCTGCTAGAGTTGCTCTCATGCTCTAAAAAAGGCCTCATTTGAATCCATTCATTCTCTCCTCCCATTTTCTCTCTCCTCCGCCCAGAGCGGCGGCGACGTGGTAGGGTAGCTTGGCCCTCTCCCGATCCCCTCCCGTCGGCGGCCTACTGCGGGGCGCGGGCGCGTCCCTCAGTGCGAGGCGTGAGAGCGGCCCCCTGCGCGACCTCAGGCCAGGTGCGTAGGCGTGCCAGCGGCGACGGAGTGGGGCATGGTGCGGCATGGCACCCCAGCGCCGACGCGGAGTAGCTGTTGGTCGGCCCGACCAGGAGATCCTCGAGGGGCGGCCTGGAGCGCGGAGCAGGCACGGGCGCCGCTGTGGGCCGCCGTCCAGCGTGCGGCCGCTGCCTCTCTTCCTGTCAGTGCAGTAGTAGAGCAGGGTCCCGGGGCATCGGATCTGCAGGGCTTGGTGAATGACGGTGGCGAGGCAGATGCGCCGGTGGCCGCGGCTTGGGTCTGCAGCACGTGGGCACGACCACCGGTGCCGGCGCGGGCATAGGCGCCGCTGCCCGCCATCCTGGCACGGGCCTCGACTAGAAGATCAGGTGGCCCCGTCACCCCTAGCCGCCCGCCGTCTCGGCGAGGTGCTCGGCTTCCTCCTCCGACGGGCACGCCCCTCCCCATCGACATGTACGCCACGGACGGCCTCCACCCTGACGACGTCACCTACTCTGCCGTGCTCGACGTCTACGCCCAGCTTGGCATGTAGGAGGAGGTGCTCGCGCTGTTTGACCGCGCTAGGGACAGCGACAGCTGTAAACCCAACCACGTCGCCTTCGGCCACCTCCCTGTGCGTGAGCGGGCTGAGCGGCGCCGCTCCGGTGATGGTTGCTAGCGTTCGGGCCCCTCCGCTCTCTCCTCCAGTGTTCTGCACCACGGTGCCTCCTTGAATCCGGCGAGAAAGGTCGGTTCTTTGTCGTCCCGTCGCCGGCGATCTCTTCCTCTCTGTTCTTCAAAATTCAGAGGATTGATTCACTCACGTTTCTATATTTTCATTTTGATGCTGCTGCAGCTCGTATCGGGTGATGCTACTGCATGGTCTCCACCTGTCGACGGGCGGAATCGGCTACGAGATGTGCCGGCGGCAGTCACATCCAGTAGCGGCCAACGACCTGCAGGCTTCCATCCTCGGCATGGCACATGTTCTATACATGTATGTTGGGCAATCTATACTCCCGTGTGTGTCCATTCAACGTATGGATATGGAGCATCAGCTTGATCTTTTCTTGTTTCTTTCTGTAGCACGGGTGATGGGGCCTGCAGCCCGCAGGATGTTTGTCGGACAGAGCTTCCTCAGGTGTGTGCCCTGAACAGACAGCGGTGACTTCCTTCGCTGCTGGTTGAGATTTCTATGCTCCATGCAGACGGCTTGCACCACTGTTGACGGTCCTTATAACAGAAAATCCGACCGTCAATAGGCTCAGAAACCAATAAAGATCAAGGCATAACTTAGACATTAGTATTCAAATAATGGTATACCATGCATATCTGGAATATATTTGAGTACAGGGACTACGGTGCAGAAGATGGACAAAACTGGGCACAGGCCCAGGTCGGCCGACCTGGCTAGGTCGGGCGACCTGGTCTGGATCCCAATCGAGCCCAAACTCCACACAGGTCAAGAAGCACACAATGTAAGGATCTTGAATGTTGATTCATGGTCGGTGAAAGTCAAGGGTGGAGGATGAGCCACATGTCCATCACATGGATTGAAGGGCCCACAACCAGAGACAAATGTACCCAAACCGACGATACCCAGCTGGAACCGACCTTAGGACCCACATGTAAGCCTCCCAGAGGAAGGTGGGCCCTAATGGCGGTTATGGGGAGTCGGCCGACCGGGCCAGGTCGGCCGATCCTCCCGTGCACCCGACTCGGCTCGCCTTTGACCTGAAGCTGTAAACCGCCATGGAGAAGACATCTGCGCCGTGGAGAGTTGAAGACGGTGGATCCAAGGGTCGGCCGATCCTTGGACGTCGGCCGACCTAGGCCCACCTCCAACCGACCTCAACCGCCTCTGGCCGTTTCCAACCGTCCTTGTGATGCTATAAATACCTGCAAGGGGGCACCGTACTCAGGACACACCAGAAGAAGAGCTATCTTTGCTACAAGTTTAGTCTTAGTCTTAGTAGTGATAGTCATAGTGTAGATCTGCTGAAGGGCTTCTGAAGGAGTCTTGGTAAGTTCTAGAGTTCATCTCTTGTATTTTCTTACTTACTACTTGTACTCTGATCTTAATGGAAATACCTTCATACTTATGTAATGTGCCTCAGCTATGCTATACTTGTTTAGTATATACTACTTATGTCTTACACCTTGATCAAGTGAATGTATGCAATGTCATTGGCTCAATGTGCCTCTTGGTTGCTCTATTTATTAACGTGATAGATAGAGTTGTATCTCGTATTGCAAACATGGTGTTTGGGATACGGCATACTGTTGAGGGTACCGCTGCCCCACGGATTAGTAGGGGTAGGCGGCAGGTGGTGACAGCCCTGTCCGTCCTTTGTAATCCTCCACGTATGGGAGTGGGTATTAGGCCTTTATGATAAGACGTCCTACTGTCGTCCCTTGATGAGGGAACCACTGGATACCTCGATATGTCCTCTTGCATATGATCATTGAATGAGCTTGTATAGGGTATTGTGGTATAACTAAGTCCCATTTGTATGATGCTTATGAAACCTTGGTGATCTTCACTAATGTATTATTACTAACTAAGACTACCATAATGATGAGCAATGAACTTCTGTGTGTCGCTCTACCTATTCATTTCTATATTCTTTACCCCTGTGTAGATTATGGTATATTAATGCTGTTGTAAGTAATTGCATGGGATGACATCTCTCTCTTAACTAAACGCTTTCCCTGCGGATAAACAAATAACGATACTCTGGAATACTCCCGGGTGAAATGCTACAACGTACTTCTGTGCGCTTGCAGAATATCTGTAACGTCTAGATTTACGATGAAGTATCTCTAGTACCATCACTACTCTAAGTGGTGAGGCTAAGAAATACCAACAAGCATTTCTGGAGCCGTTGCCGGGGAAAGCATTGGTTAAAGAGATTTGATCATCCATGTATTTAATACAACAAGATTAATTGCCAGTAATCTAGCAGGTTTACCCTTTTGCTCTGTTTCTCTGTGATGTGAAACAGGGTAGTGCATGACTGGTTTCCACCTACCATCCAACTACGTCGAGAACCCAAATACCATAGGAAGGAGGGTACGCTCTCGTGTCGTAATCCCTCAGGTGTTCTTGTCGGAAACCGAACCAGTCATCGGAGAATCCTCCAACCAAGGAGAACAACCCATTCCCGTAGCACCCCAACCAGAAGAAGCCATGGCCGACAGAACCATCCGTGACTACTCCACCTCGTCCGCTGCTCAGATCCCTACGGGACCAGCAGTGGAGGTGGGGGATCATGCTTTTGAGCTGAAGGCCCCGCTGATCAACATGGTGCAGGCTAGCCCCTTCTATGGGAAAGCCAATGAAGACGCCAATGCTCATCTGCAGCACTTCCTGGAGGTATGCAGCACCATCACCATCCGAGGGGTGGATCAAGAGGCCATCAGGCTCCGCCTATTCCCGTTCTCACTGCTGGGTAGAGCCAAACAATGGTTCTATTCCAACCGTGAGGCGGTGAATACATGGACCAAGTGCTCCAACGCCTTCTTGGCAAAATTCTTCCCCATTGGGAAAACCAATGCCCTTCGGGTAAGAATTTTCAGCTTCCAGCAAGAGTCCGGGGAGACGGTTCCGGAAGCGTGGGATCGCTTCTAGGATTACATTCTGGCATGCCCCCACCATGGCATGCAAGAATGGCTCCTGCTTCAGAACTTCTATCATGGGTTGTCCCAGACAGCCCGTGAACACATGGATGCTGCTGCTGGAGGAGCATTCCTTTCCTTGACCGTGGCCGCCGCCAAGCTTCTCATTGAGAAGATGGTGTCGAACCAATCTTGGAATGACAACCGTCTTCAGGGACGTAAACGCGGTATGCACACCGTGAAGGAGGTGGACATGCTGGCTGTCAAGATGGATCTCATCATGAAGCGCCTCGAGGACTGCACCAAGGACGGAGGCGCCGACAATGAAGGGCCACTGGACTCACACATGACGTGTGAAGTATGTGGAGAGACTGGCCACTCGGGGAACAACTGCCTTGAGACGCAAGAGGAGGTACAGTTCGTAAATGGCAACAACGGGTACCGGCCTCAAGGGAACTGGAATCAGCAACGCCCATTCTACCAGGGAGGTAACAATAATAATTCTTTCTCTAACCAACCTTCCCTCAAAGATCTTGTCCTTGGTCAATCCAGGATTAATGAATCTATCTTTAAGAGGCTTGCTGCTAATGATAAGGCTCTAGAGGGCATAAATTCTAAGATAGAAAGTTTGTCCTCAACCTTCCAGAGCCAGCTAAGCTTTAACAAAATGTTAGAAACTCAATTAGCTCAGCTAGCGGCTGCTGTCCCTTCTGGTGACAAGGGGCGAATTCCTGGGCAACCGGAATCGTCTTTTGAAAATGTGAAAGCTGTTTCTACGAGAAGCAGTAAGGCTACTCGGGATCCAGTCCCAATTAACCATGCAGGGAAGGCAGCAGTACCAAGGAAGGAAACCCCAGAAGTGGAGAAAGAGCCTGAAGCCGAGCTAGCACCAGCTGGACAAAGTGCACCACATGAGTTCTACGACAGCAACGTGCTGCCATTCCCGCAACGTCAGAAGAAACCATCCGCGGATGAGCAGTTCGCCAGGTTCGTAGAAGTCATTCAAAAATTAAATATACACGTACCATTGCTGGATGCTATGCAGGTACCGACCTATGCTAAGTACTTGAGAGACATTCTCAACAACAAACGTCCACTCCCAAGTACCGAGGTCGTGAAGCTGACTGAGGAGTGCAGTGCGGCCATCCTAAACAAGGTTTCGGAGAAGAAGAAGGACCCAGGATGTCCCACCATCACGTGTACAATTGGGACACAGCATTTTGAGCATGCACTCTGTGATCTGGGGGCAAGTGTTAGCGTCATGCCAAAGGTAGTATTTGACCGCCTTAATTATACTACCTTGTCCCCTACTCCCATGAGACTGCAGTTGGCCGATTCCACGGTTCGCTACCCGGAGGGGATAGCCGAAGACATTCCGGTGCGCATCTGAGATTGCTTCGTTCCTGTCGAATTCGTGGTTCTAGACATGGACGTGAGCAACGATTCTTCGCTCATCCTTGGGCGACCCTTCCTGAGCACAGCAGAAGCTCACATTAATGTGGGTGCTGGAGAAATCCAGCTCAACATTAATGGAAGGAAGGAGAGGTTTGAGTTCAGGCCAAAAGTGGAGCAATGCTCCATGATTAAGATCAAGTATGGGAGAAATAGTCAGAACGTCAAGGAAGTGGAGGTAACACCTCCAGAAAAAGACAGCCTGATTAAGTTTATGGAGAAGTTCTGGGAAAAGGATTTCCCCATCCGGTATTACGCAAAGTACAACAAGAAGTCTACACGAGGTGCAAAAGCACAGACGAAGAAAACACTGGAGCAAGCTGTCGACCGCCATAAGAAGGTAAAACATGTATGGCGAGTTAAATCATCTATATCCTCATCTCCAGGGTCAGATGCTGCTTCATCAAGTTGAATCACATATCGGAGACGTCTTCGTTCGACGACGTAAAATACGAGCCCTGCGCCGACAGGTTCATCGGTGTCAACAAACTAGCTTGGGGGAGGACCCTCAGCTCAGGTAAGTTCAGGTAAGAACTATCAAACAAAGTTCTTTTTCTTTCTTTCAAATAAAGTTTTTCTTTTCAAATAAAGTTAGTAAACGAGAGCCATCTATAATAATCCCTTAATGTTTAAAGTCCATGCTTAAATTCTTATTTCGGATATGATGAATGGTTGCTCTTATTTCTCTCTTGTCCCTATGTTTCAACCTGTTATTCTCCTAAGTATTGAGTTTGTTGGTTGAACATGATCTTTTCTGTTATCTTGTCTATCTATGGGTAGCATATGCAAGCTCTAGTCTAGGTTGTGTTAGCTAAGATATGATAAGGCTCGAGTTTCCTTAAGATCTTACTGAGTTAGACTTGATAACCGGAGTTTTTCTTTTGAAAATAAAATGAAGAGAGTTCCTTGTGGTAATTAAATTCCCTACCAAAGCTTATACTGTTTTAACCCCTACATAAGCTGCTTGTTTCTGCATTGAGTTTTGTCAAGGTTTTTGTGATTTTTAGAGATTTACTTCATGCTTTTAAAGCCAAGATCACGTACACGCCACCATATACATGTTATACTTCTACACTGGAAGTACACATGACACATATCATTCCACCAAATAAAAGCTCTACATAATGTAAGGTGCTGTTTCCCCCATCCTTTTGCAAAGAGAGGCATAGGCTGATTAAAAAAAAAGAGAAAGAGCAAATGAAGCTCTTGATTCAAAAATAAAGCCATGCCTCTAAAAGCAACTCTTTAAGGGGAAGAGGTACCTGCGAAAAAAGAGTTGTCGTCTACCATGCTATTCACACACGTGCACATCTTGGTTTAAGAGTATGACTTATTTCTCTTCGAATCCTGATTTTGACTTTACAATATGTGCATTACAAGTGAGCTATAGAGCTCTCCTAGCATAAGCTCCACTTCAAAGAGTGACATGAGAGTTGAGAGAGGATTTTGGCAAGGAAATACACCATGAGTGACTTGAGAGTACCACCTAAGGAACTCTGCCTTCTTTTGAAAAACTTCCAAAACCTTCGGTTTGATTGTCTAGCTAAGTAGAAGGCAAGGTGCTTGGTCTAAGTCATTCTAGCCATCAACCGCCCAAGACCAGGAGAAGCTACAAGCCCCATAAAAGGCCAAGGTAATGAGGAAAGTTTATTTTACCAGCTTATTCAATTTTTGGTAGAATATCTTGTTGAACCACTGGTACTTTTGAGGAGTAATGAGGAAGCAACTCCTGATCCACTGAGCCTAAAAGTACTAATCTTTGCTCGGGACGAGCAAGGGTTAAGCTTGGGGGAGTTGTTGACGGTCCTTATAACAGATTATCCGACCGTCAATAGGCTCAGAAACCAATAAAGATCAAGGCATAACTTAGACATTAGTATTCAAATAATGGTATACCATGCATATCTGGAATATATTTGAGTACAGGGACTATGGCGCAAAAGATGGACGAAATTGGGCACAGGCTCAGGTCGGCCGACCTGGCTGGGTCGGGTGACCTGGTCTGGATCCCAATCAAGCCCAAACTCAACACAGGTCAAGAAGCACATAATGTAAGGATCTTGAACGTTGATTCATGGTCGGTGGAAGTCAAGGATGGAGGATGAGCCACATGTCCATCGCATGGATTGAAGGGCCCACAACTAGAGACAAATGTACCCAAACCGACGATACCCAGCTGGAACCGACCTTAGGACCCACATGTAAGCCTCCCAGAGGAAGGTGGGCCCTAATGACGGTTATGGGGAGTCGGCCGACCGGGCCAGGTCGGCCGATCCTCCCGTGCGCCCGACTCGGCTCGCCTTTGACCTGAAGCTGTAAACCGCCATGGAGAAGACATCTGCGCCGTGGAGAGTTGAAGACGGTGGATCCAAGGGTCGGCCGATCCTTGGACATCGGCCGAACTAGGCCCACCTCCAACCGACCTCAACCGCCTCTGGCCGTTTCCAACCGTCCTTGTGATGCTATAAATACCTGCAAGGGGGCACCGTACTCAGGACACACCAGAAGAAGAGCTCTCTTTGCTACAAGCTTAGTCTTAGTCTTAGTAGTGATAGTCATAGTGTAGATCTGCTGAAGGGCTTCTGAAGGAGTCTTGGTAAGTTCTAGAGTTCATCTCTTGTATTTTCTTACTTACTACTTGTACTCTGATCTTAATGGAAATACCTTCATACTTATGTAATGTGCCTCAGCTATGCTATACTTGTTTAGTATATACTACTTATGTCTTACACATTGATCAAGTAAATGTATGCAATGTCATTGGCTCAATGTGCCTCTTGGTTGCTCTATATTATTAACGTGATAGATAGAGTTGTATCTCGTATTGCAAACATGGTGTTTGGGATACGGCATACTGTTGAGGGTACCGCTGCCCCACGGATTAGTAGAGGTAGACGGCAGGTGGTGACAGCCCTGTCCGTCCTTTGTTATCCTCCACGTACGGGAGTGGGTATTAGGCCTTTATGATAAGACGTCCTACTGTCGTCCCTTGATGAGGGAACCACTGGATACCTCGATATGTCCTCTTGCATATGATCATTGAATGAGCTTGTATAGGGTATTGTGGTATAACTAAGTCCCATTTGTATGATGCTTATGAAACCTTGGTGATCTTCACTAATGTATTATTACTAACTAAGACTACCATAATGATGAGCAATGAACTTCTGTGTGTCGCTCTACCTATTCATTTCTATATTCTTTACCCCTGTGTAGATTATGGTATATTAATGCTGTTGTAAGTAATTACATGGGATGACATCTCTCTCTTAACTAAACGCTTTCCCTGCGGATAAACAAATAACGATACTCTGGAATACTCCCGGATGAAATGCTACAACGTACTTCTGTGCGCTTGCAGAATATCTGTAACGTCTAGATTTACGATGAAGTATCTCTAGTACCATCACTACTCTAAGTGGTGAGGCTAAGAAATACCAACAACCACTGGCCTTCAAGCATCCCAGCCAATGGCTAGAGACCTGTTGGCGATAAAAAATGGCACAGGACAGTTCTGTCAGCAAAAATGGTGGGACTGGATTCTAGAACCGGTGGCACCGGATTCGGTCGCTGTTGTTTGTCTGGCAACCAAATCCGGTGACACCGGATTTAGAAACCGGTGGCACCGATTTTCCATGAGTCCTAGTAGAATTGGACTCTTTTTGTAGATCCGAGTTGTTTTAGGACTTTCCTTGCGGGGCAAGACCTCCCCACCCTATAAATATAAAGGGCCACAGCCGATTGAGGGTTTATCCAATCGATCAAATCAATATATCTTTATTTTTTTGACATCTCTCAAACCCTAGCTTTTCCAACCCTAATTTTAGTTCGTTCTTCGTCTCCATGGCGATTGACGGCTCTCTGAGTGGCCTCCGACCTCAGAGAAACCCTAGGCGCGCCTGCCCTGATGGGGTCCCTCCCGGGCCAGCGATCTTAGGTCTACGTAGCATGCCCTAAAAATCCGGTGGTACCGGATTCCTCAAACCGGTGGTACCGGTTTTGTTCGGCCTGCTGCAGTTGATTGATCCGTTGTGGATCCGTGTGAGCTAGCGCAGTTCGGTGTGTTGACTGTGAAAGGCGTCAACGCATTTTTGGCGACTCCGCTGGGGAATTTGGAAATCCTGGTTTTAATAACTGATTTATCAAACCCTAGCCAGATGGGCTCTATTTCAGATCTCGACAAGGAGAACATCGTTGTACCCTCCATGGAGGAGATCAGCGAGGAGGAATGCCAGAAGTTTGAAGCAGCTCAAGAGTTCTCCAAGACTCAATTCCTGATGGGGCTAAAGAAAGATCGCCACGGCAAGGTGACAAGAACTCATGAGTTTATGATGCCGGCGTTCATGATGAAGGACAAGAAGGTGGAAGAAATACCTCCGGTAGCTGTATACCCACCCGAACCTTCTGTTTCTAATCCTGATGATAAGCTTGGTGCTGCGCTTTTACATACCGATGAAGTAGTAAGCACTCTTATGGATAGGATAGATAAGATTGAAAAAGATAGGTTGTTAGAATCTTCTCATTATGCACATAATATACAACCTATGCAACATGAGAACATGCATGCGAATTTGTCGGTTACACCAGGAAAAACACCTGAAAATCCTTTATATGGTATGCCAACTAATTTCTATCCAGGGCAGATGCAGCCGCCAGCACACGTTTCACCAGCCACGGTGAAACCGGTGGCACCGGTTCTAGAAACTGGTGGAACCGGTTTTGACGCCCAGGCTGCGCAGTAGTCAGTACCACTTGTTTCAACTCCTCTTTCGGTAGTCCCTAACCGAAATACAGAGGTACTTAATGGATCTGCTTATATTGGAACTCGTGCATACACATCACCCCCCATACCTAATCAAAACATTAATTCCAGTGGGGTCCCTAATGATGTATATGATCAGTATTTGCGGCAAGGTCCTATTCGCATGCCTCATGTTGTCCAAGTTCAAAATACAGCCACAGGGCAATCTGATCTGGCTCGGTCCAATTTATATGCTGAATTCTATAAATTAAAGGACGAGTTGGCTAATATGATGCAGGATAAGCTTGGTATTGATGTGGGTAATTCTAGATTATATCAAAAACTATATTCTGCTAGTTTTGATGTTGTAGCTTATCCTAATAATTGGTGTGTTCCTGATTTTGTGAAATTTAATGGTGATGATAATAAGACCACTTGGGAACACATTAGCCAATACATTGCTCAACTAGGAGAAGCTAGTTCTAGTGATGCTTTGAAAGTTCGTTTGTTTTCATTATCTTTGACCGGAACTGCTTTCTCTTGGTTTTCTTCATTAACTCCCAGCTCAATTAATTCATAGAATCAATTAGAGCAAAAATTTCATGATCATTTTTATAGTGGGAGTACTCAATTAAAATTGACAGATTTGACATCGGTTAAGCAACAAAGAGATGAATTTGTTACAAATTATTTTAAACGATTCAAAGAAACTAGAAACTGATGCTTTAATTTGTCATTGTCTGAAAGGGATCTTGCTGATGTTGCTTTTAATAGTTTAAGATCCTTTATTAAAGAGAAGATAGAAGGCTTTGAACATTTTTCGGTTAATCAAGTGCAAGTAAGGGCTCTAGCTACTGAAAATCGAATTAAAAATGCTAAAGATACATATAAGACTCATCGTTCTAATGTGCATGTTGTTACTTATGATTCTAGTAGTTCGGACGATGATGAGGATGTGTATGTTGCTGAATTTGTGTGGCCTTCTAAGAATAAATCGTACACATGTCCATCTCTTAAGCCAATTCAAAAGAATCGGCAAGAAAAAGTGCGATTTACTTTTGATGTTTCCAAGTGTGATCGTATCTTTGATGAATTGTTAAAGAATGGAAACATTAAAATGTCTCATACTATTCCTTCACCTGAAGAACTCAAAAGGCAGGCATATTGCAAATTACATAATTTATTTTCGCATGCTACTAATGATTGCAATGTTTTCCGTCGATAGGTGCAATCGGCCTTGAATGAAGGAGGTTTGACACTACATGAGATGCAGGTGGACAAGGCACCTTTCCCTGTCAACACCCTTGAGATGCAACCTCCTAAGGTTCTGGTTCGGCCGCATCAAGTCGAATCAACCAAAGGAAAAAATATTGTTGTGGGTGAAGAGAAGCCAAAGCCGGAGAATTTGAAGGGAAAATCAATTGTCAGGGAAGTGATGTGTGAAAAGACCCCCAATGGCAGAGAGACTTTCAAGATCACTGCAAGAATCACGGATCTCGTGGGGCAAGGAACATCGAAGGCACCATTTGAGCCTGCTGCACAGGATAAACCGGTGCCATCGGTTTCTGAAACCAGTACTACCGGTTTTGGTCAGAGGCACCCAAAAATGTTAAAACCCAAGCGTCCTGAGATTGGAACCTGGAAAATTAATGTGGCCAAAGATCAGGGTAAAGTTGCAAAACCAAAGCCGACCTTTGACCAGTTATTTTCCAAATATGCCAATCAAAGGCCAGTTGATGAGGATTGGCCGGCAAAAAAGAGAAAGAGATCACCTATGCGTCAAGAAAGGCCAATTTCGCCTCCAAGGGCGAATAATAGGCAGAAGGGTGATGGTGCTAGCTTTTATCCTCAGCAAAATCAATATCAAACATGCCATGGGTGCCTCCATATTATAATTCTCCATATTCGGTGTGGGATTACAATGGGATGCACATGCCTTATTACCCTATGCAGTATCCTCCTTTTCACCCAGGATGGGGTAATGACAGAGTGCCAGCACGTGAGAGTTGGTGGATCGTCGATCAGGTTGGGACGTGCCACCCAAAACCGGTGGCACCGGTTCTCAAAACTGGTGGAACCAGTTTTCTCAGGAAAAGCGGGCATCTCCTCCCAAGCAAGTTTATCAGCCTAAGAAGGTGGAGGGAGTTGTTTAGAAGATGGATGTCGACCAGAAAAGGACTACTGCTGCTGATGTGATTCAAATTGGTGACTTTGAGGTGAATTTAAAGGACGATGACAAGATGCCAATGATAATTGGTGATGAAGCTAAGCCATCGGTCCAGAAAGATGTTGCTGCAGAACCTGATGTGGGTAAGAAGGTTAAAATTGATAAATCTAAATACCTCATGCCAAGATGGTGTCCTCCAGGTTTGACATGCACACAAAAGTGGAAGTTACAGTGGCTTCGCTTTCAAGAACAGAAGGAAAAGGAGCTGGAGAAGCAGAAGGAGGAGCATTTCAACAAGTACAGGCCCATGATTCCTCCAGGCAAGGGGTGGAAAAAAACTGAAGTACCAGTGCCAAATCTGGTGGCACCGGATTCTAAACCGGTGGAACCGGTTTCAGCCCCCTCGGTGCCAGATACTGCGCCAAAACCGATGGCACCGGTTACCGGTTTTGGATCTAGTGGTTACGGTTTCTGCTGATCCAGGGCCGTCTCGTGTTGCTTCTGAGATTTCTATTACTTCTACATTTGATCAGAGATTGTCATCGGGTTCCCAGGATGTGGACGATGAACAGCTTGTTGATTATGATTGAAACTTAATGAGGATGAAATTGCTGATTGGAGAATACCCATTATTGAATATTTACAGAATCCTAATCATAAAGTTGACAGGAAAGTCCGACGGTGGGCATTTAAATTTACTTTGGTTGATGGTGAATTGTATCGTCGAACGACTGAGGATTATTGTGAAAATGCTTGGATTCTGATCAAGCTAAAGTTGCAATGGGTGAAGTTCATGAAGGAATTTGTGGTACACATCAATCGGCTCCTAAGATGAAGTGGCTTTTGAGAAGAGCTTGTTTTTATTGGCCTAATATGATAGCTGATTGTTTTCGGTACTACAAAGGTTGTGAAGAGTGTCAAAGATTTGAAAATATTCAGATGGTTCCAGCTGCTTTATTACATCCTATTATCAAACCTTGGCCTTTTCGAGGATGGGGATTGGACTTTGTTGGGCAGATTCATCCTCCTTCATCAAAGGAACATCGCTTCGTGTTAGTGGCTACTGATTATTTTACAAAGTGGACCGAAGCAGTACCTTTGAAGAATATGACGCATCGGGACGTAATTGAGTTTATTACTAAGCATATTATCGATAGATTTGGTATTCCACAAACTTTGACTACTGACCAAGGTACTTCATTTATATCAAAGGAAGTTTGTGAGTTTGTTGAGATGTATGGCATTAAATTGCTCAATTCATCTCCATACTATGCTCAGGCTAATGGTCAGGCCAAGTCTAGTAATAAAATTTTGATTAAGCTTATTAAAAACAAGATAGAGGAGAATCCTAGGAGGTGGCATGAGGTTTTATCTGAGGCTTTGTGGGCTCATTGTATATCTAGACATGGTGCTACTAAGGTTACTCCTTTTGAGCTTGTGTATGGCCAAGAAGCTGTTTTGCCTATTGAAGTGAATTTGAGTGCTTATCGGTTGGCTAAGCAAAATAATCTCAATGCTGTTGATTATCATGACTTAATGATGGACAATATTGATGAGGTGACCGATAAGCCATTAAAAGCCTTGAAGGAGATTGAGAAGGACAAAATTCGAGTTGCTAAGGCTTATAACAAGAAGGTAAAACAGAAATCTTTTCAGGTTGGTGATCTGGTTTGGAAGACAATTCTACCTATAGGGTCGAAGAGCAACAAGTTTGGTAAATGGTCTCCAAGTTGAGAAGGTCCATACAAGGTAGTCAAGGTGATCTTCGGCAATTCTTATATGGTGGAGACTTTGCAAGGTCAGCGGCTGCCAAGAGCTCTCAATGGAAGATACTTGAAGAAATATTATCCCAGTGTTTGGCAAGAAGCTTGATTTGAATGGCCGATAGTAATAATATCACCCTTAGAATTAAAAGGCCGATGGATTTTTGTTAAACATCGCCCTCAGGAGTATTTTCTTGTGCTAAAATGTTTTTTTGGTACGCAAGCTTTACCAAAAAATAGGGGGGCATATGTTGGCGATCAAAAATGGCACATGACAGTTCTATCAGCAAAACCGGTGAGACTGGATTCTAGAACCGGTGGCACCCACCGGATTTGGAAACTGGTGGCACCGGTTTTCCCCGAGTCCTAGTAGAATTGGACTCTTTTTGTAGATCCGAGTTGTTTTAGGACTTCCCTTGCGGGGCAAGACCTCCCCACCCTATAAATATAAAGGGCCACGGCCGATTGAGGGTTTATCCAATCGATCAAATCAATATATCTTTACTTTTTCGTCATCTCTCAAACACTAGCTTTTTCAACCCTAATTGCTGTTCGTTCTTCATCTCCACAGCGATTGACGGCTCTCTGAGTGGCCTGCCGACCTCAGAGAAACCCTAGGCGCGCCTGCCCTGACGGGTCCCTCCCGAGCCGGCGACCTTAGGTCTACGTAGCAAGCCCTAAAAATCAGGTGGTACCGGATTCCTCAAACCGGTGGTACCGGTTTTGTTCGGTCTGCTGCAGTTGATTGATCCGTTGCGGATCCACGCGAGCTAGCGCAATTCGGTGTGTTGACCATGAAAGGCGTCAACACGAGATTAGCAGGATTGCCCTCGCTCTTTGTTTTTGTTGGGTTGTGCTGCTCAGCATTGATTCATGAATGTTTGGAAGCAATGGTAATGCATGCAAATTGAGACCTTGGTCATATGTGGCAGCGAGCCATATAGCTTGTTGCGGTGTCTAGAAAATACAATAGGAATAAATAGAGTGGGAGGAGAGAGAATGGGAAGGGGTAGTAGCTGGAAAGAGGGTGTTTTGGGTGGGGGACCTTCTAAATAAGTCCCTATAAGCAGCCTTGGAGGGACTTATAGACTTGTAATAAGTCCACCAAATACGTCCCTAAATAAGTCTCGGGTGTTTGGATGAAAAGGGACTTATTTGGAACTTATTTGAGGGACTTATTATAAGTCCCTCCCAACCAAACAGGGCCTGAGTTTCTATACTTGAATGACATTGGCAGGTGCAATTTTCTTGTTTTTCCATTGGGAGCAGCTATCCCTTCCTGTAACTCCTAAAAAAATCAATCACTTCTGAGCGTTTTTGATTCAGAACTGCAGATACGTGTTGATGCCTTTTGATTTGGAATTGTTCACTTCTGCGTGTCTGTGCACGTATAGCATGCAAGATTAGCTATTCCTGCATAGAAATCAAGACTACTTCTATACCAATAGGTATTCATGCTTTTCTAATGTAATGTTCTTTTGCAAGAGGTAACACTTAGGTTGTTATGCATCCAAACAGTAGGTTTCTATACAATTTAGTGGATTGTTCTTTGATCAGATTGCCAAAATAGCATACTTTCTACATATGTAGGTAACCTGTTCGATGAATTTCATGTGAACACAACCTTTTCTATGGTTCTCCTCTCTAGATTTTATGGCTTTCTGCTGACGGATCATGTAGGTCCTTAGTTTTAGGTCAATGAGCTTTTATATAGTGGGATAATGGTTTCGAGCATAGATACTTCCTACCAGCAACAAGTATATATTCTAGTGCTTGTGATTGTATTCATACTAGTGATGTGCGTGCGCCTGGTTCATGATAAGATGATATCGTTATAAGTGCTGTGTACATGAATGTATAGCAATTTTGTCGATATGGATGATGTTGCGGATGAAAGATATACTCAGAAGCTTTGTAAACAGTGTGGATGAAATGATAACATCCACACGTGGTGACAAAGTAGGAATCCATGATTTAGTTGATATAAGTGGACATAGTCTGTGATAGAAACACATTCACTAATGGGCAGGCACAATGGAAGACCTTGTTTCAGTGAAGCTAAGAGCACCTCCAGTCCTACAGCGAACTGAACTGACAAAACTTGGTTCGGTCGACCTCGGTAGCAAAGTAACAGTATAGATTTGAGCATTGTTTTGTTAGATTCTGGTAAACTGTTAGCTGGTTATATAATGCGTTATAACAGCAAGGGAGAGTAAGACGAGGTAAAGCATAACATCAACAGAAGTCATATAGCAGAAAAGCACACGAAATGTAGGGTACGTTTATACATAGATGCACTAAGCAGTCAAAGAAAGGGAGTAGCCCTGGTTTTCTACATTTCATTCGCTCCTTCAGCAGGCTGCATTTCATATGCATACAATGCTACTTCGTTTCGCAGCCGCACCAAAGAATTTGCCAGTTTTTGAAATGGATCAGTCGGGTTGGATTCACCTTGATAGGTCACTTTGGTTTGATCTGTGTTGGTTGTGTTGTTTGAACCTTCACTGACTGACAGCGGCAGGACACAGGAGCTTTGAGAGCAGATAGAATCGTTTGTTGACAGCACTGTCTTAAACATCTGAGTCGTGATTTGCAGCGCAGATTCAAGATTTGTTTCGGCCTCTTCAGAGAGCATCAGGGATGCAGTCACATCATAAAGTTCTGATTGGGTTCTGATGAGTTTAGGGTAGTAGTAGTCGTCGATGATTATGATTTTGCGACCGACAAGAAATCCGAGAGCTTCATTGTAAGCTTCCTCAATTGCCTGGCTGGATGTAGGGGCTAAATCACTATAGAAATCTTTGGGTTCGTTTAGTGGGTTGTCCTTGTGCAGAATCCCAGCTACCTGAACTTTTCCTATGTATCTATCATGTCTAACTTGGAATGCGCCTTCTTGCTGGACATGGAGATGTAACATCTGTGCAGTCTGTCGGAAGGTGGCCTTTCTACTGACGTGCACAGTCGGTGGAACCTGCAATGATGATAGCACTTAAAAATATAGTGCTGTATTACTATTGGAAGAGCTTATTATTTGGTGAGGCATAAGAAACAAATATGAAAGGAAGGAGGATGTTTTTTTCTTCCTACAGCATGTGTGTGCATATAGTAACAGCTTAGGATATAGCATGGTTGATTAATAGGGGGGACAAAAATGACAGCGGCACAGATAGTTTGGCAATGCAGGGAAACACGTTGGGGCTAAAGATTTTGAGGTGACGACAAATGAAGGATGGAGCAGGCGCGAATCTGGAGGATCACGGTAATGAAAACACCTGTGGTTGTAAGTTCCTTGCCTCCTGAATGTTTTGCTCCTCCTGATTGGACATTGCTGATTCAGGGGTGGAAAGTGCCGATGATTCGAGACGCAGCTATGCCTGCGTCCTATTCATGGAGCCAGTCCCTACAATGGGAGGAAGGGAAGAAAAAGTTTGTGTATGTGCAGCAAAATAGATAAGAGAAAGAAGAAAAAGCAAGAATATGAGATTAATGTGGTTCAAACGGGGTTAATCTATTGCCTTTTAGATCATAAAGCGAAAAAATGTGTTAACAATAGAGGTGGAGAAGCCTGGAGATCTGGGGAAAGTAGACACTGAAAATGCCAAGGAAGGAGAAATCAGCAATGAAGGGGAAAGGAACGGCAGTGGAAAGTATGGCGAGGAGAGGAAGAAGAGGGGAAGCATACCTGAGATCGAGCTATCATCGGGTAGAAACGAAGGGGAAGAACAGCAGCTGTAACTGAGCATTTTTATTCAGGCGAGCGGCGCCGGCGGAGACTGGATGAGTCACGACGCTTCTATCAAATATAAGAGGATTATGCGTGTTGATGTGTGCGCGAGAGCCAATGTGAGGACGGTGTGTGACGGGTGCGCATTGAAGGCCATAGGGAATTTTAGGTAGGGTTTGGTAGTTTGGCTGTATCAAATAGTGTTTGGAAGGGTGAAAAGGAGGGAGATGGGAGATGGGAGAAAGTGGTCAATGGACAACAAGATATTACGTATTGGGCTGCAACATTACGAACTGGACTGTAACATTGGGTTGACGCGATATCTGTGCTGTGGCTGTGGAAAATGGGGCAAATAAATATTGTCTGCATAGCTCTAATCAGCAAGGATAAATCATTAAGCAGTAGGGTAGTTCATGTATGCTACAAGGCTGCATATATATTACAATTGCTGATGATCTATAATCAGCAAGGGCAGACCATTAGGCAGCAGGGCACTTCATGTATCTTACAAGGTTGCATATATATTACAGTTGCTGACGATCTACAATCAGCAAGGATAGACCACCAAGCAGCAGGGTACTTCATGTATCTTACATAGTTGCATGTATATTACAATAAGAGTTGGTTCATACTTCATAGATAGGCAGTAGGTAATCACATAGAGACATAGACTGCTCTACTAAGCGGCCGGGGTGGCCTAGCATACTGGCGACAATCTTAGCTGTAAAGACGAGCGGCGGAGTTCGATGATAGAACAAGCAGCGTTTTGGTTCACGATCAGAATCTGGTATTCAGAGGACTATGAAACATTTGGATGAGAGCATCAAAGGCAGAGGAAAAGGAGAATACAAGAAACAGGCTGGTGTTGTACCAATGGTGCCGTAGTCGTAGTCACTTGGATCGTAGGTGCTGTCGGAGCTGTAGTCATTGTAAGCACTGTAGTTGCTAGGATGGTTGGCCAGCATTGCCTCGTTTAGTTTCTCCACTGTAATTATAGACAGAGCGATGTGGACATGCATTCATTTAATGTATGGTAATATCAGGAATAAAATAGGAAATTGCATACATCGAATTTGCTCTGCGAACGCCTATGCGACGACTTCAAGATCCTCAAGGAGCTCTGTGATTGTTCAGTTGAGTGAATCACGTGTAATAAATAATCAGTGTGTAATTGCAGTGCTCTGTAACTGGTTAATTGGGTGAATTGCGTGTAATAAAGAGTGAGTGTGTAACTGCAGTGTGATTCGTTAGTGGAATGAAAGCATTTGTTGTTTACCTGGATCGAACTGTTCTGAAGGGTCGGAGAGATCGATGCCTTTGGATGGGTCTGGCACCCAGTGATTGTCATTGTTGTCTTGGGGTGGCAGATATGGCCGTGCGTGGAGGTTTATAGGAAACGTTTGCAGTCGTGTGCCAGCTTTATAGCATAGACCTAGATTGCATGTAGTAGGAATGGTTTCGGTGCTGTGCGTGTAGCCGGTGATAGAGCATATTCCAGTGCGGGGATCAAAGGTGTAGGTCTGAATGTCGCAGTGTGGTTCTAGCAGGGGTTTCAGGCAATCTCTGTCGAAAGCATGGGGTGGTATGCCTGTGATGTCAACTGTGACTTTTGTGTTCCATGGGATTTGGGTGGACCTGTAGTCATTGGACCATGGCTGAAGCTTGAAAGCAAAGTGGGGGCCTTCTATGGTTTTGCAGTTCAGGACGGCATCTCGGATTTGTGGGGTGGCAAACAGAAGGATGAAATCTGGTGGAAAAGCCAATACATCGGGGGGCTGTGCATCTTTTCCACATTTGGCCTTGACGGCAAGAGGAATGTCGGCTATGTGAGGTTTAGCGGGGAACTGGCCAACTGGGGTGGCAACAAGGGCATTCGATAGCTCTTCTTCTTGGAGTCTGACGGCGTCTGATGCTTCCATGAAGCGGAGGTTTTGTCCTGATACACAACGAAAGGGAAGGCAAAAAATGAGTTAGAAAAAATGGCATTCTCTTTCATCGGCAGAGGAAATTTTAGTGTGCTGCAGGTGCACGCAAAGGATGGAAGCGTCAGCATTTTTTTTTGGTTCTCAAATGTGGAAGCTAACAGCATGAGGACATAAGCAAAAAATAACAATTGGAAAACAATTAGACCGGCAGCTACTTGGCAAGGTGAAAATAAAGGGAGAGCATAACGACCAGTAGGCACGTATACATTTGAGGAGATCGGTTTTTGAGAGGCCGAGCTGTTGGACGCACATGCAGAGTCGATGTAATCTAAGGTACCACATCTATATCTGTGGGAAAAAAATGCAGCAATCGATGAGAAAATGTGTAAGAGAACAGGGGAGATCTGATGCGTGGACTTCAGGAATTAGGCGAAGGTGAAGGTTAAGCGCTAGATCTATCAGCTACCTTCTATGCATCCAAGCACAGAGAAGCTACGACAGGAAGCAAGCAAATGTAAATTCCTTGGGTGGAGGGAGGAGAAATACTGACTGGATCACCAGCTACTGCGGATCGAACGCTGGGTCCTGAGAGAGGTTAGAGGCAGAGGCTGCTGTGCGAGGAGGAAATGAGACGGAGGGAGTGGCATTGTTAGGGTTTGTATCTGGGGGGCAAGAATTTTATAGCTGCGTCTCTTGTCTTTGTGGCCGTTGATCATCGATGAATGGCTGAGGTCGTTCTTTTTTCCTCCTTTGGTTGCATTTATGAAGGGCCAAGTCCAGGACCGTGTGTTTTTTTTTTAAATGAAGAGCCCAACAAGCTGGCTCGTTTTCGTTGATGGGCTGCAAGGCAAGATGGGCCGGAGTTTTCTTTTCCCCTCTTTTTTTCTTTCAGGAGGGCGTATTTTTTTCGCATACAGATATGAGGGCATATTTTTTTCGCACACAGATATGCCGTACACGTCTGGGGATTGTGGACTGCATTTCTGTATGTCCATGTGATATAAACGGACTGATCTGAATCATCGGCATGATCTGTTAGGTTTGCAAAAGGATTTCCTAATATGACGTATACAGAGAGGCAGCAGGTTGGCAGAGGCAACGCTATATAATATACATGAGAGAGGGAAAGCATATATATACATATGTATTATACAACGAGGGAAACAGGTAATTATACAAAGGTACGCATAAGTATCTAACCTATCCTAGGTTTGGATTGGCATCAGTAAAACAGAAGATTGCTTTAGATGTGACCCATTGCCCGCGATCGTTCTCTGTAGGTCTTGATGCATTCAGCACCCACTGCAGGAAGTTCTCGTCAGTGGAATTTGATGTCGATGTGCGTTTCAGCCAAAGATCGTGCTAAGCTGCTTGCAGCGTCTGTGGCCGAAGTTTGTCCAGTGTAGCTGAGCAGAGTTTGTTCTGCGCTGTTCCACCGTGATCTGGATCGATGAACTGAGATTGGCAGAATCTGGGAGCTCTGTTGACAAGCTGCAACAAGAGTTGAAGCCAATTTTTTGTAGCCTTGTATCTTGAAATCTAGCTCATTTTCTAAATGGCTTTCGCTTTCTTCTGCAAACATCAGGTAAGTGTTGCACAATGGAAGCTTGTTTAGAGCCGTGTGCAGACCTGGATGATTGAAATCATCTATGGTAACCATCCCTTTTTCAACCAAGAATTTGAGAGCTTCGTTGTAGGCGTCGTCAAGTGCTTTATCAGCAGTCGGCGAAAAGCTACCTATGAATTCTCTGATGTCCATGCTTTGGGTTTCTGTAATCTTGAAGCCGCTGATCACAATCTTGGCTGCATAATCATCGTTGCGAATTTGAAGTGGTATTCCTTGTTTAACAATTAAACCTAGTTCCTTTGTGGCAGCCAAAAAAATGTGCTTTCTGCTGATGTGAACAGTTGGAGGCTCCTGGGTAAACAGAGCATAGAAATCATGAATCTGTCTATCTGATCGCAACAGAAATGACGAGCCTGTCTATTTGATTGGATTTTTTTGGCATTTCTTTAATCCTATCCTGATGAGAGGGTGACAGTAAAGGCGGTGGGAAAAGGGACAGCGATGGTAGGAGCAAGGATCGAAAAAATTGCAGCATGACTAATCCTAGAAAAAGAAATTGCAGAAAAGGTAAAGAGGTGTATACACTAATATCGATCTGTATGAACAGGCGGATAAAATCGAGGATGAAGAGTCACCTTTCCCTGAAACAGAGAGCCAACAGCGTCGCTCTGCCCTGTAGACATTGCTTCCTTCTACTAGGGAGGACACAACGGTGAAGAAGGGAGTGGGTCGTCGCCATTGGAAAGGGAAGCAGGAGAAGACGGGAGCTTACAGTTATCGGAGCAGATCAAAGACGAGCATGTGTGGTAGATGCAGGAGTTTTTAGCGGTAGGTAGATGTTGATGGAGCGGCAGCAAGATGGCAAAAACTTCTGGAGGACCACACGTGCAGCAATGTGAACCACAAGCAGAGGCGGAGGGGCCCATGCAAGAAAGAAAGGCTAATATAATTGGAAACTATAACCACACATAAATTGGCAGCATTGTTTAATGCACTCGTGGAATCATTTGCTATTTTTGTGTTATTTTTGTTACCAAAGCAAAGAGCTATGCGAATCTAAAGTGAGGTGGATTCATGGCAGGGAAAAGTGTAAACTTTACAGGGCTGAGTACTGCAGGAGTTCATTGATCGTAGGAAACGATATGACAATAGGTGTTTTGTTCCGCAGGTGACAGAAAGGGAAAACATCTGGTTATAACGCAATGTATAGGCTTGTGTAGATGGAACCTAGACGGTGGGTAGCACGCGACGATGTGAATTAACAGGCTCATGTTCTTTGGTTTCAATGCAGCACATCACCCCTAAAGGTATGAGGCATGAAAAGGAGGCACGTCAACAGGACAGTGAATCGAAGCTAGCAAAGCTTATAAAGGTATATGCGAGACCAGCATAAGTCGCAAAGCATGCATGCTATGCGTGAGACGCTGCGACAGGAAGACAGTGTGTATCCTAATTAAGGCAGTGTATTTACATACATAGAGAAGTAGCAGCACGAAAGCTATGGCAGCAGCAGATATTAACAGCATGAGTTTTTCGCTCAGGAAGGAGTCCAAGCCGAACAGCAAGGCGATATTTACACTGGAATGATAGGGCCTAGGTCTGGTCCATCACTTCAGCAGGCAAAAGAGGCAGAGTGCTGTTGGCTTGACGATGCTGGCAACCAGATTCGACCCCAAAAGTAAACCATTGGCGTTCCTCATTTATTTTCTGCATGATCAAGGAAGTTTTTTTTCTAAGTATTGGCCAGTATTGGTCAGTCAACAGTATGAGACGAGCAGTAAAAGATGGAGTAATAACTAACCTGGCTATTTCTTTTTGTGACCAGAAGACCTAGAAGCCACTGATTTCTGGCTAGGCTGTTTAGCATGGTCTGAAAGATAGCTGCACATAGGTGTGGAAGGAATAAGCAATATACATTATATAGAGTATCAGTTGTTTCTGCACGGATAATTAATAGTGGGGAACGGTCTGCGGTGCATAACCTGTCCGATGTCGATTCAGCAAACATGCGTGACTTATCTCCATCTATGCTCTTCACATTTTCATCTATTTTTGGTTTTTTTGATAGGCCATGTTCGGAATCCTGACATAATTCCAAAGCAAAGCGGAATTGAAGGAACATAAATCAGGAGGGAAGATAATCCGCGAAGAAATTTTAAATGCCCGATAGCTCTAAGTTGCGCATTTACATGTTCTGTTTGAGGAGTGTCATAATCCAGTCTTTTTTTGGTCTTTAATGCGTGTGGTGTGTCTACTGCCTTGTGTGCATGGTGATGTTAAAAAATGATGAGAACAATCATTCTGATCAATGAATGAATATGTATTTTTTTTCTTCTGAGATGCAGCAAATGCAGATGCACTCACAAAATGAGAGGAGCGGTGGCTGGAGCTTCATCTGAGCTGCAAAGCTTGGCTTTAGTTTTTTCTTCCTCATGAGGCTATGGAGTATCATTCAGTTGCCTGCAGACAAAGCAAGAGAAAAATGAGCACGTAATGCTAACACAAGTTTTAACATAAGGTGGAAAAATCAGGTATCTACGGTGGGGGTGTGTTCCTGTCTGGAGAGCGCATATCACAGGGAGTGGATGGAGAAGCCTGAGCAGCATGGAAAATACATGTTAGCCTATCGGCACAAAAAAAAAGGTATAAGTAATGTGCTGTACACGACCATGCTGCACAGGATAAGAGGAAGAGTGTGCTTACATGTGGCGTAGGCAGAAGCGGTGGTGGCGAGCTTGCCGATCTGTGTTCATGGTCGCCTTTGGAAGACGGCATTAAGATCAGTTGTTTGTGGGAGCTTGGATCAGCAGCAAATGAAGTGCTTGTAACAAGGGGTATTGCTCGCTGCCTACCATAGGAAGTGATAATTGAGTTGACCATATACGATTTATTACGCGCATACAAACTTTGGTTTGTCATTGTGACTGCAAATGTGTACTTCTGTGAAACAATCCCTGCGATATCTGGAGGGAAGTCCTGATCTCGCCTAATCGTTCTCATAACTGCTTCAATGGACTTGCCAACCATACGCTATGCAATCTGACCGAAGCGGATCATCTCTGCCTCAGCGGTGCCATCTGTCACTATGAAGAGGAGTTTGTATCTGCAGGGAAATCACATGGATTTAGACCTCGATGCAACATAAATTCCAGTAAAAATGTAGAAATGCATAAATGGTAAAGTCATTACAGACTCACTTGTGTCTGTAGTTTCTACAGCTGCAATCAGGACACTTGTAACCAGCACCATCTGGATTGCACGCTTTGCGACGTCTGCAGCAGGAGGGAAACCACCAAGATACTCCAGGCACTAACCTGGCCACAGTGACAGTGCAGTGGCACCCAGTTCGCTGCAATACGATAGGAACATTAGCAATTGATGTTATTCACCAAGAGAGTAACAAATGGCTATTTTAGTTTGCAAGTGAAAGGGGCAAAAAACAGGGGGAAAAAAGGAAATAAAATTAGACTATTCAGGGCATTGTTTTATCCGGAAAGTCTTTTTTTTCGCTTTTTTTTGTGTGCGCTGTGCATGGTCTGTACCTACTGGGAATTCATATGGGTCTATAGCTTCTAGCTCACTCAGGTATTTGGATTTTTGATATGCTGCCACCTGCGTGCGTGTGGGCTCCTGTGGGGCTGCATCAACATGCCTAATCTCGATTCGCTTGTTGCAGAATCTGCGAAAGGAAGGCAAATAGTGGACTCAAATAAAAATGGCAGTATGACGGTCCGTTGCTGTAATGATTTAAGGATGAGCCCACATGGAACATAAGGTAAACGGAAATCTGACCTGGCATGGAATTCTTGTGCCTCTAGAATTTCTGGATTAAAATACCACCTGCAATCTGAACTGCCACTCAAGTAGTCTCAACCTATTCAACAGAGGAGGAACACAATTGTTATACGAGAATATAAACGCGAAGGCTATACTGGGAGGTGGCATGTATAGGGTAGGAGAACTAAAAACAATCAAAGGGAACCACTGTTGTCTAACTGAATCAACGTATAGAATCTAAAATGAAGAAGCTTCCTTTATATATAGTTTTTCATGAGGCAGCTACAGAAAAGGATAAGGAGAGGTTTAGGTTCAGCAGGATCATAAACATCGTCAATACTGAACTCTGTAGCTCGGCGACCCCATAATGTCATCTTCATTTCAATGTCACTGAAGAAACACATTAAGCGAAGTAAATAAACATTTTTGTATTCGGTGTAATTTTATGCTGGAAGGTGAATTAAAAAAAAGGCCGAGTACAACACTCATGGGTATGTGCCTGGTGTTTCGAATTATCAGATTTCTCATAGGTGTTGGCTGTTGGTTATTAGACATAAGCATGGTCTCTGGGGAGGCAACCTCAACCACAACTGCAAGGACATCTGTGGAAAAAGAAGGAAGTGTGGGAAAACATGCAAGGTGTGTAGGTCTGGATTGATAAAGCAATGAAGATCTGGCTAATAGAATGGGCAGCAGAAAAAAAAAACTCACCAATAAAGTTTCTAAAACTGCCAACCAGCATTGGCAATTCATCAAAAGGCGTCAGTATATGTAACATGGAAAATCATGAGGAAGCTCTTTTGCAACCGAGATTCTTGTATGGTATGTGAACTCGATCATGTATCGGCCATCAACAGGTTTGTAGTAAGTCTTGGCACCTGTCACCCTGAATCTGCTGATCACATAGATTTCAGCCTCCTGAATGCGCGCATTAAAATTCTCGATAACCTGGTGAGGTATCTCAGCATAGATCACATTAGCCTACAAAAGAGAAATGCAGGCAAAATATGACAATGACGCCACGAGGAAGCCTGCAAAGAGGGGGGAGGAATTTCTTTTGCACAGCATAAATAGATTTTGCAGTGTATATAAACCTCTCGATTGGCAAGAACAAGATCAACATGCTGGATTGGGCCGTCATCAGCAGGACCTCTGTACTCCCATTTCCACACAACACGGACACATACTGTGGAATATGGTTCCTGTGGATTCAATGCTGCTAACAGAGTGAACGGCATCTTGGATCCCTACACAATTTTTTAAAAAAGGGATGAGAATGGGAAATAAAATGAGAACACGTATGCACACATCGCTGTATATGAAACAGATATTCAAGAGATCGGTAGGTAAATTCAAACGCACCAGAACATCTTGCATAATATTCAGTAGATACATGTAAGAGGGGTTTTTTTCCTTGTTTTTTTTATCATGTGCATATGGGTGGCAGTATACAAGAGGTTTATCTGTGAATGTACACGCGTAGACAGATAGAGGATTTCGAAGCTGCTGCTGGGTACTTATCATGCCGATGTACATGTATGAAATTGTAAAACATGTATTTCTGTAGGTGTATACAGGTAAGGGATAACTACTATTTAGTATGCCATGGGCACAGGTCCGATAGCGGAGAGGACCTCTTGATAGACTATATTTTTAGTTGTGTCAGTGCAATTGCCATGCTCATCTTCAACCAAGATTTTCAATCCATCTTTGGAGGTAACCCGGGAAACAACAACATATAGCTGGCCATGACTGAAAACTGGTGTTTTCAAATACACTCCAACGCCGGACAATGTTTGACCCTGGCTTTTGTTTATCGTCATAGCATAACAAACTTTGATTGGGAACTGTCTTCTTTCTAGAACAAAGGGCCATTTAACATTTTTTAAAGTTAGATTAATTCGTGGAATTAGCACAGATCTGCCAACATGTGATCCACTCATTATTTCCACCTCTATAATCATTTCTCCTAGAGTGGTTATTATAAGACGGGTGCCATTACACAATCCATTAGACTGGTTCAGATTTCGAAGCAACATAACAGGAACACCCTTTTTTAGTGTCAGTTCATGGTGGGGGAAGTTGTTTCCACTGAGAGAGTTTAGAAACTCGACAGGATACAAAAGGTCATAGGACTCATGTGTACCAGGAGCTTTGGCAACCTTGTCATAGCTTAGATACTGTCTTTGGTCGCCTGGTATCAAGGTCACAATAAATGAGTTTATAAAGTCGGCAGCTTCATTGGTGGGTGTCAATATAGCTCGCGAATGGAGATAAGAAGCTTGTAGATAATTTGTGGCCAAATCTGGATAGACAGTGTTAACCAGGCATGCGATCTTATCATCTTTCGGCATAAGTAGGAGGTCATGCGGTATCTTAATCCATGTAGGTACAGTGTCACCGTCAGCAGGCGCAGCGTCGATTTTTCCCTCACCAATATCAAGAACCCATCTGTTGAAAGAAGCAAGTTGTTGTTGACCAACATCATCTAGATGTGGCGAAAGAAGCCTCATATTCATTGTTAGATGGAGCACTGTGATGTGGCTCCACAATGGCGAGTTCACAATAGCTGCATCCACTATTTGCGCTCTAGTACCGCCTTCTATCACCGGCAAAATCTGTCTAAGGTCACCACCGAGAACAACTACTTTACCACCGAATGGCATATTACAGGCGTCATCTGATCTTACAGCCAGCACGTCCCGAAAAGTTCTATCAAGAGTTTCAAAGGCTTTTCTATGAGTCATCAATGCCTCATCCCAAATAACCAAAGACGCTGATTCAATCAATTCAGCCAACATAGAACCACGCTTAATATCACATACCGCGCCATCTTCTATATCACAGGGTATCTTAAACCTAGAATGAGCAGTGCGACCTCCAGGAAGCAACAAAGATGCTACTCCCAAAGAGGCGACTGTTAAGACAATTTTTTTACGGTCTCGAACAAAGGTGACTATAGCATTCCATAGGTAAGTTTTACCGGTGCCATCATATCCAGAAACAAAAAAGAACCCTGGCTTTCCATTTAGCATAGTATTTGTAACACAGCTGAAAGCGTATAGCTGCTCATAGTTCAATTTTGAGATATATTCTTCTGAGTCTGATAAGAGTTCTTCAAGGCTGTACGATAGTTCCTCTTCAATCAATCTATTGGGTTACAGCCGAAGCTAAAGGGCCCAAACAACAGCCAAGACAGAGAACAGAGACAAGCAACAGTAAATTACTTATCAACAGTGTTCTCGGGAATCAGCCCTTTACACGTTGGTGAGGGGTCCCCTTTTATAGGGAGGTCAAGAGGCACATTTTACATTCCCCTTATACCCCTGAAAATCAGGCATCATCCCCTAGACTATACAACCTACGGTTTCCAAGGGCATAAGGGTACATTTACACGTCTCAATATGAATGCGTGGACCAGCAACTCCGTCTTTGACTCAGTTTGGACTTGGTCCACGTTGCCTTCACCGTGCCTCCATTGACCTCCGTCGCCTTCACCACCCGATGTGCCTTCAACCGGGCAGTGCCTTCTCTCGCTTAGGGAGGAGAAACTGCCGCACCACCACTCGAGCACGTCGTCCTGTGTAACAAGATGAACCAAACAAATGCAAGTGATATCCGTCAGTTACCTTTGCACTTGCCTAAAATTCGACTGGGAGAGCGAAGGCAATAGTTCGGTTCATAATGCCTTCGCATCTATTCTCGGCGCCAACCATCGCCGAGGGCTCCTGATCGCCCCTCGGTGCCCAGTCTCCTAGCGAAGGAGAGAGAAAGAGAGAGAGACCGGACAGGCGTGCGAAGTTCACAGACCGTCTTCGCACACGAGTACGATGGACTCCTGTCCGCAATCGGCGAAGGTAATTTCCTTTCAGGGATGAGATGCGAAGGTAATTTCCTTGAACCTGAAACAAGGTAACCGGGTGAAGGCGTTTCCTTGACAGGCCAATCCCCCAACAGTAGCCCCTCGCGGATGAGGGCTTTCTCCAACAGGCCGATGTCCTCAAAAATTCAGGATTGCCCCCGCGGACGAGGGCTTTCTCCAACAGGCCGATGTCCTCGAAAATTCAGGATTGCCTTCGCCTGTTCCAGAGAAACGCCTCCTCCCGTTGGAGTAAGTCCCGAGTCGTTGTCTTCACTCCGGATTTGGCTTCGCATCCTTTATTTTTTCTGATTTTTCACTTTATTATTTATTTTTATTTGTACTGTTTTTGGATTTTTCTGGGCCTTTTCGATTTCCGCGCCGCGGTAACGGTCACTTTTTTACTGACCTATAAATAGGACCGAAGGGGTCCCCCCTTTTACCTTTCTTCGCTTTCGCTATCAATCGCTTTCTGCTGCTAAATCTTCTTCGCCTGCTCCGATCATAGCCTGATAAACGCTTTCGCATTCGTGTTGGCTTCTCCTCACAATACCTGCTTGTATAAGTAAGGTTCTCTTTCTATTTTTTGATTATTGTTGTTTCTGGTTTCCTTCATTTAGGTACTGAAACTTGTTGTTATTTCTGCAGCGGCGCGCATTAAGAAAACTGCTATACTTATTGACATGGCTGGCGAAGGCAGCCCAGATGCCCAAAGGGCGGGAGTTTCTCCTCGTCGTGGAATGGATGACGCCGAAGCTGATCAATTTGCACAGCAAATAGAGGATGAGACTCCGACTGTGGAGGAGACATCTGGTGATGAAGAGGAAAATCTGGATGATGTGGAGGCCGATGTGGATGAACTTGTAGATCCCAGCAAGAGGGCGAAGACGCTTGTGTTTGGCAAATCCAAGGTCGGCAGAAATGATATTAAATTTTATGAAGAAAAAGGATATTTTCCTGAGGGTTGGGGTCGTTCTCCTGGTACTGAAACTACCCCTAGCCCTCGCGAAGACGAAGCTGTAGTCTTCACGGATTTCTTCATTGCTGGCCTTAAGATGCCGATTGATAATATGATTGCGAAGATGATTGCACCTATGGCCAGCAACTGCATCATCTAACGCCCAATGCCATCAGCCATCTCCTTCGCTTCTTCTGGTTGGTAAAGACACATGACTCGGCGGTTACAATTGATGGCTTCCTTCGGCTATATGAAGGGCATAATCAGAGTAAATCATCTGAAGTTGAAGGCGAGCTATTCACTCCAGATTTTGGATGTGTAACATTTGCTGGGCGCCATCGGGGTTCTCATTTTGTGAAGGTGGAAACTACCTTCGCTCAGAGGAACAAATGGACAAAAGACTGGCAGAAATACTGGTTTTACGTGAGGGTACCTTCGGAGGAAACTGTTCTGGAGGATGGTACGAGATCAGTCTCTTATCCTCTCCACAGCCAGATCGATTGGCTCAAGTTTGTTTCCTGTCCAGTTTTTAACACGGAGAGCACTGGTTTCACGGAGTGCTGGAAGGCGTTTCGGGCGGCTTCGCAGGCGTTCTGCAGCCGTGACCTTATTGAAGAAGGAGTTGCGGCCGATTTGGCTGCTGGGGTTTATTTCTTGTCCGCTGACTGGGAGCCTTACAAAGTTGAGTGGAAGGCCTTTGGTGAACGTACTAAGGTTGCTTTTCCTCACATTGGAGCGAAGCTACCCGAAGGCATGTCTGCGGCGGAGTTCGTTCCCACAGTGCAGCGATGGGCTATAGATATTCTTGGTCCATACGCCTCAAAGGAGCATCTATAAACGAAGACAACTATGTTCATGTTAGACTCAATAGAGTTTTTGAGGAACTGAAGATTTTTTACGGTGCTCGAGAGGTTCCCGTCCCCGCTAGGGAGAAGAAGAAGGAGAAGAAAGAGAAGGAAAAAAGAGGGAAGGCTAAGGCGAAGGAGCAGGATGAAGATGAATCGGCTTCTTCACGCCCACGTGGTGGTGGTCGGTCTGGTCACGGAGGCCGTGGTAGAAAAAGTGTTGCGAAGACAACTTCCTCCTCCGTGCCGGTCAAGCGTGGCAGTAGCAGCTCTCATGAGTCTGCTGAGAAGCATCCCCGACAAGACGCACCGATTGCTGCCATCCCTGTGTCCATCGTTGCCCCGGCTACCAGGGTCACCTCTTCGGCTTCGCGAGGTGGTCTTCCACCTCGCCATCCTCGGCCAGCCCCAGCGGCTTCGGCTCCCGTGCAGCGGCCGGCTTCGCCAGTCATCGGCTTTATGAGCTCAGCTCCCCGGAGCGGAGATGATATTTTCTTAGGTGAGGTTGCTCTCTTTGGGAATTATTTTCAAGGCACGAGTCCTCCTTTGCTAGGAGACTACTTGGCGCGGAATCCCGTGATTGATGTCAATATTACTTGTGAAGGCATTGATGAAGCAGCCGAGGATGTACGGGTTCCGAATCCATTTGATGATGGCATTGATATTAGCATGTTTGAGGAGACTCCCGTTCAGGATACTCCCGTTATGAAGAATGTGCCAGAGGAGGTTCATGTCGAGGCTAGCTTTGAAGAGCCCAGAGCCAAAGCTCCAGTGAACATTCTGGCGGTTAGCCCTCCGTCGTCGGCTTTGGCTTCTTCCCCTCCTGTTCAAGACTCTTTGGATGTTCTGGCCCATGCTGCCGGGACAGTTGACGTTGATGCCCAGGCTAAGGCAAAGGAGGTTGCCGAAGCTGAGACTTCCGAAGCCGCTGAGAGGGCTGCTGCTTCTCAATCTTATATGGATGTTGATATGGGTGGAAGTATTCCTTTTCCCAAAGGTACTAATGATGTTTCTTCATTTTTTCCTTTAGCGACGTTGCTTGCTCTATTGTTTGATGCTAATGCGATTGAGACCTGTTTATTAGGTGGCGAGGGAGATGGGCCGTCTCGCGTGCGCGAAGGTGGGCCTCTTCGAGACTTTGATTTGGAAGGTGTTTTTTGTTTGGGATTATAGGTGGTTTTTTCCTTTGGCTATTTTACAAAGATAACAGTGTTATCATTATTTTTTCCTTGCAGAATATCAACGACTTGTTCAGACATTCGATCCTGAAAGCATAAGTTCCACTATTTTGGCTTCGGGAATGAAGGTATGACCTTATTGCCTTCGTCTGTGATTGTGTTTTTGACCTTAGCTTCGTTTTGTTTGTTTCGTAATGCTGAACTGTTTTCTACCATAGGTTGTTGTAGCTATCAATGAGTTGGTAGCTCAAGTTCCCAACCTCAACTTGGTTGCTGCTAAGAGTGCAGAGCTAGAGAAATTGCGAAAGGAAAGGGCAGAGCTTCTCCAGATCCAAGCAACTATTGATGGAATTAAGTAGGATCTTGAAAATGAAAAGAATCTGTTTCGCCAGGACCGGGAGTCTATTATCATTGAGAACAAGTCTTTGAAGGACAAAGTCGCAGCTTTGGAAGCTAGAGCTGGCGAAGCCGATTCCCTTGAGAAGGTTGCTGCCTTGGAGGCTAAGATTGTTGATAAGGATGGCACCGTAGAGGGCCTTCGCAAGAAAATTGTTAAAGATACTGATTTGATTTCCGTTCTAAAGGGTGAGGTGAACACACTAAATGCAGCCAAGGAGAAGCTTTCGGGCGATATTGATACATATCGGTCTCGCAGTGATAACTTTGAGCGTGAGGTCTCGTCGCTGCGCACATCAAACCTTAACCTTCGCAAGGAGAATGAAAGCGTGGTTGATGTTGCCTGGGAGCGAGGCTTAAAATTGTATCGCTTATACAAGGAGGCCTTGCGACAGTTTGGTGCGGAGCCCGCTGCCTTCCCAAATAAAGAGTATAGCTTGGACAAGCTCTTTAATTGGATTGACAATGAATTTGCTTCACTTCCAAGTGTCGTGGAAACTCTCAGTGACTTCGCTGTCAATCTTTGCTCATGCAACCTGCTCAAGGTTCTCTCAGACAATGGCTGTGATCATTATAATGCCTTGGTTCGGAAAGGTTATCCTTATCCGGCTCCCAGAGATCCTGCCGACACTGGTTATTTTCCACAGCAACTGCTCCTCGCGAAGGCGCTTTTCTTAAGGTATTTCTGGGTTGCCAGTGGCCGTCAAGCAACTCAGAATCTTGTCCGCGACCGACTTGCGAAGGTATTTTTTATAGCTTCCGTCGTTGTCCTTTTTGATTCGTTTTTTGTTTTTGATTTGGAATTGTTTTGTTTGATAGCTTTTGTATTCTCTATCAAAGGAACTGAAGAAGCAAAAAGCTGAAGCCAAAGCCGCCGCAAGGGAAGCCGCTGCCAAAGAAGCTGCCGAAGCTGGTGTCGGAACAGTTTCTGCTACGACTGGTTCTGCTTCCGGCGAAGCCGGTGCTTCTTCTTCGCAAGGGCAGGGTGATCAAGGGGCCCCAGGGGTCGATCCACAGGTCTAAGGACCTTTTGAATTGTAGCAAGAGTTAGGATTTTATTGAGCGGGCAGTTCTTTTGAACTTGTACATTTGTGTATATTCAGGGCGATGAAATGCTTGCACTCACTCCACTGGCTATGCGTGACGGGCCGCTTTGTATTTCTAGCTTCGCATGGAAGGAGTTTCAACATCTTTATCCGAACTCGAGCCATCACGATTTTTTGGAGTATTGTCACGAGTTTTATCGTCACACGGAGTTCAGTGTTTTTGATTTTTTCACAGCGTTTTTGCTCATGGCTCTGATCGAGTTGAGCTTGCTGCGAAGAGAAATGCCGAAGCTGTTTCCCTGGGCGTTCCAAAGATGGAGCCGTTGGACGTTGGTCCTGATGTCAAGGACTTTGCTTGCGTTTACAACGCTCCTCATTTTAGGACATCTGGCGAGCAGTTTTATGGATATGTGTTTGAAATGTTTTGAGAATGCTTGGTATAAATGTATGAAACTCGTGATGTAATTATGTCTTTGCATGAATGAATATAAACTTGTTTTGTCTTCGCTTTTGAGAGAAACGCCTCCTCCCCCCGAAGCGAGTTTGTGTTTATTCATGCGAAAGTGAATATGTTCATGATGTGAATAAACCGTTCGCATGTATGACATTTGAATAAGAAATATCAAACTCGGTTTGCCTTCGTTTCTGAGAGAAACGCCTCCTCCCCTCGAAGCGAGTTTGTGTTTTTTGTTCGACATGCTCAAATGGCGATCCATGGCGTTTAGACGGGGAATTGTCTCCGGGTCTGCTCTTTGGAGTTCATGCTCCAATTGGTGTTTTTGTTTTTGAGAGTAGTTTGAACAGAAGCCCCTTTTACTCCTTCTAGGGTGAGCATTGTCGTATGAGGTTCGGTGTTTGCCGAAGCCCCTTTAGTAAGAAGTTTTGTATGTGAAATCTATCTGAGCCGAAGCCCCTTTTACTCCTTTGGAGTAAGCATTTTTTGTATATGAAGACAATCTTGAGCCGAAGCCCTTTTTACTCCTTAGAGCAAGCAATTTAGATCTGAATTGGCCTTACCTTTGGTAGGGTCAATTTAGTTCTATTGGGTTTATCGAATACCAGCGACTTGGTCGAAGCCAATCGCTTTTGATGCAACTTTTTTGGGGAATAGCTCGTTTATATATTTCAGACGAGTTACAGTTGGCACCGCCTCGTTAAAAACCTCACCCCTTTGGTAAGGGTTCCCCTGTGAGGAAAAGAGTACGGGCCTTTTTGAAAAGGAAATATCTACTCTACTAATTGACTTCGTTTATAGAATACGAAGCCAATTATTACATTATGTTCACAGGTAGTACCTTCGCAGGCTGTCCGCATTCCATGAATGCGGCAGCTCATTGCCTTCTCCATCCCCCAGGTGAAATGATCCTGGTCTGTTACTCTTGACGACTAGGAACGGACCTTCCCATTTGTTCTGCAGCTTTCCCGAAGGCATATTCGGGTTCTTCCTTAGCACCCAATCGCCTATCTTTATGTCTTTTCTTACTACTTTCTTGTCTCGCCATTTCCTGGTTTCTTCCTGGTACTTGGAAATGTTCTTCGCTGCTTGCAGCCTGTATATTTCTGTGAGGTCTTTGTCTACGGCTTCACTATCTTCGGGTGCTTTCTGTTGAGTGCGGAGCGCCTGATGAAGAATCTCCTCCGGACATACTGCTTCTTCACCGTAAAGCAGTTTAAATAGAGTGAACTGAGTTGCTCTTGAGGTAGATGTCTTGTGAGCCCAGATTACCTTTGGCATTTCTCCTACCCATTTGCCTTTTTTCTTGCAATTTGCAAGGCATTTTCTGATGGCAGTGAAAATGATGCCATTAGCTCTTTCTACTGCGCCATTGGACTGTGGGTGGTATACTGATGCAAATCTTGCCTTCGTCCCAATGGACATGCAGTACTGCCTGAACTCGTCACAGTCAAACTGTTTCCCATTATCCACTGTAATTTCCCTTGGGACTCCAAATCTGCATACAATTTGCTGCCAGAAGAATTTGATAACTGTCTTCGCCGTGATATTTGCTAGTGGCCTTGCCTCAATCCACTTGGTGAAATATTCCACTGCAACTATTGCATATTTGAGGTTTCCTTGAGCCGTGGGAAGGGGACCCACCAGATCGATGCCCCATCTCTGCAATGGCCAGGTTGGAGTTATCAGTTGTGACGGCTCCGAAGGTGATTTTCTAGTTGCCGCACATTTTTGACATTCGTCGCAAGTCTTGACTGTATTTGTTGCGTCATTGATGATTGAAGGCCAATAAAACCCTTGTCTCATTGCCTTTCCCACAATTGCCCTCGCTCCAAAGTGAGCTCCGCATAGACCACTGTGTATCTCTTGAATTATCTCTCTGCCTTCGCTGATGGAAACGTAGCGAAGCCAAGGAGCTACGACTTCTTTCTTGTACAAGGTGTTGTCGATGATTTGGTATGCTCTTGCTCTCTGCTGCATGGTTTTGAGGTCGTCTTCGTCAATTGGTTCGTAATATCCCCTGAGATATGCCATTATGGAAGACCGCCAATCTTCTGAATTTATTGCATTGATAAAGTGTGGTTGCTCATCGAGTTCTTTGATCGAAGGCACTGTCGGTGTCTCGAAGAAGACATCGGGTGGCAACTTGTCCCCCTTTGCTGCTGCCTTGGCCAGTGCATCAGCTTCTTCATTTTTTGCCCTTGGAATGTATTCTATTGTGAAGCCTTTGAACTTTTCTCCATTGATCGGACTGTATTTAGGTATTTGATCAGCTCGGGTTGCTTTGCAACGCTTTCTTTTTCAATGTGGTCTGCTACCACCTTCGAGTCAGTTTTTACAACGAAGCGCTGAGCCCCTAGCGCCTTCGCCTTTCTGAGCCCCAATAAGACGGCTTCATATTCAGCAACATTATTCGTACTTCTGTCGCTATTTTTGCAGAACTCTAGGTTCGCTGCATATCTCATCTTAACGCCCGAAGGCGATTGCACAATCGCTGCGATGCCAGCTCCTTTGTCTCCCCAAGCACCGTCACTGTGTATAGCCAGCTTTCTTCTCTGGTCAGAGTTTGTGCCGAAGGCGATGTCCACTCGACTATGAAATCAGCCAAGACTTGTGATTTGAGTGCTGTTCTTCGCTCGAAGTCGACCACATATTCAGATAGCTCTGTAGCCCATTTGCGTATTCTTACCGAGGCTTCTTTGTTGCTCAATAACTCTTTTAGGGGTTGATCTGCAAGTACTTTGATGGTGTGCCCTTCAAAATAATGCCTTAGCTTTCTGGATGCCATTACCACGGCATAGATCATTTTCTCAATCTCAGTGTAGAACAGCTTCGACCCTGCTAGTGCCTCAGAAACATAATATACCGGCTGCTGTATATATCTGCCTTCAACCAGCTTCTCCACAATGAGTGCAGCACTGACGGCTGATTGCAAAACTGCAATGTATAGAAGTAAGGGTGCCTTCGGGTCGGGTGTTGTCAGCTTCGTGAGCTGCATCAGATATTATCTTAATTCATAGAATGCCTTCGACTGCTCTTCTCCCCATTCAAACTTTGATGCATTTCTGAGAGTTGCGAAGAAGGGTAAACTGCGCTCAGCTGCCTTTGCAATAAATCTGTTTAGTGCTGCGATTCTGCCAGAGAGTTTCTGTACATCTCTAATGCATTTGGGCTCTTCCATGTTGAGTATTGCATTGATGTTATCAGGGTTGGCTTCGATCTCATTTGCTGAAACGAGACAGCCGAGTATCTTCCCCTTGGTTACTCTGAAGACACATTTCTCCGGGTTAAGTTTGAGTCCAACCTGTCTCATTCTTGCGAAGGCAACTGCCAGATCTGAAATGTGATCTTGCCTTTTCACACTCTTGACCAAGATGTCATCAACATATGTCAGAATAGTTTTGAAGAGTTCCTCTTTGAATACAGTGCTTGACATGCGACAGAAAGTGGTACCAGCATTGCGAAGCCCCTCGGGCATTCTGATGAAGCAAAAGGTGCCGACTGGTGTTATGAAGTTGGTTTTTTCTTTATCTTATTTCTTCATCCATATTTGATGATAACCAGAGAAGCAATCTAGCAGAGACATCATCTCACTTGCAGCAGCTTGATCAATGATTTTATCAATTCTTGGGAGAGGGAAATCATCCTTGGGACATGCCTTGTTGAGATCGGTGAAATCGATGCACATTCTCCACTTGCCATTTTTATTTTTCACAGGCACAGTGTTTGCTAACCACTTGGGATATTGAACTTCATGTATAACTTTTGCATCAAGCAGCCTTTGCACCTCAGCCTTGACTGCGCTCACTTTTTCTTCGGACAATTTCCTCAGTTTTTCCTTCTTCGGCCTCATGTGAGGGCTAATTGCGAGTTTGTGTTCAATTATGCTCCTGTCAACTCCTGGCAAATCTTTGCTTGACCAGGCGAAGACATCTTTATTGTTTCTCAAGAACTCGATGAGTCTTTCGTCTTCGTCTGGCTCAAGATCTGAGCTGATTATAACTTTTCTGTCGAAGACATCAGGTTGCAGTTGCACTTCTTTTGTTTCTGCAGCACCTTGCATACTGCGGCTGCTTTTGTCAGCAATTGGCTTCTCCTCTGGGTAAATGGGATCACTTTCTTTGAGGACATGAACCTTTCGCTGGCCTAGGGTGTTGGCATACTCAATTCTTCTTGCCTCTGTTTGGTCACCATAGACAGTGATGACCCCTTTGAGAGCTGGCATTTTCATGCATAAGAAAGCTTGCCTTATGATGATGTCGAAGGCATTTATAATTCCCCTGCCGAAGATAACATTGTAGTCGAAGAACATGTCAACGACGTTGAAGGTAATGAACTCTATTCTTGCATTTGATGTGTCGCCAAAGGATACTGGCAATGTGATTTTCCCCAATGTTGCGGTGCGCTTCCCCCCGAAGCCAACCAAAGGTGTGTCAGATGGCTCCAAGTTATCTGGGTTGATGTTGGTCATCGATCTGAGAGTTTTTGCCAAGATGATATCCGCTGAGCTGCTTGTATCCACCAGCACTTTTCCAATTCTCCATCCGGCAATATTGGCTTCGATGGACATTGCGTCATTATGTGGAAAGTTGTGGAATTTGAGATCTTCTTCAGTGAAGGTAATTGGCATGTGAGACCATTCCAATTTCTTGTATGGACCGTCAACTGAAATGTTGTTGACCTGGCGAAAGTAACTCTTTCTCTACTTCTTTGTCTCGAAGGCAAGTGAGGATCCTCCAGTTATAGGCATGATGAGGACATAACTGGGCAACGGGTTTGCTGGGTTGTGATCTTGCTGTTTTTGAGGTGGTGGGGTGGTGGTGGTAATTCCTCCACCTTCATGTCTTTGTTTGGGATAGGCTGCTAGTTTTGAGGGTAGAATTGTGGGTACATGGCTTGTGGGTAGTAATGCTGGAATGTTTGCGGCGAAGGCGAAAATTGAGTCGCCATCGCAGTTGTGGGATGCACAAAATTTGAGGTTAGGGAGGGATAGACTGGGTAGTAAGGTTGGATAGCTTGGGTTTGTGGTTGGGTTTGGGTGTTTGGGTGCGAAGCCGAAGATGGCTTCGTTTGGGTTGCTTGGATTTTGTCTGCTTTTAGCTTGTCGATGGTTCTTTTGATGTCTCGGCACTGCTCTGTGCCATGGGTATGATTTTTGCCATGGTATTGACAAAACAACTCTGGTCCCGAAGGTGGACCTCTTCTTCTTCCTCGGCCTCTGCCGGCTCTTCCACCTCTTTGGGTAGGTTCGTTTCTTTGGCTCTGGTATTGGTTTTCTGGGAAAATGGGTTTGTTCTGTGGAAGCGAAGGCGGGCTCTCCACATTCATGATGGTTTGGGATGGGTAGTTTTGGTAGTGGTTTTGGCTGTAGTGATGCTGCTTGTTTTGGGAATCATATTGGTTTTTCAGGACGGCTTCTCTGGCAATTCGCATTCGGTTGTCATTGTCGGATCGACAGTATTTTTTGAACTCTTCATAGAGATCTCCAAGGGTTGCTGGTGTTTCCCTTGCAATATGTTGGGCGAAAGGACCTGGTCGAAGCTCCTGTATAGCTACAAATTTGGCGGCTTCGTCAGGAATATGAGGAGCCTGAGATCTGAGTCCCACAAACCTGTGAAAGTAGTCCTCCAAAGACTCCTTCAGCTGTTGATGTAATGTTAGCTCTGCATATGATAATGCTTGGTCTCCCATTATGCTGAAATTCTTGATCAACTCTCTTTTCAGATCATACCAGCTGGTGATAGATAATCCTGGAAGCTTGGTGTACCAGTTCATTGTGGTGCCATCGCAGACGATGATGAAGACATTGCCAGCACCACATCATCTCCCCCTGCCGAAGCTATTGCAGCTTCATAGCTCATGAGAAATTGCTTGGGGTCGGTGAGGCCATTGTATCTTGGTAGAGAGATATGGCTTGTATGAAGGCGGCCATCTTGCCAATTGAAGACTTTCTGAGAGAGGGCAAGTACGATCAATGGGACGTGTATGCAGCACTTGGAAACCAGTTTCCGATGGGGAAATGTGGTTTGTCCCTGCGCTGGCAAAGGCAATTGGGTCGTTGAGTTCGGCTTGGAGTTGAGCAACTTGTTTCTTAGCTTTCTCGAGTTGTTCTCGGAGCTTCGCAGCTCTAGAACCAGTGCAGTTCAATCTTCTTTGCTTTGCTTGTCTCAACTCCTCCAACTGCTTCTTGACCTGCAGCAGCTGGTGTTGCTGTTCTTCCTCTTCCTCCTGCATTTGCTGCTGCAGTTCAAGCTGGGCAGCTTCGAGCTCTCTTTGCTGCTCCAGACGGCGAAGGCGGAGCCTATCCTCCACCCTGCGCAATTTTTCTTCAGTGGTGAGAGTGTCTTCATCTACTTCCATGTCTTCATTGACGGCTTCGGTTATGGGTAAAAGGATGTTTGGTGGAATTGTGGCTTGGGGATCGGCTTCGCCGGCTGGGGATGTGTTTTCGGTGGTGTTGATTGGTGGTTTTATTGTTCTTCTTGGTGGCATGGTTGTGTTCTTCTTTACGGTGGGCGCCAGTTGTTGGGCTACAGCCGAAGCTAAAGGGCCCAAACAACAGCCAAGACAGAGAACAGAGACAAGCAACAGTAAATTACTTATCAATAGTGTTCTCGGGAATCAGCCCTTTACACGTTGGTGAGGGGTCCCCTTTTATAGGGAGGTCAAGAGGCACATTTTACATTCCCCTTATACCCCTGGAAATCAGGCATCATCCCCTAGACCATACAACCTACGGTTTCCAAGGGCATAAGGGTACATTTACACGTCTCAATATGAATGCGTGGACCAGCAACTTCGTCTTTGACTCGATTTGGACTTGGTCCACGTTGCCTTCACCGTGCCTCCAGTGACCTCCATCGCCTTCACACCGGATGTGCCTTCAACCGGGCAGTGCCTTCTCTCGCTTAGGGAGGAGAAACTGCCGCGCCACCACTCGAGCACGTCGTCCTGTGTAACAAGATGAACCAAACAAATGCAAGTGATATCCGTCAGTTACCTTCGCACCTGCCTAAAATTCGACTGGGAGAGCGAAGGCAACAGTTCGATTCATAATGCCTTCGCATCTATTCTCGGCGCCAACCATCACTGAGGGCTCCTGATCGCCCCTCGGTGTCCAGTCTCCCAGCGAAGGAGAGAGAGAGAGAGAGAGAGAGAGAGACCGGACAGGCGTGCGAAGTTCACAAACCGTCTTCGCACACGAGTACGATGGACTCCTGTCCGCAATCGGCGAAGGTAATTTCCTTTCAGGGATGAGATGCGAAGGTAATTTCCTTGAACCTGAAACAAGGTAACCGGGTGAAGGCGTTTCATTGACAGGCCAATCCCCCAACACAATCGATTGCCACCCATCGGTTGAATAGGGTTTGTTCTCCTGGGGAGGTTGTAGTCTCTAATTCTAGCTCCATTTCTAGCAAACAGAGCCACAAGGTCATCTAAAAGGTAGTCTTTAAGATTATTTTCAGGCACCTCGTACCGAGGGTTTCCTACGATATCCATAAGCTGGTGTTGGATATCATCAGTTAACAGTTTCCAAACCTTGTCAAAGAAAGTATGCTTATCATTTACTTCACAGTAAAGAAGCATGGTAACAAAGAGCTGGCAAAGCTGCCGGGAAGTGGCCCGTGCAGCAGCCTCATCAAAAGCATTGTACCATTCTTTATCATCTCCTAATAGATCTCAAGCACTACACGCTGCCTTGAATGTGTCAAAAAGAACACCATTATAAGTCCGAACATCTTCAAAGCTGAGCGCTCCCTTAACAACCATCAGCAACATCCTAAGATAATAACGCTCGCCAACCGAAGGATGGACATAATAAAGGTGGCCAACTTTCCCCCCACTCTGTCTCCTACACTCCCAGTTTCTTGCTGAGTCATCCCATCTCCACTTGGACGGGAACTCGCAATAGGTCAGTGATCTTGCCTCTGGATAAATTTGGTTTGCAACAAACCATTGAGTCAACGTCGTTCTGCGAAGAAATTCCTGAGTGACCACATCAGCCATGTTAGCATGCTCTGGATATACAATATTATTCTCATTTGGTAAATGAACGGTTAATCTCTCAACAGCTGGGAAATGTCTATGGATGTCAAAGCCAAAAAACCGCCAGCATGCATCCTGCTCGCATATATAACGACAATCCAGGTACTCCTTAACCTCATTCCTAGTCTGGGTCTGTTCATCATGGGGCGCCTCTTGTCCGTTCCTTATCCTCTCACTATACACTTTACTACAGTCGGGGCCTTTGGTGACATACTTGAACAAATACTTGATAAATATCCCCTTGTTGCACTACTCAACATTAATATGGGCTTGGAATTTTTTCAGCAGGTACATATTGTATGGCACAACCCATTGATTGTCTAGCCTGACACCGCCCTTCTCAACATATCTACCATTATTAGGACGTCTGTACAATGCGAATCCATGCTCATCAACAATTGTTTCATCTTGGTATGGTTTAGGAAATCCCTTGGAGCATTTGCCTTTTTCATGCAAGGACAATTAGGATTCGTAGGACCACAAGGGCCATGCATCATATGCTCGGCAACCAACGCATATGCGAGAGGATCAAGGCTGGGATCAGGTATTTCAGCAGTTATATAAGAGTCAATGAGTTCAGGTGTAGGATGTGAGGTGTCAAGTGAGATCCAAACAATAATGTGCGCATGAGGAAGACCGCGCTTCTGGAATTCTACGGTGTGCAGAACTGGGAAAACAAGAGGGTAAAAGGTTAGCGGGAAATATATTTGCATCAGAAGGTGGCAGTGTGAGTGGAGCAGAGGTATCTACATATATTGTGGACCATATAAGGTACGGTGAAAGAAGTTAGCATTCACTAAATGTGTATACCTGCATCTACCGCGCCGAAAGCGGTGCCATTCCTAATGTCCAGCAGCATTTCCTCAAGTTTCATATTATACACTCTTACGACAACGTCAGCTCTGTCAGTAGGTTTCTGTCTAGGCTCAAGAATACCTTCTGTTATTTCTCGCCATTTAGAATTATAGGTGAATGTAGTGAAAAAAATCAGGTGGGCCAAACACTCTACATATGGCCATGCCATCATGGTAATTCTGAACCATGTAGCGCCTGCCACCAGTATGCGATGCAGGCAAGACAGTTAATTTGCCCATCTCACTGCCATCAATGCACCCACGACCAACAGCATCAGCTATACCTTGCAAGTTTTCCACCCTTAGTTTAGATTGATTTTGAATGATGTACCAGAGTCTATTTTCATCGATGCACGCCCGAGCATCTACCTTGGCCTGAGTGGATAGAGCACCAAAACACAGATACGGATTCGGTTGATGTTTTCTATAATGGAATTCATAGCGATAATAATCTTGCATTGTCATCTTAACATGGGCTTTTTCTCCCAGTTGGATTGACACCAGCATATAAAACACCAACTTGGTAACCACGCTCCGCAAATGGGAAAAGCAAAGGATATTGAAGCGCCATGAAAGCAGGATGCAAAGATGATATGTGCTGGAGCCGGCCAGCCTGAGTTTGTATAATGATATTGTTGAGGCCATAATACCAGGGTACCCGATCACGAGGATTGCCGACTACCGACTCCAAGACGACCAAGACTCCGAACAAGACACGATGGCCTGATCGCAGAAGGAAAGCCCGAAGACAGTTAGAGTCCTACTAGGTTTAGGTCTGTTTTGTCTTGTAAGGCACGTCTCCCTGGATATAAATAGCGGGGATCCTGTGCGTAGAGGATATGTTCCATTGATTTGCAGCTTTAGACAAACCACCCGAGGGTATTTGTTACGCATTGTAATCTGTACTCGACGAAATAATACAAGCAGCAACTGGACGTAGCGTTATTACTCGATCTCGAGGGCCCGAACCAGTATAAAAATCCCGGGTCTTTCTATTCATCACTGTGATCAATCTTCGCACAAAGCGGGGTGTCTGCCGGACAAATATCTGACGAGTACAACCTCGATAGAGGCGCGCCAGGTAGGGGCCCTTGCGTGAAGAAAGATTATGCCGATCGTCAACGGAGTCTGGATCGCCGACGCGTCGAGTTCCTCGATGCCCTACATGCCCAGTTCAGTCAAGTCGGGAGCGATCGGGAGTTCTGCTTCCGCTTCCGATCTCTACGCTCACCGCCATCTAGTGCCTGCATGAGAGATCCGCTTCGGAGATCTCGTGTTCGAGCACCAAGGCGACTACGAGCTCAAGTTGACAGGGATCCACGATCCCGATCTCACATGCGCCGGTCGGGAAGTTTTCGCCACCTTCACGGAGCCAACTCCTGAAGACATTGCAGATCGCACTGCGCAGTTGGATCTCGACTACAGTGGATCTAGCAATGGGTCAGAACAATCTGAAGACCGCCGCATCCATGTGCTAAACGCAAACGGGACAGAGGCCGTTGCCGAGTCGTCTAGCTCGCGTCGACCCGTGCCTCCTCCACGTTTGAGCAACGCACCGACACTTCAAACGGCTAAAACCCGTACACAGCAGGTTGCATCCTCATTGGCTCCCCGAGATCTCAACAACGATTTCCGGGCCGTCGAACAGGACAATCTGCAGATCCGAACCCTCTTGGAGACCATGGAAGCAATGGCCGAAGGGACTCCGATGGCCACCATAGCCAAGAAGGCTCGGGAAGCAGCAGACAAGGCCAAAGAGCGCATCAAAGCCGCTGCTGCCGCACCACCAGCTCCGTCAAACAGACCACGCGAACCACAGCCGGTTCGGTCTCGATCTTTTAACGGACGACCATACTACCGCCTGCACGAGGGGCGCGACATGAGGCCACAACTCGAGCGCAATCGTCGCACTCGCGACGCTCGGGAAACTCTCAATCACAATCGAGATTACCGAGCACGTGAGGGTTACTATCGGTCCCATCAAGATTCACCGCCACGTGATTCCCGACCAGGCACGGGGGGATGCCTTGCGTACTCCCCAGCCCTGCGCAAGGTCAGGTGGCCCAAAAAGTTTCGTCCTACTAACATTGAGAAGTATGACGGAACAACTAACCCCCGCGAGCACCTTGGGCCGACCGTTCCTGAAGAAATTCATGGCGGTCGCTCACTTTGCGTATTCCATGATCAAGGTCCCGGGGCCGTTGGGTCCGATCACCGTCAGCGGCGATCGCAGGGGCGCGGTCAAGTGCGACATGAAGACCCTGGACATGATCAAGGGTGACGAGCAGGAACCAGCCAAGGCTGCCGAACCTGCCAAGAAAAAGACAAAAAGCCAGCCCAAGGCCGCCGCCAAGGCTGCATTGGCTGAAACCTCCCGAGCAGCTGAGAACCGACCAAGGGCCAAGGGGAAAGAAGTTCCCGAACAGGAGCTCATCGGGGAACAGGAGCTCGTCGGGAGACAGGGAGCTGACGACCGAGCCGTTGAGAGGCAGACTGTGGTGGACCAGACCCCACTCAAGGGGACGCCGCCACAAGCAGCTGGCGAGTCGCCGGCCAACGCCTCACCAGTCGAGCCACCTGCCAGGCGCACCGAGCCGGGCACGAAGGCAGTAATCCTTGATGACGCAGACCCGACCAAGACCATCCAGGTGGGACTTGGCTTGGGTGACAAATAGGAACTCGAGCTCATTGCTTTCCTCCGGGCAAACGCAGATGTGTTCGCTTGGGAACCATCTGACATGCCCGGGATCCCCAGGGAAGTAATCGAGCACAAGCTTGGCATACGAACTGGCGTCCGACCAGTCAAGCAAAAGCAAAGGAGATATACCCCGGAGAAGCGAGACGCCATTAACAAAGAAATCAACCGACTGCTCAAAGCCGGCTTCGTTCGAGAGGTCCCTTTCCCGGAGTGGCTGGCGAACCCAGTCATGGTCAAGAAGCCCAACGGAACGTGGAGGATGTGCGTGGACTACACAGATCTGAATAAAGCTTGCCCGAAGGATGAGTACCCATTACCTAGGATAGATCAAATTGTAGATTCAACCTCTGGATGCGAATTGCTTTGTTTCCTAGATGCCTACTCGGGGTATCACCAAATCAGCATGTGCATTGACGATGAGGAGAAAACTGCATTTGTAACTCCCTTCGGTGTTTATTGCTATATAAAGATGCCTTTTGGTCTGAAAAACGCAGGTTGCACTTATCAAAAATGTGTTTACATTGTTCTTGAAGGCCAAATCGGCCGTAATGTGGAGGCATACATAGATGACATTGTTGTGAAGAGTAAGTTAAAAGGCGATCTAATCGCTGATTTAACCGAAACATTCAACAACTTGCGTAAAAACAGGATGATGCTCAACCCCGCCAAATGCACCTTTGGTGTATCGTCGGGTAAGCTCCTCGGTTACCTTGTTTCCCAACGAGGTATAGAGGCAAATCCGCACAAGATCAAGGCACTCGACGACATGAAGTCTCCACGCAGCCGCCACGAGGTCCAGAAGTTGGCAGGAATGATGGCGTCCCTAAGTCGATTCGTGTCCAAGTCAGGCGAACGAGGTATGCCATTTTACAAATTGCTACGTAAAACTGATCGTTTTGAGTGGTCGGCAGAAGCAGAAGAGGCGTTCCAGGCGTTCAAACAGTACCTGCGGAAAATGCCCGTACTGGTCCCGCCAAAACCACAAGAAGAGATGCTGTTGTACGTAGCAGCGACACCGACTGTTGTTAGCACTGTTTTGGTGGTCGAGAGACCAACAGAAAAGTCTACAACACAACATCCCGTTTACTTCGTAAGCGAAGTGCTACATGATGCCAAAACGAGGTACCCTCAGATTCAGAAATTATTATATGCTGTACTAATGACTTCCAGGAAGCTCAAGCATTATTTTCTGAGCCACAAGATCAAGGTTGTGTCAACTTACCCCCTAGGCAACATCTTACATAATCGAGATGCCGTGGGTAGGATCGCACAATGGTCTGTGGAGCTGGGGGCTTACGACGTTGAATTCATACCCAGAACTGCCATCAAATCGCAGGCTCTGGCAGAATTCATCGCAGAATGGACTAACCCCGAACCTGAAGAAGCTGCCCAAAATCCCGAACACTGGACAATGTTCTATGACGGAGCATTTTGCAGAGCAGGCGCGGGGGCTGGGGTGGTCCTGATTTCACCACACAATGACGTCATTAGGTACGCCTTGCAAATCAATTTTGTTGATCCAACTCCTACTAACAATGTTGCCGAGTACGAAGGACTGTTGACAGGTCTCCGCATAGCTGCATCTCTTGGTGTCAGAAGGCTGCTCGTGAAAGGGGATTCCGAGTTAGCTGCAAAGCAAGTCATGAAAGAGTACAGTGCGCGGAACGAGGTCATGGCCAAATACTTTGAAGCATATAGGCGGATGGAGAGCAAATTTGATGGGCTTGAAGTACAGCACGTGAAGAGGGAATTCAATGGCGACGCAGATAAGCTGGCAAAGGCAGCTGCAGAGCGCACACGGCTCCCAGGTAACGTGTTACTTGAAGTTCTTACTAAGCCATCTGTGTCGGTTTCATTACCGAACCTAAAAACTGAACCCGCCAAGGGACCAGTTTCTACAACCAACGAATCCGTCAAGGAGTCTATGTTGGTCGGTACGGCCCGAGCTGCCGCTCTAGTTGGAAATGAGGAGAACTGGATGGATCCAATCCGGGCGTACCTCACAAACCAAGCTATTCCGGACGATGATGCTACATTGGAGAAAATCCATCGTAAAGCCAAGAACTATCAATTGGTTGACGGGCGATTATACAAGCTAACCCGCAATGGAATGCTCCTCAAATGCATCACACGGACCGAGGGCATTAGTTTGCTCCACGACATTCACGGAGGAATCTGTGGATCACATGCTTCTCCCCGATATCTAACAGGGAAAGCATTCCGACAGAGCTTCTACTGGCCAACAGCTCTTCAAGACGCAAGCGATTTAGTAAAAAAGTGTGAGGCGTGTCAATTCTTCGCACGAAAACAGACTAAACCTGCGCAAGCTTTAAATACTATACCCTTGTCATGGCCCTTTGCCACTTGGGGGATAGACATCCTCGGGCCCTTTCCAAGGGCTGTCGGGGGATACAGATTTCTGTTCGTTGGCATTGACACATTTACAAAATGGGTTGAAGCCGAGCCCGTTCAGAAAATCACTAAAGAGGCAGCTGTCAAATTCCTACGGAGTATTGTCGTACGATTCGGTGTCCTGAACAGGATAATCTCCGATAATGGAACATAGTTTAAAAGTAAAAAGTTTTACGATTTCTGCTACGACCACGGGATCAGGCATGATCGGTCATCGGTAAACCACCCGAAGACAAACGGGCAAGTAGAACGTGCCAATGGCATCGTGCTCCAGGGCATCAAGAAGAGGATTTTTAACAGATTACAAGCTTACGACAAGCGCTGGATTCATGAAGTCCCAACAGTACTTTGGTCAATGAGGACCACTATGAATCGGGCAACAGGCGAAACACCTTTCTTCTTGGTGTATGGAGCAGAGGCGATTCTACCATCCGACATCCGACTACAAGCCCCTCGCGTGGCAATGTTTTCAGAAACTGAAGAGCCTGATAGACGTACTGATGAGCTAATCCTCCTGGAGGAGGCTCGTGATGCAGCTGCTTTTAGAGTAGCCCAGTATCAGCAAAAATTGCGACAGTACTACGATGCTAATGTTCGACAACGAAGCCTATGCATTGGGGACATGGTGCTCAAACTGGATCAACGCACCAAGGACAAAACTAAATTGTCCTCTCCATGGCAAGGACCGTACATTGTAGTAGATATCGCCCGACCAGGAGCCTACAGGATTGCAGAGATAGATGGGGACGTACTGCCAAACACGTGGAATATGGATCAACTACGCAGGTTCTACGCCTAAACAATGAAGATCGTGCACAGTTCTAGACCAACCATCAGGTTTGGCAGGTATAAACCGTCGTCTGCGTCGCCTACAGCGCCAACAAAAAAAAGATAAGTTCTATATACTCTACTCACCCTCGCTTTTATGCTCGGGGGCTGGGTTTTCTATTTTCTATTATGTTTCTACTCTTTGATATCATATTGCATACACTAACAAAGAGCCGGGGACTACCATGCTGAAAATTTTCTTTTCAGACCTATTCTATACATCCCAAGCTATACGCTCGGGGGCTCCCCATTTGATCGGGAAGTTTCTTGCAAATTGTACTTCTAGACTCTTTTTCAGCATGCCAGCATGACTGTAAAAGAGCCCGGGGGCTACTACGGTACTACTACCATGCAAGAAACGAACTTTTTAATTCAAGAAAGCTAGGCAGACGCTAAAATTACCGAACACCATGACTACAAGGAATTACACAGTTCAGAAGGCCGCCCGTGTCTCAGCAACTAAACAATTCCAGAATAGCTTATGGTAACGGGACTTTTGGCTATGACAAAGCCATCAGTTAAAAAGATCCATGAAAACACCGATCAGCTCTAAGATTTACGCAAAAACATGCAAGCATATGTTTAGCAAAATATAACCGCATTCTAAACTGTTAAAGTTTTGCCCTATTACAAGAATTTCGCACAGTATTCAGGGTGATTCTTCTGAATCACTCAGATGAAGATCAAGTTTTCCGACAAACGATTCCACCAGTGGGGTAAGGCTATTAAACATTACCTCAGCTTCTGACTCCGAGCACTTGAAGCCTTTGGAGAGCAGAGAAACGTCCAGATCAGGGAGATGGCTCTTCAAAGCCCCGATGGTATGAGTTGCAGCAACGCAGGCACCTTCCATTAGCCTGGACTCCAAGGACGAACTGCGCTTCTCTGATGCTTCAAGACGCGCGGTCAGGTCAGCCAGTCTTCCTTCAAGATCCGAGTTTTTCTCTTTGAGCACCTCAATGCTCTTGGAGTCAGCTACAGGGTCAAAGGCAGCATGTGAACAAAAGTTTGAGGATAAAAACTCAATAAGCAAGGCATGAGATTTAAAACATGTACCTTCTTTCTCGGACTGGAGAACAGTCACCTGGGCTCCCAGTCTGATCACAGACGCTTCCGCAGCAGAGGCATGAGCGTCTAACGAACGCCATTGCTCTTCAGCTGTCGAGAGCGCGCTAATGATCGGGCCGAGGGGTGTCGGGATGAATTCCACGATCTCAGCAGTCTTCTCGGAGCGGTCAAGTTGTGCTGTTAAATCTGGCTCGGGAGTTTTCTCTCTGGCAGATGGTTTGACAGGAGGAGAAGCTGTGGGATCGGGATGCCTGAATTCCCGAACAATCAAATACAGTGAAAACAGCATTTAAGAAAAATGCTCATACATAATCAAAGGTTGTCAAAGCTCTTACTCGGCCGTTGGGATTTTAACCTTAAATCTCTTGGCACCAGGGATAAGCTTTGATGATTGTCTGGTCGGACGATTTTCCTGTCGAGAAATCTCTCGATCATGTTTAGCTTTGGTTATGCGATCAAAAGCTGCGAATAAACGCCCGAATACGATCATGCTCGATACCTGGGCAACAGGACGAGGCTGATCACGAATGGGCTGCAGATTGGCGGGCCCAGGCGATCCAAAGGCTCCCGAATCAAGAATTGTCCCTTCCACACTACGAGAGCGTTTCCGGGTTCGGGGGATAATCGCCTGGGGGCTGCTCGGGACCTCTTTCTCCAAACCAGGTGATGGTTCAGGTTGTTTGTTGGTCGGGGCCCCGGTGCCTTGATCAACAGGCTGATCTCCCTCCTCTTCGACATTGATGGCACCGCTCTGGGCGGGGGCATCAACAACAGCTGGGGCCTGGTCGGGAATAAAGGGGTGTATCATATAACTATTAAAAAAGAAAAAAGCTTTTTCTGAGTAACAGTTTACCTTTGGAGGAGGGTTGTCAGCGCTATAGGGTGCTGGGACGTTTTCCCAGTCCGGGAGATCAGCCCCAAACATTTTCTTCAGGCGCATGGCCACTTCTGTCTCTGGGACAACTGCTAGTTAAGAGTCATGAATTCAAATGACCGAACGAACTCGAAAAAACAATCGAACAGAAAAACAAATGCTCACCATCGGGTTTCATTCTGTTCGGGTCCTTGTAGCCCGTAAATGTCCAGGCGTAGCGGTCGCGATTCATAAGTGGGATAAATCTCCATCTAATGAAGATTTCTGCTACATGAACCACCGTCAGACCAGCATTGCGGAGCTCCAAGATCCGATCAATGTGCTTCTGCATCTCTGGGGTAATTCTTGGCAGGGCTTTGGCCGAATCCTTGAGATAGGGCATCAGATACTTCCCTTTTGCCAATGAGGTTTGGGGAAGGGTGATGTAAAACCAATGATGTTCATATCCTTTCCAGCAATCTTTAATTGGGAAGGGGATGTACATCTCCCGATTTCTCAAGGAAAACCCGATGGACCCGAGCATCACTTGGTTCTTGTAGTATGAAGGACTATAAAAATATCTCCACAGCAACAGTGAAGGCTTAATCCCTAACCAGGCTTCGCACAGAAAGGCAAAAACGCTAAGCATTGTCAAAGCGCCGAGCTTTAGGTGCACAAGCTCTATCTGGTAATGCTCGCAGACGCTGTGGAAGAAATCAGAAGGAAAAACCCCGAATCCACAATGGAAGAACTCCAAGAACACCACCATCTCGAGAGTGTTGGGGGTTGGATACGTCTGACCTTTGGCATGGCGGCGAGGGAAGAGTGTGGTGTCAGGGAGTAGTCCAAGGTCCTCCAATTTCTGCAATTGCTTGGCCGTCGTGGTTGATTTGTACCAGTACTCGTTCGCGGTGGGGATCGTGTTCCCACTGCGGAGTTCTCGTCCGGCGGCGGTGCTGGTCTGGTCCCCTGTGGACTCAGTGCCAGAAGATGATTGGTGCGTGGACGCCATGGCGATTGGAAGCTAGTAGGATTGGAGGAGCAAGTGGACGAAGGAAGAAAATGGCGAATGTTTTGTAGATGCGAACGAGGAAGACGAAGGCCCAAATAGATCTCAAGCGGCCGCGCTTGGGGGCTTTATGGTTTTGCACGGGAGCACGAACCCCGAAAAACCTGCCCTTGAGCCGCGCAATCCGCAGTGATTGTTGGGTCAAAAAGATTCTTTCCTTTTTCTACGGCACGCGTCGTTTCGAAAAATGTGTAAGTCCAATTCAATGCATTTAGGGCTGTTAGCTTATTTGGTAAGTTATCAGTTTTAAATGACCAACCGATCGGTGTGAATCAAGGAAATGCCCCGATCATGTCTGATCAGAGTCAAATTTCCCGAACACACTGAAGATAGTTAGTCTGGTCGGAAGAAATTTTCCGTTCGGGAATTTTGTTTCTGGATGAGCAACTTCGAGAACAGATTGACACAGATAAATTTCCAAAGCACAAGGAATTTGAGTTACATCCATCAAGTGAAATTTCTTCATTAAATCCAAAAGAGGGAACATTTCACAATGGATTGATAACTATCCTAAAATCAAAATACTAAAGCGCCCTGATCTTGGGTTGATGATTGACAACCAATCTGATCAGGGCGACGATGGTGTGCTTGCCGGTGGATCGTCATCTACCGCGTTCTCTTCTTCAGAGTCGCTGACGAGATCCACGAGCGCCCCGTCTCCAGGAATCCCGATCAGGTCGCGGTTCAGGGAGACGAAGAGGCGCCGGGCGAATTCTTCATCGCCGCTGGTATCCACCGGAGCAGAAGACGAAGATGCGCCTGCGTGCGCTGCCTCTGGCCTCAGTCGGATTCCACTCCCTCCTTGTGCTGGCTCGTCGTCGGAGGAGAGGGAGATAGGAGATGCCGGGGCTGGGGAGGAAGACGCAGGGCGTTTCCCGGTGGCAATGCTCGAAGGAGCAGCCTCGGGAGACGGCGGTGCCATCGCCGGAGCCTCCTCCTCTGGTGGCTCGACCTCGACTCCCTCATCCCCGTACCAGGGGAGAGCCAGGAGCGGAGCCTGAGGAGGAGCGGCGGCGGATCCTCCGGCTTGTCGGGCGGTTGTTCGCCGGAGCTGCGAGGGGAGCCTCCGAAAAGGAGGCGAGGAAGCTTGAACCTGCTGCTAAGCTTTTTCTTTCCCATGGCGAGTGGAGGAAGAAGGCTTAGGATGGAAGTTTCAAGTACATGTCAATCCAGGAGATCTGATATTTAAAGACTCAGGGGTGCGACGCTTCGCGCGAGAATCGAGGAGCCAGAGCAGAGCCGTATCACGTGCGCTGCTAAAATCCCGGGAGACGTGCGGAGTGGGTTTTTAATGCCCTGGGCAGCAGTTACATCAATCCTGGGGCGTTCCATTTTTCAAGACGGAACAGTTCTATTTTATTATTATGGCTGATATTTTTCTTTGACCTTATCATTCAGATGCAGGTTTCTACATTCAAGAGTTCGGGAACTTTTCTGGCTCTCATACAAAAGTGATTGACGAGGTATTAACATATCCAAAAATCACCCGAAGAGCAAAAAGACCCGAAGGCTATTGAACAATCAACCTTTTCTGAACAAGATAAGCTCGGGGGCTACTGTTGAGGCCATAATACCAGGGTACCCGATCACGAGGATTGCCGACTACCGACTCCAAGACGACCAAGACTCCGAACAAGACACGATGGCCTGATCGCAGAAGGGAAGCCCGAAGACAGTTAGAGTCCTACTAGGTTTAGGTCTGTTTTGTCTTGTAAGGCACGTCTCCCTGGATATAAATAGCGGGGATCCTGTGCGTAGAGGATATGTTCCATTGATTTGCAGCTTTAGACAAACCACCCGAGGGTACTTGTTACGCATTGTAATCTGTACTCGACGAAATAATACAAGCAGCAACTGGACGTAGGGTTATTACTCGATCTCGAGGGCCCGAACCAGTATAAAAATCCCGGGTCTTTCTATTCATCACCGTGATCAATCTTCGCACAAAGCGGGGTGTCTGCCGGACAAATATCTGACGAGTACAATCTCGACAGATATCATGTTTGAAAGTATCTAGAGAGAAGTCCCCAACAACAAGCATAGCTAGCTGATCAGTGGTTGGGAGATTATACTGAACAGGGTCGCCCTCCTTGGCGCCAACAATCCTAATTGCGAACTCTTGATCAGCGTGCTCTGCCAACCTATCTCTAGCAAGCCTCAATTTTTGAGCAAATGGATTGTGACTATCCAACATCTCCATTAACCCCAGAATAATGTGCGGATCCAAAGCTTCTAAGGACCTCTCTGATGGATTAAGAGCCTCAATTCTATTTTGGATTTCATGAGCAGTGTCATAAATATACAATTGTATAAATTTTGGAGGGCTGCCATCTGGAGGCAACAAGGATCCAATCCGATGGTGGACCTAGCCATTGACCTTGAATATAGGAGGTCCTCTACCGTCATTCATTGATCGGTCTATATTTGCCCCCATAGACGTAAAAGCAAATAAGCAGTTGTACTGTCTAATGTTTTTCATGAATTTATTAGACCGAGCATTGCCATCGAATCTAGCCAGGGAAGCCAATGGCTGGGGGCGTTGAGTAAAAGACGGGATCACAACTTTGCCCCCTTTGCAACAGTTATTATAAATGATGCGCCCTTCACGTAAAGATGAGTCGGACTTGATTCTCTCCTGGTACCAGAAACAGCGTGGCAATAACGTCACTCATATTCGGGTGGGCCATAGTATGACCGATCTGGATAAGAAGCTGATATATACAGCCAGATAACGTTAGTTTCTAATCTTTTTTTGGCAAAAAAGGTTGCTTCTCCTCGTTTCGTACGGGATGAAAAGAGCCGAAGTGGAAATACTGACGCCATAAAGCACGAACAGGAAGCTCTTTATACAGCATGTATGTACGGAAAAAGAAAGAAACGTACCTTTCAGCGAATCTATATATTCCTGACTAAAGCAACCACAGTCCAATGGAGGAGCATCAGAGGTTGGAAATTTCGCTAACAATTTTCAAAACAGCGAGTAAGAGCAAAGGAAAGGCAGCATAATCAAGGCACATGAAAAGGAGGCAAAAATACTGGAAAAGTGATTGCTGGTCTGCGTATAACACCTGATAGAGCCAGCCGCTTTTCCTGCAACCGTTTTCGACGTTTAGCGCGGGAGTCAGCAGGGTCAAGCACATCAGGCGTGTAATTGGCAGTGTTACCTAGAGGGGCAAAAAATGGCAAAGAGCTTAAGAAAGAATGACCGCGCATAGGTTTTAACAAAGGAGGATTTACTGGCTAGGCAAGAACATACGCTGCCTTCTACGGCGAACGACCTCTCTGTCAGGAGCGCTGGAGGAACCTGCTGAGTTTTTTTCCCCCGCCACAGGCACAGAAGAAGACAGACCAACAAAGGAAGCAGGTAACTTTTTTAGCATGCACAAAAGCTGGCAAAACGTAGAGGGAGGCAGGGGGAAAAATCCCGATGAATCAAGATACGCAAACCTACACGTTTCAGAAGCGTCGCTCTGCTGATATTGTGCACGGACGAACGCATGGTAGCTGAACAGGACGCAGCTACACGAAGAAGACACAGCAAGGAAAATCCAATAACCAAAACGAGAAACCCTAAAAAATCAGCACCGCAACACCAAATGCTACGCCGAACAAGAGAAGGAAAAAAAAGGAAAGCAGAACCATGGAACACACGGAGAGGCTAGACATATATGAGGACGAAACAACAAGACAATTTTATTACTTTACATGGGAGCAAAGTTACACCGACATCAAAGGAGACCCACTGACGGAAAAAAGGCAGGGAAAGCAAAGCCATGCCTAACAGCGCAAGCACTACTGCATAAAGGGACAGGACACGCGCTAGCAGACGGCATGCATCCAACAGGGCTAAGCACCAGCGCGACAGGCAAAGCAGCCTGGGCAAGTTTTCTATAGAAAACCATGGACTGGAAGCTATAGTCAATTACAACAAATCCATACATAGCCTGAAGGTAAGAAACTGCCTGAAAAGCGGCCTGCTCATAAGCATCTGGCGAAACTGCCTGTGCACGTGACCAAAAGAAAACATGGCGAGCAGGAAGGAGTGACCTGACAGGAGGCACCTCAATTTCCGTCCCACAAAGTAGAGTACCATCTTCAGCAATTTCAGTAACAGCTGAAACGTATAGCAACGGGCACCGAGCAGCAACAGCCTGAAGCAGAGAAATGTAGCTCGCTCCAACGATAAACATATTTCTGATGGACAATATCCCCCACGCAGCTGCAAACGAAAACTAAGGCAAACAACTTAGCAAGGGTGGTAAAAGCAATAAAGAAAAAAGGGATGAATTCAGCAGCAAAAACAGGCAGAACACAGACTTCCAAAAAAAAACCACAAAAGGGCGTAAGGAACGGAAGAGCGGGTAAAAAGAAACAAAAGAAAGCAGCGTGTCAGATGACATGTAGATAACGATAGCAGCTGAATAAAGGGAAATCATCTAAATATACATACATACACATAGTCAGACGCATATAAAATTCTCCAGCATATAAAATCATGTAACCGGCGAACAGCGCGAATATATTTCTATCACAGGAACACAGGCACACACGCACAAACAGCGCAACCAGCATAACCATTTGGTCAATAGCACGAATATATTTCAGGCACGGCAAAGGAGTGACAAATAGTAACAACAACAAACAGGCAAGACACATAGCCGCAGCAGGGGTAAACAAATGATAACAGGATGGCAGATAACAATATAGGTAGCGCAAAGAACAGAGCAGGTAACCAAACATACAGATATAACAAGCAGGGAACAAAAGGAGAACTGAAAGAAACAAATACCTGACAAGCGGCGGCAACGAAGAGTTTCCCAGGACAACGAACTCTCAGGGAGAAAACATGGCCTAAACAGTACTGTTGACAACTAAAATTGGCACATGGTCCAGAAGGATTGCAAGACAGAAGACGGCGCGAGGAGCTGGTCACGCCCGGACCGGTCTGACCGGTGCGGGGGACCGGTCAGACCGGTCACCTCTTTTGTAATCCGACTAGGACTCTAAAATTAGGATTCCGAGGTTGTAACGAGTTGTAACTTGGTTTCCTTGCGGGACAAGACCTACCCTCCCTATAAATATAAGGGGATTCGGCCGATTGAGGGCAACCCAATCGAATCTATCAAAATCTACTACTTTTATCCTTTACTTTATGTATCTCCAACCCTAGCTTTTCCAACCCCATATGCTGTTCTTCCTTCGTCTCCGCGACGTCCGAAGGCGTCCTAGGTGGCCTGCCGACCCTAGGGCACCCCTGACGGCGTTCTCCCTGACGGATCCTTCCGGGAGGCGCTTTTAGGGTTTTACCCCGTAGCTCGCCGGCGTAACCGGTCTGACCGGTGCCTCTGACCGGTCTGACCGGTCAGCGCAGGGCAGCTGCGATCTGGTCCGTTTGCGACCCGCGCGATCTAGCGCTCTCGTGTGTTGACCGTATTTTGCGTCAACATACTTTTGGCGACTCCGCTGGGGAATTGGAGATCTGGTTTTTGCAACCGTTCTATCTAATTCTATTCAGATGGGTTCCACTGCTAATTTGGATCTTGAGAACGTCATCGTCATCAAGGACGATGAACTTTCTACTGAAGATCGACAAGGGCTTGAGGACTACTTGAAGAAGAAAGCAGAAGAAGATCGCCTCTACTACCTCTCGCACTTCAAGAAGGACCGCAAGGGCGTGGTCTCCAAGATCAAGGAGGTAGATGAATCTGCTACATCTTCAGCAGCACTTCCAAAGGTACAATCTAATGAAAAATCTCACAAAGTTTTTCTAAAGTACATGGAAGATAAGATGGCTGAGAATAATGTCAAATTGGTTAATTGGATGCATAACAAGTGCTTAGAATCGGAAGGCAAACAGCCCATGGCTGAACAACCTGCCGCCGATCCTAATCTTTTAATTCCTAAAGTACCTTTTGTGTCTGAAATTAAAACACCGGCAACAAAACCCATAAAACAACCTATGTTCGGTATGCCGTTGAATTATTTTGAAGGCCAATCTATTACACCATCCAATCCAATGTCTACTCGGCCCGCTGCACCTCAGCCGTTTGCGACTTTACCTAATTCGGCTGGTTATGGTCGAATTAACAATGAAGTTGCAAATTCTACCCCGCAAAATTCAACCTATGAATATTCTATATCCCCTCAATTGCTAAAATTATTTTCACAAGGCCCAGTACCTTATGAACTCTTCGGAAGGTTCGGCCAACAGATGCAGGAGATGATGTCGGCCAATCAATCTGGCCAACATCAACCGGTCAGACCGGTCGCCGTGACCGGTCAGACCGGTCCTGGTGGGACAGATGCGGCCAACCAACTTGGGCCGCATCAACCGGTCAGACCGGTCCCACGGGGACAGAATCAGGGGATTTGCTTTCTACTCCTATTCAAAATTCTCAACAGCCAAATTCACAAGACAATTCATTAGAGTATTTAGATAATATATTTTCTAAGTACAAACTTGATTTGGCTTCAGCTCTTAAAGAGAATTTGGGAGTGGATGTCAGGGATAAGGCTAGGTTATTCCAAAAGCCTTATGTTCCTAGATTTGATTTAGTTCCTTTCCCTGCTGGATTTAGACTTCCTGATTTCATCAAGTTTAATGGGGAGGATTCTAAAAGCACTTTTGAACACATAAGTCAATACATGGCACAACTAGGCGATTCTAGCTCTAGTGAGGCCTTGAAAGTGCGTTTATTTTCTTTGTCTCTAACTGGCATTGCTTTCTCATGGTATGCATCATTGGCTCCTCATTCTATTACTTCATGGGAACAGTTAGAGCAAAGATTTCATGATCACTTCTTTTCTGGCAGCAATGAACTTAAATTGTCACATCTTACATCGGTTAGACAATCACGTGATGAAACTGTTCATGATTATATTAAACATTTCCGTGATATTAAAAACCGTTGCTTTAGTGTCAATATTGCCGAAAAGGATCTTGCTGATTTGGCTTTTAATGGTTTACGGTCTCACATCAAGGAGAAGTTAGAGAACGTTGAGTTCTTTAGTGTAAACCAAGTGCATCAAAGAGCTTTGGCTGCTGAAAGCCGAAACAAAGATTTAAAAGAAAGCCAAAGGACTCATCAGGTTAATGTGCATAATCTTGAATGTGACTCTAGTAGTTCAGATGATGAGTCTCATAATGTGTTGGCCGCTGAATTTGTATGGCCAGCATCTAATGAAGCCTTTATTTGCACATCTCTTAAGCCGACTCATAGGAATCGGAAAGAAGAGATGAAGTTTACTTTTGATGTATCCAAGTGCGATAAAATTTTTGATGAATTGCATAAGAGTGGATATATCAAATGCTCTTTTACTATTCCGTCATCTGAGGAGTTAAAGCGGCGTGCTTATTGCAAATTTTATAATTCTTTTTCTCATGCGACTAATGATTGCAATTTCTTTCGTCGACAGATTCAATCGGCTGTAAATGATGGACGATTGAGTTGGAGTGAGATGCAAATTGATAAGCACCCGTTTCCAGTCAACAACATGTTGGTTAATACCATGGATCTTCAGAAGGCCAAGATGTTGGTTCGGCCAGACAATGCCGATACAACAGGAGGCAAGAATATTATGATTGGAGAACCAAGGACGATGACGGAACATGACAAAGTGCTTGGGAGAGAAGTGGTTCTGAAGCAAACTCCTGATGGAAAGAAGACTTTGACTATTACAGTGAAGACTTCTGGAATTGGGGGGCAATCGAACTCTCAAGCGCGGGATCAAAGACCGGCTGCTCCTGCTGCCCAGGGGGCACCGGTCAGACCGGTTGCCTTGACCGGTCAGACCGGTCCGGCCCAGAGGCCGGTCCGAACTTTCGTACCTAAAAATCTTGAAGTGGTAATTTGGAAGATGAACCAAGACAAAGATCAGGGGAAAACTTTCAAGCCGAAGGCGACCTTTGATCAAGTCATGGCTAAACACATGCGAAACACGGCCGTTCAACAAGATCGGCCAATTAAAAAGAGACCAAATTCGCCACCAAGGAATTCTGGTGTAATGAAGGCACCAAGAGAAAAGTGGAATCATGGCCCAAGTTCATTCGATGGTGTTGGTCCTTCTAGGCTATGGGGAACGTATCAACCTTCCTCTCTTCAACCTATTTGGAGAGATGGTATAATGTACGTGCCTTACTATCCTGCATCAAATCAATCACGATCGAAGGTTCCTTTACATCCTAGAGTGAATCCACCGCAGCTAGGGCCTACCAATTTTCAACCAAGACAAAAGCCGGTGATTGTGCCTCCACAGCACGGACCGGTCAGACCGGTTACCAGCAGAGGCCGGGCAAAGGGCCGGCCAAACAGGAATATCGCCCCGTTCAGAAGAAGGAAGAGCCTGCACCAATTATTCCAAAGCCAGTTATGCAGAGTGTGATTCAAATTGGCTCCATAGCAGTAAATCCTTCAATGGCTGATGGACCCAATGTTATTGGCGCATCGGCTGTAAAAAAGATACCTTTGCCTCAGTATACTCAGCCAAAGTGGTGTCCTCCTGGTTTGACTCATTCTCAGAAGAGGAGATTGCAGCGGTTGCGTACTCAAAAGCAAAGGGAAGAAGAATCGGCTAAGAAGAGGGAGGAGTCGTTCAATGAGGCTAAGCCGATGATTCTGCCTACTGATCAGAGTTCCAAGGATGGTTCTGGTGCGCAAGATGATCAAGCCAAGACACCAGAAAAGACCGAACCATCTGCAGCCGAATCGGCTAACATGGCCGAGACCGGTCAGACCGGTGTCCCTGACCGGTCCGACCGGTTGCCCGTTCCAGTTCTGGCAACTGGAACCGGTCAGACCGGTCAGGAGGAACCGGTCAGACCGGTGTCGCCTGATGATTCTATAGCCGATGCATTTTCTTCTTGGGCTAAAGTTTCGATTCCGCCCACTGCTATTTCAGATATTCAAATGGGCAATGAGGATGAAATTGTTGATTTTGAGCCTTCACCCGGCAGAACGGACATGGACATCAATGTTATCTATTTAGACGCCGACTATTGTTTTATCGGAGATGATGAGAGGATGGCTCAAATTGATTTTGCTCCCAAGAATGCTGTGTTTCAGAAGCCTTTAGAATCGGACAATCATCTGAAAGCTCTTTATGTGAAGGGTCACATTAAAGGGAGGCCGATTTCTAGGATGCTCGTTGATGGTGGCGCTATTGTGAACCTCATGCCTTACACTTTGTACAAGAAATTGGGAGGTTTGGACAGCGAGCTCATCAAGACAAGCATGATGATCAGCGGTGTTGGAGGAGGAGAACCGATGAGTGCCCAAGGAGTTACATCATTGGAGCTTACTATTGGGAGCAAGACATTGGCAACCGCTTTCTTCGTTACAGAGGTGCAAGGTAACTATAGCGTGATCCTGGGGCGTGATTGGATTCATGCAAATCAATGTGTGCCTTCTACCTTGCATCAATGCTTAATCCAATGGGTTGGTGACAAAGTTGAGACGGTTCATGCGGATTCTTCGGCATGTGTTGCTATGGCCGATGCATCCATGTTAGGGACTCATGATAATTTCAAATGCTTGACCGGGATTGATATTTCGGATTTTGAGTTCCTTGCTTGTACTAAGGATGGCTTCATGTCTGCTGCTTTAAGACCGGTTCAAGAATCGGTCAATTCAGATGACGAAGAATAGATGAAGCGGCTCATGGCCGATATTTGGATATNTCACGTGATGAAACTGTTCATGATTATATTAAACGTTTCCGTGATATTAAAAACCGTTGCTTTAGTGTCAATATTGCCGAAAAGGATCTTGCTGATTTGGCTTTTAATGGTTTACGGTCTCACATCAAGGAGAAGTTAGAGAACGTTGAGTTCTTTAGTGTAAACCAAGTGCATCAAAGAGCTTTGGCTGCTGAAAGCCGAAACAAAGATTTAAAAGAAAGCCAAAGGACTCATCAGGTTGATGTGCATAATCTTGAATGTGACTCTAGTAGTTCAGATGATGAGTCTCATAATGTGTTGGCCGCTGAATTTGTATGGCCAGCATCTAATGAAGCCTTTATTTGCACATCTCTTAAGCCGACTCATAGGAATCGGAAAGAAGAGATGAAGTTTACTTTTGATGTATCCAAGTGCGATAAAATTTTTGATGAATTGCATAAGAGTGGATATATCAAATGCTCTTTTACTATTCCATCATCTGAAGAGTTAAAGCGGCGTGCTTATTGCAAATTTCATAATTCTTTTTCTCATGCGACTAATGATTGCAATTTCTTTCGTCGACAGATTCAATCGGCTGTAAATGATGGACGATTGAGTTGGAGTGAGATGCAAATTGATAAGCACCCGTTTCCAGTCAACAACATGTTGGTTAATACCATGGATCTTCAGAAGGCCAAGATGTTGGTTCGGCCAGACAATGCCGATACAACAGGAGGCAAGAATATTATGATTGGAGAACCAAGGACGATGACGGAACATGACAAAGTGCTTGGGAGAGAAGTGGTTCTGAAGCAAACTCCTGATGGAAAGAAGACTTTGACTATTACAGTGAAGACTTCTGGAATTGGGGGGCAATTGAACTCTCAAGCGCGGGATCAAAGACCGGCTGCTCCTGCTGCCCAGGGGGCACCGGTCAGACCGGTTGCCTTGACCGGTCAGACCGGTCCGGCCCAGAGGCCGGTCCGAACTTTCGTACCTAAAAATCTTGAAGTGGTAATTTGGAAGATGAACCAAGACAAAGATCAGGGGAAAACTTTCAAGCCGAAGGCGACCTTTGATCAAGTCATGGCTAAACACATGCGAAACACGGCCGTTCAACAAGATCGGCCAATTAAAAAGAGACCAAATTCGCCACCAAGGAATTCTGGTGTAATGAAGGCACCAAGAGAAAAGTGGAATCATGGCCCAAGTTCATTCGATGGTGTTGGTCCTTCTAGGCTATGGGGAACGTATCAACCTTCCTCTCTTCAACCTATTTGGAGAGATGGTATAATGTACGTGCCTTACTATCCCGCATCAAATCAATCACGATCGAAGGTTCCTTTACATCCTAGAGTGAATCCACCGCAGCTAGGGCCTACCAATTTTCAACCAAGACAAAAGCCGGTGATTGTGCCTCCACAGCACGGACCGGTCAGACCGGTACCTCCAACCGGTCAGACCGGTTACCAGCAGAGGCCGGGCAAAGGGCCGGCCAAACAGGAATATCGCCCCGTTCAGAAGAAGGAAGAGCCTGCACCAATTATTCCAAAGCCAGTTATGCAGAGTGTGATTCAAATTGGCTCCATAGCAGTAAATCCTTCAATGGCTGATGGACCCAATGTTATTGGCGCATCGGCTGTAAAAAAGATACCTTTGCCTCAGTATACTCAGCCAAAGTGGTGTCCTCCTGGTTTGACTCATTCTCAGAAGAGGAGATTGCAGCGGTTGCGTACTCAAAAGCAAAGGGAAGAAGAATCGGCTAAGAAGAGGGAGGAGTCGTTCAATGAGGCTAAGCCGATGATTCTGCCTACTGATCAGAGTTCCAAGGATGGTTCTGGTGCGCAAGATGATCAAGCCAAGACACCAGAAAAGACCGAACCATCTGCAGCCGAATCGGCTAACATGGCCGAGACCGGTCAGACCGGTGTCCCTGACCGGTCCGACCGGTTGCCCGTTCCAGTTCTGGCAACTGGAACCGGTCAGACCGGTCAGGAGGAACCGGTCAGACCGGTGTCGCCTGATGATTCTATAGCCGATGCATTTTCTTCTTGGGCTAAAGTTTCGATTCCGCCCACTGCTATTTCAGATATTCAAATGGGCAATGAGGATGAAATTGTTGATTTTGAGCCTTCACCCGGCAGAACGGACATGGACATCAATGTTATCTATTTAGACGCCGACTATTGTTTTATCGGAGATGATGAGAGGATGGCTCAAATTGATTTTGCTCCCAAGAATGCTGTGTTTCAGAAGCCTTTAGAATCGGACAATCATCTGAAAGCTCTTTATATGAAGGGTCACATTAAAGGGAGGCCGATTTCTAGGATGCTCGTTGATGGTGGCGCTATTGTGAACCTCATGCCTTACACTTTGTACAAGAAATTGGGAGGTTTGGACAGCGAGCTCATCAAGACAAGCATGATGATCGGCGGTGTTGGAGGAGGAGAACCGATGAGTGCCCAAGGAGTTACATCATTGGAGCTTACTATTGGGAGCAAGACATTGGCAACCGCTTTCTTCGTTACAGAGGTGCAAGGTAACTATAGCGTGATCCTGGGGCGTGATTGGATTCATGCAAATCAATGTGTGCCTTCTACCTTGCATCAATGCTTAATCCAATGGGTTGGTGACAAAGTTGAGACGGTTCATGCGGATTCTTCGGCATGTGTTGCTATGGCCGATGCATCCATGTTAGGGACTCATGATAATTTCAAATGCTTGACCGGGATTGATATTTCGGATTTTGAGTTCCTTGCTTGTACTAAGGATGGCTTCATGTCTGCTGCTTTAAGACCGGTTCAAGAATCGGTCAATTCAGATGACGAAGAATAGATGAAGCGGCTCACGGCCGATATTTGGATATCGTCCTTAGAAAATTATAAAGGCCGATGAATTCTGTAAAACATCGTCTTTAGATGACAATTTTGGTACTAGCATGTTTTATGGTACGCAAGCTTTACCAAAAAACAGGGGGGCATATGTTGACAACCAAAATTGGCACGTGGTCCAGAAGGATTGCAAGACAGAAGACGGCGCGAGGAGCTGGTCACGCCCGGACCGGTCTGACCGGTGCGGGGGACCGGTCAGACCGGTCACCTCTTTTGTAATCTGACTAGGACTCTAAAATTAGGATTCTGAGGTTGTAACGAGTTGTAACTTGGTTTCCTTGCGGGACAAGACCTACCCTCCCTATAAATATAAGGGGATTCGGCCGATTGAGGGCAACCCAATCGAATCTATCAAAATCTACTACTTTTATCCTTTACTTTATGTATCTCCAACCCTAGCTTTTCCAACCCCATATGCTGTTCTTCCTTCGTCTCCGCGACGTCCGAAGGCGTCCTAGGTGGCCTGCCGACCCTAGGGCACCCCTGACGGCGTTCTCCCTGACGGATCCTTCCGGGAGGCGCTTTTAGGGTTTTACCCCGTAGCTCGCCGGCGTAACCGGTCTGACCGGTCAGCGCAGGGCAGCTGCGATCTGGTCCATTTGCGACCCGCGCGATCTAGCGCTCTCGTGTGTTGACCGTATTTTGCGTCAACAAGTACGGAGCACGATGTCAACAATGAGGAAAAGGTTAAAAAAAAGGCAGAAGCAGTGCAATGGGAAAAGGAAACGACAGCAAGAGAAAAGATCACCTGCCTCGCTGCAACAACCAAGTAGGCTCGAAACAGAACTGAAAGCAGGGAAGGGGCTATCACCCGCACAACATTTTAAAAACTAAGGGGTTATCCCAATGAGGGGCACAGGCACAATCAAACAAAAATAAAATACAGGGATCCCAACACGCACAGAAACAAGACAATGTGCACAATGGACAGGAAAAGAAGCTAAACGTGAACGGAGCGGACGTGGAGAGGAAGCTCTTGAGTGGCGCAGGATCCATAACGGAGCAACAACACAGAGAACACATCCACGGCGGTGACATTAAAAAAAAATCTATGGAGAAACCACTACCCGGACAAACCAAAAGAGGCCTGACCAATGGAGGGCCAAAGCACAGTGCCCTTCAGCTCCCTGCCGGCAAGAAGTCCCTGCATAAAGAAAGAGGAAAACAGAATTCAGGTAGAGAGACAGCACGAGCAGCATAATAACCGACACAGGACACGAACAGACAACACAATCGGAGGAACAAACTGGGGGGAAAAGCAACGCAGAAAACCCTAAAAAAATCGAACCACAGCACCCACGCGTGCAGGAGCAATCGAAAAGACGCACCGAACAAAAATACAGACTGTTGACGATCAAAATTGGCACAAGACAGCTTGACAAGGAAAACCGGTGTAACCGGATTCAATAACCGGTGGAACCGGTTTGGCTACTGTTGCCCGTATGACAGGGCAAACCGGTGGAACCGGTTTAGGGAACCGGTGGAACCGGTTTTCCCCGAGTCCTAGTAGGTTTGGACTCTTTTTGAGATCCGTGTGGATTACGACTTGTAAAAGGATTTCCTTGCGGGGCAAGACCTCCCCACCCTATAAATATAAAGGGTCGTGGCTGATTGAGGGGTTATCCAATCAATCAAATACAAGTACCTTTATCTTTTATCCTCTCAAACCCTAACTTTTCCAACCCCTCCTGCTGTTCGTGCTTCGTCTCTACGGCGTATAACGACGTTCTGAGTGGCCTGCCGACCTCAGAACAACCCTAGGTGCGCTTGCCCTGACGGGGTCCCTCCCGGGCGGCGTTCGTAGGTCTACGCGGTGAAACCCTAGGAACCGGTTTCACCAGATTCCCAAACCGGTATAACCGGTTTTGTCTGGGCAAGCTGCAGGTGCTCGATCCGTTGCGGATCCGCGCGTTATAGCGCATATCTCGGTGTGTTGGCCATAAAAAGCGTCAACACATTTTTGGCGACTCCGCTGGGGAAAGAGATCTTGGTTTACATAACCGGTCTACCTAACCCTAGCCAGATGGAATCTATTTCAGATCTGGATAAGGACAATATCGCTGTGTCCTTCATGGAGGAGCTCGACGAAGAGGAGCGTCAGAAGTTTGAAGCAGCCCAAGAATTTTTCAAGAAGCAATTCCTGATGGGGCTGAAGAAAGATCGCCAGGGCATAATATCAAGAACACAAGACTTTGTGATGCCTGCGTTCAAGATTGATAATCGGAAAGTTGAGGTAATACCCACTGTAAGTAACTCACCATCTACTCCGATTGATCAACCTGCGATTACTTTTGATTCTGTACAAAAAAGATTAGATCTGTTATCTACATTATCAAAAAGATTAGATCGAATAGAAAAGGATAAGTTGGTAGATTCATCTTATTATTCACATAATATACCAACTATGCAACATGAGAATATGCATACGAGTTTGTCGGCTACACTGGGAAAAACACCTGAAAATCCATTGTATGGTATGCCGACTAAATTTTATTCAGAACAAATACCGCCGCTACAGCATGTTTCACCAACCACGGTGAAACCGGTTTTACCGGTTCTGGAAACCGGTGGAACCGGTTTTGTTGCCACAGCTGGACAGCAGCCAGGATCATATGTTACGGCTCCTCTTTCGGTAGTCCCTAACCGAAATATAGAGGTGGCTAATCATTCTGCTTATATTGAGACATATACATCACCCTCTGTACTTAATCAAAACATTAATTCTAGAGAGATTTCTAATAATGTGTATGATCAATATTTACGGCAAAATTCTTATTGCATGCCTCATGTTGTTCAAGCTCAAAGTATAGCCACAGAGCAATCTGATTTAGCTCGTTCAAAGTTATATACTGAATTTTATAAAATGAAGGACGAGTTAGATAGTAAGATGCAGGATAAGCTTAGCATTGATGTGAATAATTCTAGATTATATCAAGAGCCGTACTCTATTGATTCTAGAATGCATCAAGGATTAAATTTGACAGATCTAACATCGGTTAAACAACAAGAGGGTGAATATGTTTCTGAATATATTGAGAGATTCAAAGAAATAAAAAACCGTTGCTATGATTTGTCAATTTCTGATAAAGATCTTGCTCGTATTGCTTTTAATGGTTTAAGATCTGTTATTAAAGAGAGACTTGAAGGCTGTGAATGTCGTTCGGTTAATCAAGTGCAAATAAGAGCCTCAGTTGTTGAAAACCGAATGAGAAATAATGAAGATGTTTTTAGATCTCATCAGTCTAGTTTACATGTGAAAAATAATAGTTTGGACGATGAGAGAAAAGACGATTATGTTGCTGAATTAGTTTGGCCTTCGGAAGATAAAGCATTTACATGTCCATCTCTTAAGCTGATTCCTAAGGATCGGCAAGAACAAATGAGATTTAGTTTTGATGTTTCTAAATGTGATCGTATATTTGATGAATTATTGAAAAATGGGAACATCAAGATGTCTCACACTATACCTCCAGCTGAAGAATTGAAAGGGCGTGCATATTGTAAACTTCATAATTCTTTTTTGCATGCTACTATTGATTGCAATATATTCCGTCGGCATATACAATCGGCCATAAACCAAGGACGATTGGATTATCATGAGAAGCCAGCGGATAATGTTTCTCTTTCTGTCAACACCGTTGATGTACAACAACCCAAAGTTTTGATTCGGCCACATCAAGCTAAATCAACCAAGGGAAAAAATGTCATCATCGGCGAGGAGAGCCCTAAAAATTTGAAAGGGAAACAGGTGATCAGGGAGGTGGTGTCTGAAAGGACTTCTAGTGGCAGAGAAATCTTCAAGATCACTGCAAGAACTTCTGGACTCGGGGGGCAAGAATCCTCGCAAAAGCCGTTTGAGTCTGCTGTGCAGACAAAACCGGTTCCACCGGTTTCAGAAACCGGTTCCACCGGTTTTGGGCAGCACAATTCCAAAGTGGTTAAACCAAGGCGCCCCGAAGCTGGAATTTCGAAGTTGGACTTGGAAAAAGATCAGGAAGGATGTAAAAAGAAAAAATTAACTTTTGATCAGCTATTGTCCAAGTATAAAAATCAAAAGGCCGTTACTAGTGATCGGCCGGTAAAAAAGAGAACATGTTCACCTATGCGTCGTGAGAAACATGCTTCATCTGGGAAGGGAGCTATGCAGCAGGGTGATTTTGTCAAATTGCATTCTCTTCATAATTCACATCATGACATGTCTTGGATTCCTTCAACTTCTTCTAATTTTCCATATCCGGCATGTGATTTTAATAATATGTGGTGGCCATATCATCCTATGTTATATTCACCTTTTTATACAGGGTGTGATGCATTTACTAAGCCAGTATATGATGGGATGTTGCATTCTAAACATGACCGTTTGATATTTTGTCAATCAGGTCGAAACCACCAGAGCAAATCCGGTGAAACCGGATTGCCAAACCAGTTAAACCGGTTTTCCCAGGGAAAACAGGTAGCTCCTTCAAAACAAGTTTATCGTGTCAAAAAGAAGGAAGGAGAACAGCAGAATAAAGATGATGATCTGGGAAAGGTTACTGGTGATGATGCCACACAAGTTGGGAGCAATGATGTGATTTCAAAGGACGACGACAAAATACCAATTGTAAATGACGATAAGGTTGAAACGTCGGTCCAAGAGGATGTTGTTGCTGTTCATGGTAAGAACAATGAAATTGATAATACTTCTAAATGTTTCTTGCCAAGATGGTGTCCTCCAGGTTTAACTCGCACACAAAAGAGGAAATTGCAGCGGCTTCGGTTTCAGGAGAATAAGGAGAAGGAATTGGAGAAACAGAAGAATGAAAACTTGAAAAAGGATAGACCAATGATTCCTCGAGGGGAGTGGAAGATCAAGCCCGGTGTTTGCTCAGCAGCAAAACCGGTGGGACCGGTTTCAAAACCGGTGGAAGCGGTTTCCATGACAACAGAGACAGATTTGGTTAATACAATGCAGGTTTCTCCAATTCCTAATATTTTTGCTCCTGATTCAATTTATTATGATGATAAGTTGTCATCAGATTCCCAGAATAAGGACGATGAACAATTTTTGGATTATGAGCTATCCTCTGAGCATATGGGTGTTAATATTGATGGGATGGATTCGTCTTCGGAGGAGGGGATGGCTTATTTTAATTTTGGGCCACAAGAAGCTACTTTTCAGAAGCCCAAAGATAGTGATGATCATCTGAAAGCTCTATACATGAAAGGTTATATCAAGGGAAGACCAATTTCTCGTATGTTAGTTGACAGTGGAGCAGTTGTCAATTTGATGCCTTATGCTTTATTCAAGAAATTGGGATGTTCAGATGATAAGTTGATCCAAACTGACATGGCTTTAAGTGGTGTGGGAGGAGATGATCCTATAAGTGCTAAAGGAATCGTTTCTATGGATCTCACTATTGGAAGCAAGACATTGGTTGCTGCATTCTTCGTTGTTGAGACCCAAGGTAAATTTAGTTTGATTTTGGGACGTGATTGGATACATGCAAACCAATGTGTACCTTCTAGCTTGCATCAACTTTTGATACAATGGATAGGCGATAAGCTAGAGATTGTACATGGTGATACATCGGCTTATGTTACAGCTGATGGTTTTATTAAAGGTGTGCACGGTGACTTTAAGTGCTTGACAGGTGTAGATGTTTCACATTGTGGATTCATACGAGCTACACGAGGTGGTTTTATTCTTTGTAATGATAAAGCCGATTGAAAATTTTGCAAGAGATGGCCGATAGTTTTAAATATCGCCCTTAGAATGAAAAGGCCGATGGATATATGTTAAACATCGTCCTCAGTGTTGTCTTTGTGCTTTTATGTTTTCTGCTACGCAAGCTTTACCAGAAAACAGGGGGCCATATGTTGACGATCAAAATTGGCACAAGACAGCTTGACAGGAAAAACCGGTGTAACCGGATTCAATAACCGGTGGAACCGGTTTGGCTACTGTTGCCCGTATGACAGGGCAAACCGGTGGAACCGGTTTAGGGAACCGGTGGAACCGGTTTTCCCCGAGTCCTAGTAGGTTTGGACTCTTTTGGAGATCCGTGTGGATTACGACTTGTAAAAGGATTTTCTTGCGGGGCAAGACCTCCCCACCCTATAAATATAAAGGGACGTGGCTGATTGAGGGGTTATCCAATCAATCAAATACAAGTACCTTTATCTTTTATCCTCTCAAACCCTAACTTTTCCAACCCCTCCTGCTGTTCGTGCTTCGTCTCTACGGCGTATGACGACGTTCTGAGTGGCCTGCCGACCTCAGAACAACCCTAGGCGCGCTTGCCCTGACGGGGTCCCTCCCGGGCGGCGTTCGTAGGTCTACACGGCGAAACCCTAGGAACCGGTTTCACCGGATTCCCAAACCGGTATAACCGGTTTTGTCTGGGCAAGCTGCAGGTGCTCGATCCGTTGCGGATCCGCGCGTTATAGCGCATATCTCGGTGTGTTGGCCATAAAAAGCGTCAACACAGACGCAAGAGCGGGACAGAAGCATAAATCAACACGAGGGGCACCTGAAACAGGGGGCAATAGCAGAACCAATCCGAGAGCAAAGACGCCACGAACATGCCGAGCAGCACGAAGCAAGGCGGGAAGACGCAACAACAGCGCGGACCCAGATCGAACCGAATCCATGGAGGAAAACCGACATCGAGGTATCCGCCATGAGGAAAACAAAATGAGGTAGGAACAGGAGGATAGAGCCAAAAATGATACACTAAAATCCCAGCTGGACGCAGAAGGAAGAGCACGACGATGGCCGAGAAAAGGAGGGATGAAAAATCCGGAGCAGCACCCAAATCGCCGACGACAGCGGAGGAGTAAAAAAAAAACCAGACGGAACAAACCAAGAAAGGTCCGCATCAGAAACACATAGCAACAATCAATCGAAGGAGAAAGCGACGGGGGAAAAAGGACCGGAGCGAAAACGACGGCGAGGAAGAAGAGGAGGGGGAGTCGCACCCACCTCCAGCTGACCGAGCAGAGGAAGGAGGCAAAAGGGTAAAAGGGACAATAGAGTCGAGGGGAGCCTTATCCAGGTCAGGTCAGCAAGCATGCACGACGCACACCGGCCGTCTCGCGAGAGTTTCGTGCAATGGGGGTCCGACGTGTGGGCACGACGGGGAGGCGCACTGACGCAGCAACGAGAGGGGCTAGATGCCGATCGAAGGGGCCAAAAAAATGTCGCCGACGTGGCCGGGCTCGCCGGCCGCCGAGCCCGTCGGCTCTAAAGAGGAGGAATACATGCTAGCATCTGAGCGTACACTACTAGAAAACGCTCTATCGGTCACCCCTCATTGGTACCGGATATTTTTGACCCGGTACCATGCATTGGTACCGGGTCCAACGGCTAGAAATTTTGCGAGCACATAGGTACCGATTGGTGGCACCAACCGGTACCAATGGGCTCAGCGGTTGGTGCCACCAACCGGTACCTATGAGCCGCGGAGCCTTTGATACCAGTTGGTGGCACCAACTGGTACCTATGAGTGCCCCTTTGGTACGGGTTGGTGCCACCAACCGGTACCAAAAGGGCTCTGCGTATATAGCCCCTTCTTCCTCCCCCTGTCCGAGCCATGGCTCATTTCTTCATTCTCCATTGAGCTCGGGTTGGAGGAGGTCATGCCCGATTTTTCCATAACTTTTGGAGATTTTTCAATCTAAGTCTGCTAGAAGATTAGTAACTTCATCCTCTCTCTCTTTTGACCGTTAGCATGGTCTATTTCAAGCTCTATGTTGGAGTAATTGAGTGTTTTGCGGAATGGATAGGAATAGGTGATTTTAGAATTATAGATCAATTTTATTATGATTTTGTGGTAGAGGTGAACCATATAGATAGTTGTTGCATGTGTAGAGATGATTAGGAGTGGACATAATTAACCGATAACCGAAAACCAAACCAAAATACCCGAAACCGAAACCGAAGTAACCGAAACCGAAGATTCGGTTCTAAGTTCGGTTCCCGATTCTTAATAACCGAAATAACTACGGTTAGTTCGGTTCTCTCCCTCGGTTAACCAAAGTAACCGAGGAAACGGAACACTATCAAAGAGGCCCATTTACACATATGGCCCAGCCCAATAAACGAACCCCAGTATATAACAGACTCACACCCATTTACACATATAGCTCATTCCCACCGCCGCCGCCCAAGACCTACCTCTCGGCGAGCGCAAAAATTCCCCACCCGACGCCTCCCCTCGACATGGTCACCTCCTTCCCTCAGCCCAAGAACCAGCCATAGCTCTTCCCTAAATCCCCACCGTCGCAAAGAAGGTAGCCTGAGGCAACGACGCCTCGTCCCCTCCGTGGCCGCATCTGAGAGCAAGAGGCGAACCCCTCCCTGCAACAGCAGGTGGCGGCGCCTCCTCCCATCCCTGTAGGCGACGGCATCAACTCCGCGTGCGTGGATCCAGAGTGCAGACCTCCTGGCGACCGGCGGCGTTTGCAACTGGGGCTCGATCTCTGTAGCTGCGTCACTCCAAGCCGGTGTGGATCCGGTGATTTTTTTGGTCTTGGTGTTTCTTTATTGTTTGTATTGATGGAATCGATCCACCAGCACCTGAATGAAGAGATCAAGTCCAACTTCGTTTCTTTGTCTTCAATTAATCTTTTCTTTCTTTTTTTTGTTTGATGTGAGAACTACTGCAGAAAAATTGTAGTTTTCTTTTTTCCTGTTGGATGCGAGACAGTCCAGTTACTTCGGTCATGACCGAAACCGAACCGAAAATAACCGAAACCGAAGTCCTCGGTTCTCAGAAATTATACTAACCGATCGGTTCTCAATTTTTAATAACCGAACTTCGCAGAAAACCGAAAAACTGAACCGACCGGTTCGGTTTAACCGAATGCCCACCCCTAGAGATGATGCTCAAAGTTTTTTTTTTTGGCATTGTTTAGATTTTTCTGATTATTTGTAGAAACTTTAAATAATTATCATATTTAGGCTAATTATGATTTTTACATATTTTAAATGATATTAATTGTAAAGGCTTATCGGGAACTTTAGAATTACATCTTTTTAGGGGCTTCAAACGATGTTTATATTCTGGGTTATTACAAATTTTAGATTTTTAGAGTCTATATATGATATTCATATTTATGCTTATTATGAATTTTAGAGATTATAGATGATATTCACATTTAGGTTTATTAATTATGAACTTTAGAATTAGGTCTTTTTAGAGGCTTCAAATGATGTTCATATTTTGGGTTATTAAGAATTTTAGATTTTTAGAGTCTTTAAATGATATTCATATTTATGCTTATTGTAAGTTTTAGAGATTATAGACGATATTCATATTTAGGCTTATTAATTATATTTATAGGCTTCAAATGATCATATTTAGGGTTATTATGAATTTTAGATTTTTAGAGACTTCTAAATGATATTCATATTGGGGCTGAATTTTTCGTTGTATTTTGTGAATAGATGAATCGACAATGGATGTACAACGCGGATAGACGCTCATTTGACTTCATTAATGCCATTCATCAATTCATCAACGTGGCAGAGGAAAGACAATATGTTGAGACACCCCGCTGATGGGTCCCAATGGAAAAAAATCAACAGAGCATTCCCAGACTTTGCAGAAGATGCAAGGAACATAAGATTTGGTTTGAGTATGGATAGAATGAATCCTTTCGGTGATACGAGCAGTAGCCACAGCACTTGGCCCGTGACTCTATGTATGTACAACCTTCCTCCATGATTGTGCATGAAGCGGAAGTTCCTTATGATGCTAGTGCTAATCCAAGGGCCAAAGCAGCTTGGCAACGACATTAATGTGTATCTAATGCCACTGGTTGATGATCTATTGTTGTTATGAGGTAACGATGGAGTAAAGGTGTGGGATGAACACAAGCAAGAGTAATTTAACCTACGATCATTACTGTTTGTGGCTATCAATTATTGGCCTGCACTTGGTAACCTGTCGGGAAAGCATGCACACATTGTCTAGAACACACAAACTACATCTATCTGAAACATTGTAGAAAGTGTGTGTATATGGGTCATCGTCAATTTCTTTCTGAGAAACATCCCCTAAGAAAGAAAGGAAAGCATTTTGAGGCAGAAACCCATAAAAAACCAAGACATCGGGATGGAAAATATGTATTTGCTATGGTAAAAGATGTGAAGGTGGTCTTTGGGAAGGGACCTGGAAGCCAACCAGCGGCAAATGAAAATGGAAAGGCACCCATGTGGAAGAAAAAGTCAATATTCTGGGACCTACCATATTGGGAGGTCTTAGATGTCCGCCACGCGATTGATGTGATGCAGCTGACCGAAAACCTTTGCGTAAATGTGCTAGGGTTCCTTGGTACATACGGGAAGTCGAAATATATGCTAGAAGCACGACAGGACCTGAAACATATGAAACAATGAGATCCCCTGCATCCTGAAAAGAGAGAGAAAGGGCGTTGGAAGTTACGTCGTGCTAGCTACACTCTAAGCAAGGAGCAAAAGACCAGCATGTTTGATTGCTTGAACAGTATTAAGGTCCCGTCCGGCTACTCATCGAATGTAAAGAGTCTAATCAATATGAAAGAGAAGAAATTCGTACACCTCAAGTCTCATGACGGCCATGTGCTGCTAACACAATTGCTTCCGGTGGCGCTGAGGGAATTCTACCTGTTAATGTCCGAACAACTATTATGAAGCTATGTGTCTTCCTCAATGCAATCGACCAGAAGGCGATCGATCCCAGTAATCTAGCAAAGTTGTAGGATGATGTGGCCCAAAGCCTTGTCAGCCTTGAGATGATATTTCCTTCGTCTTTCTTTAATATTATGACGCATCTCCTGGTCCATGTTGTCAAAGATATTGGTATTCTTGGTCCTATATTCCTACACAGTATGTATCCTTTTTGAGAGGCTCATGTCTATTCTAAAGAAATATGTTTGTAACCATTCTCTTCCAGAAGGATGCATCGCCAAGGGATATAGAACAGAGGAGGTCATTCAGTTCTGTGTGGACTATATCCCCGAACTGAAACTGATTGGGCTACCTGAGTCACGCCATAAGGGGAGACTACTTGGAAAGGGCATATTAGGAAAGAAATAAACAAGGTGTAGCGACTACGATTTATTCATGAAAGCCCATTTCTCTATATTGCAGTCATCAACCATGGTGGCTCCTTACATCAAGGAGCACAAGACTATAATATGCTCCCAAAATCAAAGGAAGTCTGACACCTGGATTATACACCATCACATAAAAACTTTCGCTGTTTGGTTGTGGCAAAAACTCATCGGTAACGAGACAATACATACACAACTGGCATATTTGGCATGGGGATCATCAACCTCATTGTTGACATTCCAAGGCTATGATATAAATGGGTATACATTTTACACGAGAGCCCAAGACAACAAAAGCACCAACCAAAACAGTGGTGTCTGTATAGATGTCTATGACAACAAAGGGACCAAAGACTCATATTATGGTCAGGTAGAGGAGATCTGGGAACTCGAGTATGGACCTTTGAAAATACCTCTTTTTCGGTGCAAATGGGTTAAGCTTACCGGTGGAGGTGTAAATATAGACCAGTACGACATGACAACTGTGGACCTCAGCAAAATTGGGTATATAGATGAACCATTCATGCTCGCTAAGGATGTGCATCAAGTGTTTTATGTGAAGGACATGTCTAGCAAACCCAAGGCGGGGACTCTGCAGACAAATAACTCCGAACTTGAGCCAAAACGCCATATAGTTCTCACGAGGAAAAAAAAATCGTGGGTGTCCAGGACGTCACAGATGAAGATGATTATAATCGGTGTGACGAGATCTCTTCGTTCAGTGTGGAGGTTGACACAAGCATCAAGTTGGCCAATGAAGATGCTCCTTACATTCACAACGATCATAACAATGGCACTCTTGTGAAAAAACATTTATTGCTGTTCAAGCATAATGTAGTACTTGTGTTAAGCATGATGTTATGTAATGGTACTTATGTTCAAGCATCATGGTATGTAATGGAGTACTATGTTCAAGAATGATGGTATGTAATGTATAGTTATGTTCAAGTATTATTTTATTTATATTTTCCATCCCGATTTAATACTTATGTTCATGTGTTATTTTATTTACATTTAGTTTAGGGACATAGAAAATACAAACTATTAAATACTAGTGAAGTTATATAGCAAAAACTAAATAGTAAAGGAGTTAATATATAATACTAATCCCAATGGTTATAAGTAGAAAATACAAAAAATATTAAGTAGCAAATACTAAATTTTAAATAAGGTAAACAGAAAAAACCAAATAGGAAACAAGAATGGCGGGAATGGAATTGGGAACACCCTTTGGTACCGGGTGATTACAGCACCGGTACCTAAGGGCTGGGAATTGCTGCGGGAATTGGCGCGCAATCACCCTTTGGAACCGGGTGATGTCACGACCTGGTACCAAAGGCCCTTTGGTACCGGGTGGTGACATCACTTGGTACCAAACCCTAAAACCTTCGGTACCGGGGGACGGCCATATATAGCGTCGGGCGCCCCCTCCTCCCAGTTCTTCCCCGCCGCACCGCCTATCACTCCCTGTGCCCAAGTCCCTGATCGCTGTTCACCGCGCCGTTCCTGACCGCCGTCCGCAGCGCCGTCCCCAAACACCGTCCGCCACGCCATCCCTGACCCTCGTGCGCCGCGCCATCCCTCGTCCCGGNGTGCGCCGCGCCATCCCTCATCCCCTGCCGTGCACCCTTCGTCCCCAGCCGTCCCTCATCTCCGGCCGTGCGCCCCTTGTCGTCGTCCACCGCGCGTGCCCTCGCCGTCCGACCATTCGTCCCAGGCCGCGTGCCCCCGATGCCGTACCCGCCGTCGCCGTCCGCCCCTTCGTCCCTGGCCACCCCTCCTCTCCGGCCGCGCGCCCCTGACACTGTACCCACCGTCGCGCGCCATCCACCCCTTCATTCCCCAGCTGCCCTTTCATCCCCTTGCCGCGTGCCCCCGACACCTTACCCGCCCTCGCCGTCCGCCCCTTCATCCCCGGCTGCACGCCCCCGACGCCGTCTGCCCGTACGTGTTCCCCTGAGCCGGCCATCGTGCCCACCTGCATGCTTGCTTTGTGTAGTATGTGTTGTGGGTGTGAGTTTATTATTATTATTGTTGTAGGAATTTGGTTAGAAAATGATATAAAGGAAATGTGTAGGAAATGACTGTGACGTTTTATAGGAAATTGTTTAGAAAATAGTATAAGTACTTATAGGAATTACTTATAGGAATAATGTGTTATCTTGTAGTCATTTGTTTCCTAGAATTTTTGTATTATGAATATAAATAGAACACTGCATTATGCTTATAGGAAATAATACTTATAAGAAATTTTTTGTATTATTAGTACTTATAAGAAATAATACTTATATGAAATTCCTTTTAAATTATACTTAAAGGAATTTTTTGTTGAAATGATATTATACTTAGGGCCTGTTTGGGACCCTGGAATTGAAAATGATTCTAAGATTCAGATTCTAGATAATAGATTCAATGGGAATTTAATTACCTAGAATCTAATTCAATTCAATTTTCATGTTTGGGAATATTTGGAATCCTTTTCTGAGAAACAAATCCAATCTATTGTTTGGCCAATTGGAAAATACAAAATCTCTATTGCAGATCTCTATCCAACAACACAAGATCTCTATCCAACAACACACGCGCACTCTCTCTCACTCTCCAGTCTCCACACGCAAACTTAAATGTTCTCTCTCCACAGCATCTCTCTCCTTTGTTGGTGTCGGGCAGCCGATAGTAGACGCCAGACGCCGCCAACAGTCTAGCACTACCATCGGCACCAAATTCTACGTAGCACTAGTGGCTGCTCTCCAACACAGTTGCTCTGCTGTACAGTGCACCAGCAAGCACAGCAGGGTGCCAAAGCGGCGATACTAGCTGGCCGGCGGCACGGGCATTAGGCACGGTGCACCGCGTATGCAAGGGCAGGTACGCCCCGCGCGGCTGGTCCAGGTGTGGCCCTCGTCGGCTTGTCCATGAATCAAGGAGCAGGATTGGATTGAGTTCACCCCGGATTCAATTTGTTCAATTGGTGGGAGAATTGAGGAGAGCGAGAATTGGGGCACTAGAAGTTCACCGGCCGCCGCACTGCGTGTATCGCATGGTTGCAACGGCGCCAGCGCGCTCGCTGCCTTGCCGAGCACCCAGCTCTGCAGCACAATGGGAATGCGCGCAGCCAGCCTCCAGATGTCGCCGCCGCCCTTCGGCCTCCGGTCCGACCTCCAGGTTCTAGGAGTGGCACACTGTCGCTCATGGGAATCCGCCAGGCTGCACGATGCTTCCTTGAGAACCTACAAAACCATCGTTTACGTCGACGGGAGAGGGGGCGAGTGGCAGCATATCGGCGACTCGGCGGCCATGGGAAATCCGAGTCCAGCCGGCGAAACTCGTGCTGGAATCTGTTTCCATTTTTTAGGCCGTGAATCTGAGGTAGGTGAAGTTTCGAGGAGGTGGAAATGTGTGGAATCTGCCTTTTCAATTCCATGGACTTTCCAAACAAGGTTGCCCAGAATTTGTTTCCAATTCCACCCATTTCTGACAAAACAAACAGGCCCTTAGAGTATTCCATCCAAGGTTTATCAATCCGTGAGTCGACAATGAACTTACTAGGGTTCCCCATCTGATCTAACGGATCTAATCCTTGCATGAAGCGCTGATTGCATATAAAGGATAAAACCTACTATAAGATATGAGTAGTGTGTAGGTTGATCGCACCCATGAACATAGGCAAAGATTAAGCACAACAAAAGGGGTAAACGCGTCTACCACCTTCTAGTTATAGTTCTAGCCAATAAGAGTAAGTGCATCATGCATCTCATCTAAAGCCGTCTTTAAACTACTATCCTCCGGTCAAACCCCCGAAAGCCCCACCGTACACGAGATCACACCCTGTCACGATGCTCCCTATCGGCGTGGGTAACTTAAGAGCACGTTCGCGAAGAAGGTGTTGAACCTCTTGGTAGATCCGGTATGAACCTCTAGCCACCAGGCTACAAGATCACCCCAAGCAATCTATAAGCTTAATAGATTGAAAGCAAAGCAAACCCAAGAAAAGCACAAGATTGTAAAGGGAGGAATTGAGTCGCTAAAAGATCGAATGACATGAAGAACATTACTCACATAATAGATGTATTAGATCATCACCTCCGAGTACATACCATAGATGATCCACTACTAGCTCTTGAACTCCACCATGGCACAACCACGCAGGGAGGCCATGGTGGCTAGGGTTGGCCTAAGCCATCCCTAGACAACTTCGAGGACTTGTGACGGCCATCATCTCCTTTTGGTGTATGTCCTAGGTTTCGCCAAGTTCTGGTGGATGGATGCGCCTCCCTTCATGTACAAGGACTATAAATAGTCCGAGGAGTCCGTGGTTCAAAGGGGAGGTCGAACCGATGTAAAAACACCCTAGACTGGCTGGCCGGCCTAGGCCTTTTTTGGCCCGGCTCGGTCCCATCTTTCGCGTGCAAGCTTCTCTTGACGATCCTTGTCCATGTGTGCATGATGTCCTATATGGAAGTTGCTCCGAAAACGTTGGTTTGGGCCTCCTTTGCTTGGCATGATTCCGTCGAATTTGTTGTTACTTTTGGACGTGAATATAAATGCACCAAATTGGGCCATTTTCCTGCAAAAACACGATATGCTCCAAAATACAACACACATACGAAAATGGGGTTATTTCACGTGCCAAGTGGCGGGTTAGTATATGAATTAGTCCAAAACCACCATTTAAATGGCACTAAAAGTGTACGTATAACGAGCGTCAACAGTGCTTCACTTTGGTCTTTTGGCGAAAGGTTCCCCCACACTGTACCTTTTTTCAAAACCAAGTGGAAACACAAAAAACGCAATCCTAATAGAGTAAAATTTTATTTTATGAGTCACATTATAGAATGACAAAGGAAAAGAAATAAATAAACTAAAGACTAATGTGCCTATTTTATTCTAAGGCCTAAGTGCTCATGGTGCATTAAAAAGGCTCTCATCTCCTATGGCTTTAGCAAAATGCTTGAGCTTGACAACTGTTGATTTGCGCAACATTTCAAAGTCGTCCTGCAAGCTCATGCATGCAAGTCGCTCTTCAGTGAACTTCTTCTCCAACTTGGCATTGACGCGACCAAGCTTGTTGATTAGCTCGAGCAACTCTGCATTGGAGGGGGCCTTGGGGGTCTTCTTTTTATCATCACTCTCATATTGACCCGCCAGCCTATGAATCGGAGGAGAGATGTGTCTCTTGATCTTGCCAGTGGGAGAGGACTCCACTAACTCCTCCAATTCCTTCCTCTCCTCCGTCGTGATAGGGGGAAACAGCCCCTTTCCATATCCGCCTCCAGGTTTCCTCTCCCCGAAGACCCAAAATCGCTGCTCAGGGGTGCTCTTGGGTGAATAAATGGAGACACTAGACGTATAATGATACGTCACGACATCATCCCACTTATTCTTCACCACCTCCTTGAGCTTTTCCCCTGGTTGGAGAGTCCGGAACTCATCCCCCTTGATGGGAATGTCCCCCGTAGCCTTCTTCGTTGTTAGGTGCCCCATCGTCAGCTTTCTGTACAGATTGGACGCCCATGCATCACGCCTCAGAGGTCTTCTGGGTGAGTGGGAACGCGTCACTGAGCAGGGCGCCGAGGGGCCTCCAGGGGCCGTCGCCCGACCTGTGGTGTCGGCCGACCCCCTGCTGCGCCCTTCTCTGGCGGGATGGTTGCCAGGGGCAAGACGATGACGGCTGTGGCTGATTCCATGTTGAAAGGCACCAATTGATTGGCCGGGGTTGGTTCGCCATCAAGATCAAAAGTTGATCGAGAAGCTTGGCGACTCTTGCTAGCCATTGTGTGGATGTGGGAACGTTTAGCACAGAGATTTCAGAATGGGGGCCAGGAATAACTCAGATAAGGAAGGGAGAAGAGGGTATGTGAATTTTTTTTAAAGAGGAAAGGCTCTCTTCTCAGGTCAAACAGAGGTAAAATCACTCTTCCACCGTGGAACGGCCTCAAGGACGTTGGGGAGGAGCTGCGCAAAAGATAGGGTGGATCAGGCTCAAATGGCCGTCGGCCGACCTGGGCCTGAGCCCGATCGCCTTCAGTTTTTGTATGCGCAATGTGACAAGTCCTTATAGCCTTCAAGCACGTGATAGGGGTGTAACAAGGGCTTAGGACAACGACGAAGGATAATTATAGGTGGGAATCATCCATGACCAAATTGATCACATCAAATTCCTTTTCTACCTTATTATTAGGCTCAAGGAAAACTTTTAAACGTTGACCATTTACCTTGAAGAGGTTACCTTCATCATCTTGGAGTGTGATGGCTCTGTGTGATGAAGTCTCCATAGCAACGAGTGGTCCTTCCCATTTGCTTCTAAGTTTCCCATGTCCAAATAGCTTCACCCTGGAATTAAAAAGTAATACCTTATCGCCTGAGTGGAATTCCTTCACTTTGATCCTCTTGTCGTGACATCTCTTAGTCCTCTCCTTGTAGATCGTGGCACTGTGGTACGCCTTGTCTCTCCATTCCTCTAGTTATGACAACTGCGTCTTTCTCATCTATTAGGCTGCTGGGAGATCCATGTTCCATTTCCTTATTGCCTAGTGTGCCCGATGCTCTAACTCCACTGGCAAGTGACAAGTCTTGCCGTAGACTAGTTGGTACAGTGACATTCCGATTGACGTTTTGTATGCAATTTGGTATGCCCATAGAGCATTAGGTAACTTAGTCTTCCATCCCTTGCCCATTTCAGTCATAGTCTTCTGCATAATGTTTTTGATCTGCTTGTTGGATGTTTCTGCTTGACCACTTGTTTGGGGGTGATATGGTGTAGCAATATTGTGTTTTGCCCCTAATTCTTTGAGAAACACGTGGAAGGTTTTGTCAATAAAGTGTGATCCTCCATCGCTGGTTACTATTGGCATTTCTTAGCATTACCACTAGATTAGTGATGGTACTAGAGATGCCTTATTGTAAATCTAAACGTTACAGAGATTCTGCAAGCGCATAGAAGTACGTTGTAGCATTTCACCCGGGTATATTCTAGAGTATCGTTGTTTGTTTATCCGCAGGGAAAGCGTTTAGTTAAAGAGATGTGTCATCTAATGTATTCATATACAACATCATTAATCTACCATAGTCAAGATAGGGGTAAATGATATGGAAGTGTATGGGTGATGTGACACACAGAAGTTTATTGCTCATCATTAAGTAGTCTTAATTAATAATAGAACATTAGTAAAGATAAAAAAGGGTTCATTAGTATCATACAAATGGAACTTGGATATACAACATTAACCTACACAAGCTCATACAAGGGACATATGCAAGAGGACATATCGACGTGTCCAGTTGTTCCCTCATCAAGGGACGATAGGAGGACATCTTATCATAAAGGCCTAATATCATCTCCCGGACGTGAAGGATTACAAAGGACGGACAAGGCTGTCACGACCTGCCGCCTACCTCTACTAATCCGTGGGGTAGCGATACCCTCAACAGTATTCCATATTCCAAACACCATGTTTGCAATATGAAATACAACTCTATCTATCATGTTAATAAATAGAGCAACCATAAGGCACATTGAGCCAATGTCATAGCATACGTCAACTCGGACAAGGTGCAAGACATAAGTAGTATATACTAAGTAAAGTACATTTGAGGCATACAACATAAGTATGAAGATACTTCCATTAAGCTCAGAGTATTACATGTAAGTAAAAAGATACAAATGTTGAACTCTAGAACTTACCAAGATTCCTCCAGAAGCCCTTAGGAAGCTCTACTACTTGACTATCACTACTAAGACTAAGCTTGTAGCAAAGGATAGCTCTTCTTCTGGTGTGTGTTGAGTATGGCACCCTATGCAGGTATTTATAGTATCCATAGGCGGTGGAGAGCCAACCAGAGGCGGTTGTGGCAGTTTGACAGTGGGCCCAGGTTGACCAAAGTGAGCGCGTCGGCCGACCCTTGGATGCACCGCCTTGAGCATTGCACGGTCGAGACGTACTCCTGATGACGGTTTACAGGTACTGGTCAAGGGGGAGGTGAAACGGCCGTAGGGCTAAGTCGGCCGACCTGGCTAGGTCGGCCAGCCTGGCTCCGCCGCCTTTCGGCCCCACTCTTCTCTAGTTGACTGCCAGGTGGGTACACTTGTTTTGGGTGCATTTGAGTTGAGGTGTGGGCCCTTCAATCCATGGGAGTGACACGTGGCTCATCCCTCACCCTTGACTTCAACTGACCTTGATTCAGCATCCATGATCATCCCTTGGTGTGCTTCTTGACCTGCATGGAAGATTGGCTTGAACGGGGTTTAGGCCAGGTCGCCCGACTTAGCCAGGTCGGCCGACCTGGGCCTGTGCCCGTTTTCCTCCATCTTTTGCGCCAAGGTCCCTGTACTCAAATATATTCTATATATGCATGCTACAACATTATTTGAATACAAATGTCTAAGTTATGCTTGGTCTTTCTTAGTTTTCTGAGCCTATTGACGGTCGGATTTCCGTTATAAGGACCGTCAACAACTCCCCCAAGCTTAGCCCTTTGCTTGTCCCGAGCAAAGACTAAAACTTTAGGCTCAGTGGATAAGGAGTTGCTTCCTCATTACTCCTCAAAAGTACTAGTGGTTCAGCAAGATATTCTACCAGAAATTGAATAAGCTGGTAAAATAAACCTCCCTTATTACCTTGGCCTTTTATGGGGCTTGTAGCTTCTCCTTGTCTTGGGCGGTTGGTAGCCAGAATGACTTAGACCAAGCACCTTGCCTTCTACCTTGCTTGACAATCAAACTGGAGGTTTTGGAGATTTTCAAAAAGGCAGAGTTCCTTAGGTGGTACTCTCAAGTCACTCAAGGTGCATTTCCTTACCAAGATCCTCTCTCAACTCTCATTTCATTCATTGAGGTGGAGTTTGTGCTAGGAGAGTTTTGTGGCTTACTTGCAGTATACATATTGTAAAGTCTAAACCAAAATTCAAAGAGAAGTAAGCCATACTCTCAAACCAAGATGTGCATGTGTGTGGATGGCATGATAAATGATAGCTCCCTTTTTGCAGGTTCCTCTTAAATAGAGTTGCTTTTAGAGACATGGCTATTTTTTTTAATAGAGAGCCTTCATGTGCTCTTCTTCTTTTTTTTACATGCTTGGACCTTCATGTGTCCATTTTTTTTCATCAGCCCATGTCTCTTTTTGCAATAAAGTTGGGGAGGAGTACCATACTTTCTGTGGAGTTGTTATTTGGTGGATGGATGAGTGTCATGCTTACTTCCAGAGTAGAAGTGTAACATGTATATGTGGCGTGTGCATGACCTTGGTTTTAAAAGCATGAAAGAAGTCTCTAAGAATCACAATGATCTTGACTAAACTCAATGCAACAGCAAGTAGCTTTTGTAGGGGTTCAAACAAATTGGGCTTTGGTAGGAATTTGAATCACCGTAAGGAACTCTTTATTTTATTTTTTTTAAAGAAAACTCTGGTCATCAAGTCTTGCTTAGTATGAACTTAAGGTAACTCAAGTCTTATCATGTCAAAGCCAACAACAACCTAGACTAGAACTTGCATATGCTACCCACAGACAGATAAGATAACAGAAAACATCATGCTCAACCAGCAAACTCAAAGCTTAGGAGAATAGCAGATTGAAATATAGGTACAAGAGAGAAATAAGAGCAACTATTCATTATATCCAAAGATAAAGACCTTAGCAAAAACTTATGACATAAAGGGACTAACCTAGATAGCTCTCATTTACTACCTTTATTCTAAAAGAAAACTTCATTCATAAATGCTTACCTGACTTACCGATGAACCTATCGGCGCATGACTCATGTTTTACGTCGCCGAGTGTTGACGTCTCCTTCGTTGGATTTAGCTTGAAGAAGTAGCATCTGACCCTGGAGATGAGGATGCAGATGATTTAACCCGCCATACCTGTTTTACCTTCCTCTGGCGGTCGATAGCTTGTTCCGGTGTCTTCTTTGCCTGTGCTTTCGCACCTCGTATAGGCTTCTTGTTCTTTGCATGGTACCGGATGGGGAATTCCTTTTCCTAGAATTTCTCCATGAACTTTATCAAGTTATCCTTCTCTAGAGACGTGACTTCCACCTCCTTGACATTCTGATTGTTCCTCCCATACTTGATTTTAATCATGGAGCATTGCTCCACTTTTGGCCTGAAGTCAAACTTCTCCTTCTTTCCATTAATGTGGAGCTGGATTTCTCTAGCACCCACATTAATGTGAGTGTCTGCAGTGCTCAGGAAGGGTCACCCTAAGATGAGCGATGAATCATTGCTCACATCCATGTCCAGCACCACAAAGTCGATAGGGACGAAGCAATCCCGGATGCGCCCTGGAATGTCCTCGGCTATCCCCTCCAGGTAGCGGACCGTAGAGTCGGCCAACTGCAATCTCATGGGAGTCGGGGACACGGTGTTGAGGGATTGGCCTGCCAAGAAACACCTTTGATAAATTTTAAGCATTATCTATGCGTACTTTGCCTTTGTTCAGAGGAAGAGCAGGGCATTTTGCCTTCGTGTATGTAAGTAGCCACGAGAATGGCTTCGTTCCAATTCAGAAGGGAACATAGAAATGTGGCTTTGTGAGTGCTGCAAGCAATACTTGAATAAAACAAAGGTAACCCTACGTTCCTAACGTAGTAAGCAAAGCCCTTGTCTGCTCCATTTCTGGTCGAATGGCAGGTTGAAGACGGAGCTAATGGCTTCGGGAATCAGGCAAGGAAGGTCGTCGATGTTGGAGGATCAAAGTAAGCAATGAAGGCGATTGTATCCTCCTCTGCGCCGATGAAGCCGACAAGGACCGGGTCCAAACCGAGTCCAACATAGTGTAACTGGTCCATGCATTCACATTGATGGTTGCGAATGTACGACTATGTCCCTAGAACATCTAAGTTGTATAGTCTAGAGGATGATGCCTGATTTCCAAGGGCATAGATGGGATGTAAAGATGTCTTTTGACCTCCCTATAAAAGAGACCCCTCACCAACGTGTAAAGGGCTGATTCCTGAAAACACTGTTGATAAGTAATATATTGTTGCTTGACTCTACTTCTCTGTCTTGGCTATTGTTTGGGTTTATTAGCTTCGGCAGTAACCCAATAATTGGCCCCCACTGTCTGTGCTGTGCACGAAGAAAAAACCCACGAACACCACCATGCCGCAAGCAAAAAGAGTACCCAAAAACCTAACAAAGGCCACTGAAAACACAACCTCAAATGACAAAGCTGATCCCCCAAGCTATAATCCCACCAAGCACCTTACCATCCATAACCGAAGCTATCACTGAAGAACTGGAACTCGATGAACACACTCACCACTGACGACAAGCTGAGCAGGGTGGAGGAAAGGCTCCGCCTTCGACGTCTGGAGCAGCAGAAAGAGCTCGAAGCAGCCCAGCATGAGCTGCAACAACAAATGCAAGAAGAAGAAGAACAACAACAGCACTAGCTGCTGCAAATCAGGAAACAGTTGGAAGAGCTGAGGCAGGCGAAGTAAAGAAGACTAAACTCCACAATCTCCAGAGCCGCGAAGCTCCGAGGAGAACTCGAAAAAGCCAAGAAACAAGTCGTTGAGCTCCAAGCAGAACTCAACGAGCTAGTCGCCTTCGCTCAGGCTGGAGCAAATCGGGTTTCCATTTTGGGAACCGGTATGCTGCACACTCGACCCATCAATCACACTTGTCCTTTATCCGAAGCCCTACAGCTGGCAATTTGGCCACCATCATACAAGCCAATTCCTCTGCAAAGGTATAATGGCCTCACTGACCCCAAGCAATTCATAATGAGTTATGAAGCAGCAATAGCTTCGGCGGGAGGAGATGAAGTGGTGTTGGCAAAATCTTTCATCATCATTTGTGATGGCACAGACATGAATTGGTATACGAAGCTACCAGGCTTGTCCGTCAACATCTGGTATGATCTGAAGAGAGAGCTGATAAAAAATTTCAGCATTATGGGGGACCAATCACTCTCATATGCTGAACTCACACTACACCAGCAACCGAAGGAACCCCTGGAGGACTACTTTCGCAGATTTGTAGGACTAAGGGCTCAAGCTCCTCATATTCCTGATGAAGCTGCCAAGTTTGCAGCCATCCAAGGCCTTGCACAGCATATCGCAAGAGAAACACCAGCTGCTCTTGGAGATCTGTATGAAGAATTCAAAAAATACTGTCGATCTGATAACGACAACCGAAGGCGATTAGCCAAAGAAGCCGTCATGAGAAACCAACATGAGCGCCAAAACAGACACCACCACCACAACCAAAACAACTACCAAAACTATTCCCATCAAACCATCATGAATGTTGAGAATTCACCTTCGTTCCATGAAAACAAATCCACCTACCCAGAAAGCCAACACCACAACCAAAGGAATGAGCCTACCCAAAGGGGTGGCAGAACGGGCAGAGGCCGAGGAAGAGGAAGGGGTCCACCTTCGGGACCAGAATTGTTCTGCCAATATCATGGCAAGAACCATACTCATGGCATAGAGCAGTGCCGGGACATCAAGAAAACCATCGAGAAATTGAAGGCAGAAAAAATACAAGCAAATCAAACGAAGCCATCTTCGACTTCGTCCACAAACTCCCAGCCTATACAATCCCAACAAATACAACCATACTGCCCAATCTATCCATCCTTAAACTCAAATGTTGTACATCCAACATCTGCGATGGCAACCCAGTATTCACCTTCGCCACAAACTCTCTAACACTACTATCCACAAACTATGTACCCACACCTATACCCTCAAGCCTCCCAGCAAATAGCTTCCCAAAACATCAAGGTTGAGGAACTACCACCACCACCACCAAAACCCCAAACACAAGAACCACCTAACCCTCTCCCAAGTTATGGACATATTCTCCCCATAACTGGAGGATCATCACTTGCCTTTGAAACCAAAAAAAAGAAAGAGTTACTTTCACCAACTCAACAACATCTCAGTTTACGGTCCCTACAAAAAATCGGAGTGGTCTCATATGCCAATCACATTTACCGAAGACGATTTGAAGCTTCATAACTTCCCACACAACGACGCAATGTCAATCGAAGCCAACATCGCTGGCTGGACAATTGAAAAGGTACTAGTGGATACAGGAAGTTCCGCTGGCATCATCCTAGCAAAAACCCTGAGAAACATGACCAACATCAACCCAGATAACCTGGAGCCATCGGATACTCCACTGGTTGGCTTCGGGGGGAAGCGTACACCAACATTGGGGAAAATCTCATTGCCAGTATCTTTTGGTGATACATCCAACGCAAGAACTGAGTGTATCACCTTCGATGATGTAGACATGTACTTTGATTACAATGTCATCTTCGGAAGGGGAGTTATAAATGCCTTTGACATTATTATAAGGCAAGCATTCTTATGAATGAAAATGCCAGCCCTAAAAGGAGTTATCACTGTGTTTGGTGATCAGAAAGAAGCCAGAAACATTGAGAAAGCCAAAACACCTGGCCAGCGGAATGTGCATCTGCTTGAAGAAAAGGAACCAATCTACCCAGAAGAAAAGCCAAATATCGAGAAAGATGGCAAAAGAATGCAAGAAGCAACAGAGATGAAGCAGGTGCAGTTACAGCCTGACGTCTTTGACAGAAAAGTAATTATCGGCTCAGATCTCGAGCCAGACAAAGAAAACAGACTCATAGAGTTCTTGAGAAACAACAAAGATGTCTTTGCATGGTCAAGCAAAGATTTGCCAGGCGTTGACAGAAGCTTAATTGAACACAAACTTGCAATAAGCCCAGACATGAAGCCAAAGAAGCAGAAGCTAAGGAAGATGTTTGAGGAAAAAGTAAATGCTATAAAAGCTGAAGTGCAAAGGCTGCTTGATGCCAATGTCATACGTGAAGTAAAATAACCAACCTGGCTAGCAAACATCGTGCCAGTTCAGAAGAAAAATGGCAAATGGAGAATGTGCATTGATTTCACCGATCTCAACAAAGCTTGCCCAAAAGATGATTTCCCACTCCCAAGGATCGGCAAAATTGTTGATCAAGCCGCAGCAAGTGAGATGATGTCCCTCTTGGATTGCTTCTCTGGTTATCATCAAATCTGGATGAAAAAAGAGGATGAAGAAAAAACAAGCTTCATTACTCCAGTTGGCACATTTTGCTTCGTCAGAATGCCTGAGGGGCTTCACAATGCTGGCACCACCTTCTACCGCATGTCAAACACCGTATTCAAAGATGAACTGTTTAAAACTATACTGGCATACGTAGATGATATCTTAGTAAAGAGCGTCAAAAGATAAGATCACATTACTGATCTGGCGGTTGCCTTCGCAAGAATGAGAGAAGCTGGCCTAAAGCTTAACCCGGAGAAGGATATCTTCGGAGTAACCAAGGGAAAGATACTTGGATGTCTGGTATCAGCGAATGAGATCGAAGCCAATCCAGACAAAATCAAAGCAATTCTTGATATGGAAGAGCCAAAATGCATAAGAGATGTTCAGAAGCTATCAGGTAGAATTGCAGTGCTTAATAGATTCATTGCAAAAGCAGCAGAATGAAGCCTACCATTTTTCGTAATGCTTAGAAATGCATCAAGATTTGAGTGGGAAGAAGAGCAGTCAAAGGCATTTCATGAGCTAAGGCAATATCTGATGTAGCTCACGAAGCTGACAGTACCTGATCCGACGGCACCTTTATTATTGTACATCATAGCTTCGCAATCAGCCGTTAGTGCTGCACTCATTGCGGAGAAGCTGAAAGAAGGCAAAAGGGTACAACAGCCAGTATATTATGTTTCTGAGGCATTGGTTGGGTCGAAGCTATTTTACACTGAAATGGAGAAAATGATTTATGCTATGGTGATGGCATCCAAAAAACTAAGACATTATTTTGAGGGACACAACATCAAAGTGCTCACAGACCAAACAATAAAAGAGCTCTTAAGCAACAAAGAAGCTTCGGTAAGAATACGTAAATGGGCCGCAGAGTTGTCAGAGTATGTAGTGGATTTTGAGCGAAGAACAACAATCAAATCACAAGTCTTGGCTGATTTCATAGCAGAATGGACATTGCCTTCGGCAAAAATCTGATCAGAGAAGAAAGCTGGCTAATACATTGTGATGGTGCTTGGGGGGACAAAGGAGCTGGTATTGCAGCAGTTGTGCAATCGCCTTCGGGCGTCAAAATGAGATACGCAGGGAACCTAGAGTTCTGTAGGAACAGGGACAGAAGCACAAACAACGTCGCTGAATACGAAGCGGGCCTCAGGAAAGTGAAGGCACTAGGTGCTCAACGATTCATAGTGAAAATAGATTCGAAAGTGGTAGCAGATCACATCGAAAAAGAGATTGTTGCAAAGCAACCCGAGCTCATCAAGTACCTAAGTACAGTGAGGTCAATGGAGAAAAAATTCAGAGGCTTCACAGTAGAATACATACCAAGAGCAAAGGCAGCTGCAAAAGGGGACAAGCTACCACTTGATGTCTTTTTCAAACGTTAACGACACCATCGATAAAAGACATAGATGAGCAGCCAAAACTGATTAATGCAATAAACTCAGAAGATTGGTGATCGCCAATAATGGCTTACCTTCGGAGATTCTATGAGCCCATTGATGAAGGTGACCTAAAATCCATGCAACAAAGAGCAAGGTGCTATCAAATAATTGATGATGTGTTGTACAAAAAGAGGGTTGTGGCCCCTTGGCTTCGCTGCATGTCGTATAGAGAAGGTAAAGAGCTAATCCAAGAGATACATAGCGGCTTATGCGGAGCTCATTTTAGGGTGAGAGCAATTGTGGGAAAGGCAATAAGACAAGGATTATATTGGCCATCAATCATCAATGATGCAACAAACACAGTCAAGACTTGCGATGAATGCCAAAAATGTGCAACAACCGAAAATCACCTTTGGAGCCATCACAGTTAATAACTCCAACTTGGCCACTGCAGAGATGGAGCATAGATCTAGTGGGTACACTTCTCACAGCTCAAGGAAATCTGAAATATGCCATAGTAGCAGTAGAGTATTTCACCAAATGGATCGAAGCCAGGCCATTGGCTAATATCACGGCAAAAACAGTCATCAAGTTTTTCTGGCAGCAAATCGTATGTAGATTTGGAGTCCCAAGAGAAATCACAGTTGATAATGGGAAACAATTCGATTGTCATGAATTCAAGCAATATTGCATGTCAATTGGAATGAAGGCAAAATTTGCATTAGTATATCACCGCAAACCAATGGGGCATTTGAAAGAGCAAATGGCTAGCAAATTGTAAGAAAAAAGGCAAATGGGTAGAAGAACTACCGAAGGTAATTTGGGCTCACAACACATCCACTTCAAGGGCAACTCAATTCACTCCTTTCAAATTGCTATATGGTGAAGAAGCAGTATGTCCAGAGGAAATCATCCACAAAGGGCTTCGTACTCAACAGGAAGCTCCAAAAGAAATCGAAGCTATGGATAAGGACCTTATAGAAATCTACAGGCTGCAAGCAGCCAAGAATATCTCCAAATACCAAGCTGAGACAAAGAAGTGGCGTGACAAAAAGGTAGTAAGAAAAGACATCAAAATCGGCGACTGGGTACTGAGGAAAAACCCAAGTATGCCTTCAGGAAAATTACAAAACAAGTGGGAAGGCCCATTCTTAGTTGTCAAAAGTAACAGGCCAGGATCATTTCGCCTAGGCGATGAAGAAGGCAATGAGGTGCCGTATTCATGGAATGCGGATAGCTTGCGAAGGTACTACCTGTGAAAATATTGTAAAAATTGGCTTCGTAATCTATAAACAAAGTCAACAAGTAGAGTAGATTTTCCTTTTTTCAAAAGCCCGTACTCTTTTCCTCACAGGGGGAGCCCTTACCAAGGGGTGAGGTTTTTAACGAGACGGTGCTAAATGTAACTCGTGTGAAATATATGAACGAGATATTCCCCATAAAAATGGCATCGAAAGCGATTGGCTTCGGCCAAATTGCTGGTATTCGACAACACAAATAGAACTAAATTGAACCTACGAAAAAGATAAGACCAATTTAGATCTAAAAATGCTTACTCTAAGGAGTAAAAGGGGCTTTGGCTCAAAAATGTAACACCCTAAAAATTAGGCCTTAATAAAAATTAGAATTCAATATATTTAATTATTGAATTGTTCATGTCATATAGGGGTTTAATTAAATTATGTCAAAAATTAAAAGCAAAGGTAAGTGTAGAAACAATGTATGTGCACTCATGCCGATGCATATTTTTGTTTGTTGGCAACTTATTTGATAGATTTTGAATTTATATTTAAAATCCTCATTTATTTTGCTTTGGAATGAGTGTTTGTTTGTTTCCTCGCGTTAAGTCTGATTTTAGCCCCTCAACTCCTGGCCGGTCCGTTTTTGCCAGTCAAACTTCCAGGCCCAGCCCGCATCGCCCCCTTCCCCCTTCCTCCCTCTCCGGCCGGCCCGTTTAGCCCCGGCCCAAGTCGGCCTGCTGGCCGCCGCACCCCCCGAAGGCGCCCAGCGCCCGGGCGCCTGCCTCCCCCATCGCTGGCCGGTAGGGCCCACTTGTCGGGCTCCTCTTCCCCGCAGCGCTCGGACACGGACGAGCCCGAGCCGACCCCGACGCCATCCCGCACCAAACCCAAACTACCCCGCGGAAATCCGGAGCTCTGGGCGCTATAAAACCTCCACCCGCCGCCGCACGTAGCCCTAAACCCTAGCGTCCGCGCGCCCTAGCCCCTGCAGCCGCCACTGGAGCTTCCCTGCCGCGCCAAGCCCTGCCCGGTAAGCCGCCGCCGCCGCTTGTTTCCGACCAAGGAAGCGCCGTGCTCGCCCCTAACCCTTCCCCCGTGCCCGCAGGAGCCCCTGGAAGCCACCCCGACGCCCAGAACCCCGAGACCGAGGCCGCCGGTCGCCCGCACCGCGACACTGGAGCCGCCGCCCGCCGTTCACCGCCGCACGCCCGCTCCATCGCCCGATCGCCGTCCTCGACCCCCTGGTAAGGATCCCCGCGTCCTCCTCTCTCTCCTGGAGCAAACCACGCGCGCAGCCGTGCCCCGTAGCCCCTAAACCACCCTGCTCTGGCGACCCTCCGCCGTCGGACGACCGCCGCCCCCCCCCCTTCATCGCCGGCGGGATTGACCCGTGGTTCGATCTGGACCGTCCGATCCGCAGCCGACGGCCCAGATTAAAAGCCAGCGTACCCCTTCGTCATTTTGATTGAGAGCCCTTGGTTTTTGAATAATCAACCCGCAGTCCTAAAGCTTTAGAAAGTAATTACGTTTAGATCATGTTTTCTTTCAGTTTAGACCCTAGGTTTTTTTATAATAGAACCCGTCGTCCAGACCCTGTTTTTCACCTTTTAGACCCCAAGTTTGACCTTTATTTATATTTATACCCTCAATTTCTTACTATTTAGCCCTTAGGAAGTTCTATTAATTACAGATAAGCCCCTAAACCTTGTTTTAGCCCTAGAATATGCGTTTTAACTTCGATTTCAGTGATTCTGTCGCTCATGTGTTCGTAGTAATGTGTAGAATAGTTTTATTAGCTTTTTAGCCACTGTTTGCATTGACTGGTGTACTTTTCTAATTTATTTTACTTGGTATGCATGTACTTGCTTGTCTGGATTGTGTGTTGGTGATTGTTGATCGTGTCTAGCCGGTGAGCTGTTTGAGCCATCTTTTGAGCAACACTTTGAAGAGCAAGAGCAGCAGCTGCAGTACCAAGAGGAAGGCAAGTATAACATGAGAATTCCTTGATACCTATACACCATTAATAATCATTTACATTCATGCATGAGTTAATCTGTTTTAGGTTATCCCTAGTATTCTTAAAACTTACTTTCTTGTTCAACCCGGGCTATGCATCTTTTGGGTAGCAAATGCTAGGCTATGCAACTTGAGCTTACTGTCACTGGACAATGATACTTGGATACTTATTAATGATGATTAATTGTGAATGATAAAACTTGCTTTTTAGCAGCATGGTTAGGAAGCTAGAACATGTACTTTGTGCTTTGTTCTCGGCAACTCTTGTTCTAGAATATGTGTTGTGTGCTTTATTCTAGGGAACTCACTATCTGGAACATGTGCTGTGTGCTTTGTTCTAAACAACCTTTAAACTGGAACATATACTGTGTGCTATGTTCTAGGCATCACTTGTTATGGTTCTATCTTAAAGTGACAACCCAGAAAAACAGTGCAACCAGACGAATCAATGGGCTCTGGTCTTGACTAAGTAAAATGCACAACTCTAACTAGTTGGGGGTTACTGAAAGGCGCAAGGGGGGATCCGTGGTTTAAGTATGAGCCTGATCTGCTTAGGGACGGACTCACGTTGCGCCCTGATGTCCATAGGCATTTTGTTCACGTTGCGCCCTAAACGCCATCAACCCACTTACGTTGCGCCATGGGTGTTTTGTTGATCCCGGGAGTTGGGTTCATGCCCCTATGTTGAAACCTTAGCGGCCCTTGGCTTTTTAGAGGGACTTTTGGAAGGTCTCGTAGTGAAACCCAGCCACACACCAAAGGAAGATTGAAATGGGTCTGATCCGCCCGGGCATTAGGGGAATCACGACCTGTGGGGAAAGTGTACAACCTCTACAGAGTGAAAACAGATATATCAGCCGTACTCACAGTTACGAGTGGCCTGGATCCTTTTTGACTGGTGACTTTTACCCTGGTGATGTTTAATTAAAATTGGTAATGATATGATGATGATATAATGATATTATTCTATACACTTAATTTGGGTTACAACTGGGATTTTCCTATTACGCTATAGTAATTTGGTTAATGTTAAAATTGAACTACTAAAAGTGCTTATCGCAGTTAAACCGTGTCTAGCCTTTTAAGCGTTCATCCCTCATGTTATATTTGTTAAGTAAAGCTGGTTTACTTACACTTGTATTATTCAACAAAATCTCGGATGGGTAATCGGATGAACCTGAAGGTGTTGTGGAGTTCCCTGAAGATATACCAGATTTCTAGGCAACTGTCAACCAGTCGGTATCCTTGTGGAGTTTATGGCGCCATGAGAGTTTATTTATTCGTATGCGTAAACTTTGATTAAAGACTTGAGTCTTATTGTAGTAATTCTGAGATGCTATTCTTTTGTATTCGAGCACTGGATTTACTTTGATATTCTGTTATTCTAAAGCTATATGTGTGTGTTGGACTTTCTGGGTACACATATAGTAGCATTCGGGTTTGTTCGTAAATTTGGGTGTGACAAAAAAACAACTTCCTTCATTTGAAAACGCTTACTCTAAGGAGTAAAAGGGGCTTCGGCTCAAAAAGAACTTCCTTCATTTGAAAACGCTTACTCTAAGGAGTAAAAGGGGCTTCAGCTCAAAAAGAACTTCCTTCATTCGAAAACGCTTACTCCAAGGAGTAAAAGGGGCTTCGGCTAAAACAAAATCTATGATAATTTAAAAATGCTTACTCAAAGAGTAAAAGGAGCTTTGACTTAATCAATGACAGAACGAATTGCTAATCAAGCCCATTCGCAAGCAAAAACAAACTTGTTTCAGGGGAGCAACAGTTCATCTCAATAACAGAGCAAATCGAGCGTACCTCTCACGCTCAATCATGTCCACATGAGTAAAAAGCTTCGTATCAAACAAATCAGACAACAACGCGTACGAATAAACAAAAACTTGCTTCGGGGGGAGGAGGCGTTTCTCTCAAAAACGAAGGCAAATCGAGTCTATATTCATTCATACGCTCTCAAATAAAACACACACTTGCTCGGGTCACTTACAAAATAATATTTACAAAGAGATGATTAAAACATCTCAAAGACATAGCCATCAAATTGCTGGCCAAATCTCCTAAAACTAGGAGCGTTAAAGACGCAAGCGAACTCCTCAAGACCAGTGCTAAGGGCCACTGGCTCGGTTTTTACCAAAAGAAGAGGAATAGCTTCGGCATTCCTTCTCGCCGCAAGCTCAACACGCTCAGAACCATGAGCAATGAAAGAAGTGAAGAAACTAAAAAGATCAAACTCATTATGACGATAAAACTCGTGGCAGAATTCCCAAAAATCGCTAAGGCATGAATGAGGGTAACGCCGTAGATATTCTTCCCACGCGAAGCCAGAAACACAAAGAGGACCATCCCGCATGGCTAGTGGAGCAAGTTCAAGGACATCTCGCTCGTCAGGGATCTGAATATGTATAAATTTACAAAATTCAAAACCTCTCAAACTTAACAAAAGTTTCTCAATAGTCATTAGCTCTAGCAAAGCTAAACCTTCGGATCAGCATCGGCTGCACCGCTCTGGCTAGCTCCAGCACCAGTACCAGAAGTAGACGTCCCAGCAGCAGCGGCAGCAGCATCGGCTTCGGCTTTCTGTTGCATTTCCATCGCAAACACCTCCTTAGCCTGAGACAATATAAGCTATCAGAAGAACATAATGCTAAGGTTCATTGAAAAAATAAATAAGTAAAGAAACATGACAAACGAAGCCTACCCTGGCAAGTCGATCATGAGCAGAACGACGTGCACACTCACGACCAGTAGCAGCCCAAAATTTCTTCAAGAATACGGCCCTGGTCACAAGAACAGCATCGTCGAATAGCTCGTTATCATCGGGATTCAAGGCAGAAGGAAACCGGTAGTCCTTCCTCAACAGTGTTTTGTGATGCGAGCAACCTTGATCCGAAAGAATTTTAAAGGCGTTTGTAATGCAAGTGCAAGCTGCATAGTCTCCAACCTTGGACAAAATGTCCAGAAGGAACTTGAACTCGTCAACAAGCCAATCAAAAAGCTTTTCAAGACCATAATCTTGGCTAGGAAAGGGAAGGGGCTCTCCACCATACTGCTTCAGAGCGGCCTCATATTCACGATAGATCCTCAAACCACAAGCCCGGACATCCTGCTCCATTCTTTCCTTATCATCACGAAGCTTCTCCACGGCACCACGAAGCCGATTAGCTTCATCGACCAATGAATTCTTCAAATTTGTCGCCGTAAGAAGCTCTCTCTTATATTTCTCTGCATCGGCAGAGAATTTATCCCTCGCACCTTCAAGACTCTTAAGCTGATTCTTCATTTCATCAACGAGAGTGGCATCATCAACCAGTTTGGTACGAAGCCCCTCAATAGTTTCAGCATTGCGAGTACGTTCAGCTTCCAGGGCAATCACTTTATCCTTAAGCGAAGAAATCTCAGAATGAGTGGATCTATGCTCTGTACGAAGCTGTTTCTCCTCAGTCTCAAGAGATTCCTTCATCTTGGCAACATCAGCCTGCTCAGAAACCCACTTCTTGCACTCCTTCCGCCATGTCTCTAGCTCAGCTCTTTCGCCCTCAATATCATTGAGTCGAAGCGGGAGGCGCTCAAAGAGCTCATGAATCGAGATCATGGACTGCAAACGCAAAATGTCTCAAACAAAGCCCGTTGTGCAAAACAGGAATGAAGAACGAAGCAAAATATGAATTACCTTAATGTTCCCAAAGATGCACGAATCAGCAAGAGCATCCAAATCAAAAGACTTTACTTCATTATCAAAGTCTACAAGAACAAAAAACACCAAATTGATTACGAAGCCGAGAAAGCGCCCACTAAAGAAAGAAACAAAACGAAGCGAAATTACCGTATGGAACAAAATCAGGCACATCTATAGAGCGAAGCCCGCCATGGCGCAGTCGCTGAATGAATGCCTCACGAGATACTCTTCCAGATCCTACATTGAGCAGAAAGCGACACTCAGCATGACATTCAGAAAGGTAAGCAAAGAATTCAAGAAAACCATCAAATATTGCAAGTAAAAACTTGAGCTACCTTCGGTTCAAACAAGCCTAGAGCCCTCATTTACTGGGCGGGCGGAATGCTCAGCTTCGGTTGCAGGTATGGAAACAACAGGAGAAACAATTGCCGCTTCCGCATCCCTGCCCAAGTCTTCGCCAGCACCAGTAACAGGCCTGGGTTGCTCCTTAAACTCAGTAATAGCCTCCAAAGGAGACTTAGCCACCGCTCCAGCTAACACATCAAGTGACAAAGGCACGTCCCGAGTAGACGAGACCTCAAGGTCAGCAGAAGCTGTGTCCTTGGGATCATCTTCCGCAAGAAGGCGACTATAGGTAACATCATCATCCTCATCATCAACACAACCCGGAATGCGAAGCCGGAGGAAAGGACCAGAAGATGGTTTAACTGTGGACAATAACCGCAAATCAACAAAAAGTAAGCTAAGAGATGAAAGAGAACAAAAATAACTAACGTCCAAAGTCAAGGTTCACAGCTGCCGTAGCCACAGCAGGACCAGAAGAAGGCACTGCCAAAGTAGCAGGAGCTGGAGAAGCAGCAACAACAGGGGGTGCAGACAAAGCCACTGGCGGTGCAGGCGCACTTGAAATAGGCGTTACAGCCAAGCCCCCGCCTACCCGTTGCCGCTTCGAAGCCTCAAGCGCAGAGGTGGACGCCCGCTTCCCAGTAGGAACGGCCTTAGTGCCAAGAGACCTTGCCTGACCTCCACGACCAGAAGGGTCTACTGCACTGCTGCCCCCAGCTTCTTCCTCTTCAACATCAGACCTCCCGCCTGCAACATGACCAGAGCCACGGCCCCTCTTTCCACGCCCATGGTGTGGCTTCGGAAGCGGCTGCACGCTTGAATGATCAACAGCCGTAAGCTTCTTTCTAGGCTTAGGAGGGGCAACACGCTGAGGATAGCTGACCTTCATCTCTTCAAAGACTCTGTTAAAACGATGACTGTCTAACAGTGCGACACAACTTTCGTGCTCCTTTGATGTGTACTTTCCAAGAATCGTTTCAGCCAACAGCTCAATGGACTGAATGAAGGCATAATCTAACATATGCGGGGGCTTCTTAGACCCAAAATGAGGAAAATATACGTGGGGAAGCCCTCGGTACGGCTTCACGTCAACCGCAAATGGCTTCCAATCGGCCGAAAGGAAGTTAACACCCATGGCAAGACCTTCCTCGATAAGGTCGCGGCTGCTACTAACCCGACTTGCCTTGAAAAAAGCCGTCTCACAACGACTGTAACCAGGCGCCTTCGGGTTAAAAGGAGGACAAGAAACGAAATTGCTTGGCAGAACTTGGCCATGCAAAGGGAAGCTTACTTGCTTCGTGCCATCCTCCAAAGTTACCTCCACCGAAGGAACCTTCACATACAGCCAATACTTATGCCAATTCCGGTCCCAGGCGTTGCGCTGACTGAAGGTAAGCTCAACCTTCTCCAAATTAGTAAGACGGCGACGAGCGCAGAAGCTAACGCTGCCGTAGTCAGGTTCGTACTCAACATCATCAATTTTTACGGCCTTCGTCTGATGATGGCCCTCAAAGTAACGAACGAAACCCTCCACATCAACGTCAGAACCATTGGTCTTAACAGCCCAAAAAAATGAAGCAGATGCGTGATGCCATTGGGCGTAAGATGATAAAGTTGCAGCCCGTACCTCCCAAGCATCTCTACGATAATGTTGTGAATCGGCATCCTAAGCCCAGCAGTGAAAAAAATCACGAAACACAACTGCTTCGTCAGGCCTGGGGACGGGAGTGACCTCATTACCAGGGGCTCGGCCATGACCAACAGGGAAATAACCCTTCTCCTCATAACTTTATCAAGCCCTCACTTACAAAAGACTTCCCAAAAATAGTGTTGCGAGGCTTCTTCTTTGGATCCGCGAGATCTGATACATCAGCCTCAACATCTTCAAGAGCTTCATCAGCAATGGACTCAGCATCTTCAGTATCCTCTTCATTTGGGTTCTCGACTTCCTCTGTGAGGGCCTTACCCCTCTGATCAATCTCCATGGTGTCAACACCTTCCTCAAGTTGCTGAGCAAAAGCAACAGCTTCATCGTCCATCATTACGGCAGGACTATGAGAAGCCTCCTCGTCATAATCAGAGGCCCCGATCAACCGAGCGGTCTGCTTCATGCGAGCCACTACAAAACGCAAAAACAACGATCAGTAAATGAAGCAAATAAATAAAAACAAAATACTAAACGAAGCGGAATAACAAGAAACTTAAAAAGTTAACTTACTTGTGACCGAAACGAAGGAAAAGCTGAAGAGTTAAGACTCGCAAAGCAGGTAAACAGCGTCAACAGCAAGCTATCGCAGAAAGCCTAGAGACGAAGCAAGTAAAGTCACCCCCCGTTCGGTCCTATTTATAGGGGGGTGAAAAAATATGACCGTTAACCGTCTCGGTAAATGAACCATCGCAGCGATTCAAACTCGACGAAGGCAAATAAAAAGCAATGGTAAAAAATATGACCGTTACTTGCCTCAAGAACTGAACCACTCCTCCAGTTCAAAACTGACGAAGCCAAATTATAACGGCAGTAAGGGCAACGAAGCCACGGCAAAAAGCTCAAAACAAAAAATACTTACTTGGGCCTTTCTCTAACGAGAGGAGGCGTTTCTTGGGTAGACGAAGACAATCCAAGTTTCGAGGAACTTGGCCTGTTGAAGAAAGCCCTCGTCCGTGAGGGGCTACTGTTGGGGGATTGACCTGCCAAGAAACACCTCTGATAAATTTTAAGCATTATCTATTCATACTTTGCCTTCGTTCAGAGGAAGAGCAGGGCATTTTGCCTTCGTGTATGTAAGTAGCCACGAGAACGGCTTTGTTCCAATTCGAAAGGGAACATAGAAATGTGGCTTTGTGAGTGCTGCAAGCAATACTTGAATAAAACAAAGGTAACCCTACGTTCCTAACATAGTAAGCAAAGCCCTTGTCTGCTTCGTTTCTGGTCAAATGGCTGGTTGAAGACGGAGCTAATGGCTTTGGGAAGCAAGCAAGGAAGGTTGTTGCTGTTGGAGGATCAAAGTAAGCAACGAAGGCGATTGTATCCTCCTGCGCGCCGATGAAGCCGACAAGGACCGGGTCCAAACCGAGTCCAACACGGTGTAACTGCTCCACACATTCACATTGATGGCTACGAATGTACGACTATGTCCCTAGAACATCTAAGTTGTATAGTCTAGAGGATGATGCCTGATTTCCAAGGGCATAGACGGGATGTAAAGATGTCTTTTCACCTCCCTATAAAAAGAGACCCCTCACCAACGTGTAAAGGGCTGATTCCTAAGAACACTGTTGATAATTAATATATTATTGCTTGACTCTACTTCTTTGTCTTGGCCATTGTTTGGGCTTATTAGTTTCGGCAGTAACCCAACACAAGGTAGTATAGTTAAGGTGGTCAAAGGCTACCTTTGACATGACGCTGACGCTTGCCCCTAAGTCACAGAGTGCGTGCTTGAAGCGCTGAGTCCCGATAGTACAAGTGATGGTAGGACACCCTGGTTTTTCGGAACCTTGTTCAAGATAGCTGCACTGCACTCCTCAGTTAACTTTATGACCTCTGTACTTGAGAGTGGACGTTTGTTGTTCAGTATGTCCTTCAAGTACTTGGCGTAGGTCGGCACCTGCATAGAATCCAACAGTGGCACGTGTATATTTAATTTTTGAATGACCTCTATGAACCTGGCGAATTGTTTGTTTGCCGATGGCCTCTTTTGGCGTTGAGAGAAAGGCAGGATGTTGGTGTCGTAGAACTCATGGGGCGCAGTCCTTCCTGCTGGTGCTATCTCGGCTTCTGGCTCAGCCTCCTCGGCTGGGATCTCCTTCCTTGGCTCTGCTGTCTTCCTTGCATGGTTAGGTGAGACTGGACCCCGAGTAGCATTACCGCTCCTCGTAGAAACAGCTTTTAATTCTCAAAGGAGGAATCCGGTTGCCCAGGAATACATCCCTTGTCACCAGAAGGAACAGCAACGGCTAGCTAAGCTAACTGGGTTTCTAACATCTTATTAAAGCTTAGCTGGCTCTGGAAGGTGTAGGACAAACTCTCTATCTTAGAGTTTATGCCCTCCAGAGCCTTATTATTAGCAGCAAGCCTTTTAAAAGTAGATTCATTGATCTTGGCCTGACCAAGGACCAGATCTTTCAGAGAGGGTTGGTTAGAAAAGGAGTTGTTATTACCTCCCTGGTAGAATGGGTGTTGCTGATTCCAGTTCTCTTGAGGCCGGTACCCATTGTTGTCATTTACGAACTGTACCTCCTCTTGTGTCTCGAGGCAGTTGTTCCCTAAATGGCCGGTTTCTCCATTGACTTCACATGTCATGTGTGAATCCAGCGGCCCTTCATTGTTGTCGCCCTCCATCCTTGGTGCGGTCGTCGAGGAGTTTCATCATGAGATCCATCTTGGCGGCCAGCATATCCACCTCCTTCACGGTGTGCATACCACGCTTGCGCCCCTGAAGGCGGTCATCATTCTGAGCTTGGTTTGACACCATCTTCTCTATGAGCAGCTTGGCGGCGGCCATAGTCAAGGAGAGAAATGCTCCTCTAGCAGCAGCGTCCATATGTTCATGGGCTGTCTGGGATAGCCCATGGTAGAAATTCTGGAGCAGGAGCCACTCTTGCATACCGTGGTGTAGGCATGCCAAGACATAGTCCTGGAAATGATCCCACGCCTCCGATACGGTCTCTCCGGACTCTTTTTGAAATCTGGAAATCCTTCCCCTAAGGGCATTGGTTTTGCCAATGGGGAAGAACTTGGCCAGGAACGCATTAGAGCACTTGCTCCACGTGTTCACCGCATCACGGTTGGAGTAGAACCATTGTTTGGCTCTTCCCAACAGTGAGAACGGGAATAGGTGGAGGCTGATGGCCTATTGATCGACTCCTCGGATGGTGATGGTGCTGCACACCTCCAGGAAGTGCTGTAGGTGTGCACTCGCATCTTCATTGGCCTTCCCACAGAAGAGACTGGCTTGCACCATGTTGATCAACGGGGCCTTGAGCTCGAAGGCATGATCCCCCACAGCCACTTCCGGACCTGTTGGGATTTGGGCCATGGAAGGGACAGAGTAGTCACGGATCATCCTGTCGGCCATGTCTTCTTCCGGTTGGGGTTCTACGGGAATGGGCTGTTCTCTCTGGTTGGATGATTCTCCGATGACTGGCTCGGTCTCTAACAAGAACGCCTGAGGGATTAGGACACGAGATCGTACCCTCCTTCCTATGGTATTCGGGTTCTCAACATAGTTGGATGGTAATTGGAAACCAGTTATACACTACCCTGTTTCACGTCATAGAGAAACAGAGCAAAAGGGTAAACCTGCTAGATTACTGGCAATTAATCATGCTGCATTAAATACATGGATGATCAAGACTCTTTAACCATTGCTTTCCCCGGCAACGGCGCCAGAAATTCTTGTTGGCATTTCTTAGCGTCACCATTAGATTAGTGATGGCACTAGAGATGCTTTATTGTAAATCTAAAACGTTACAGAGATTCTACAAGCGCACAGAAGTACATTGTAGCATTTCACCGAGAAGTATTCCAGAGTATCGTTATTTGTTTATCCGCAGGGAAAGCGTTTAGTTAAAGAGAGGTGTCATCCAATGTATTCATATACAACATCATTAATCTACCATAGTCTAGACAGGGGTAAATGATATGGAAGTGTAAGGATGATGTGACACACAGAAGTTCATTGCTCATCATTAAGTAGTCTTAGTTAGTAATAGAACATTAGTAAAGATACAAAGGGTTCATTAGCATCATACAAATGGAACTTGGATATACAACATTATCCTATACAAGCTCATACGAGAGACATATGCAAGAGGACATATCGAGGTGTCCAGTGGTTCCCTCATCAAGGGTCGACAGGAGGACGTCTTATCATAAAGGCCTAATATCATCTTCCAAACGTGGAGGATTACAAAGGACGGTCAGGGCTGTCACCACCTGCCGCCTACCTCTACTAATCCATGGGGTAGCGATACCCTTAACAGTATTTCGTATTCCAAACACCAAGTTTGCAATATGAAATACAACTCTATCTATCACATTAATAAATAGAGCAACCATAAGGCACATTGAGCCAATGTCATAGCATACGTCAACTCGGACAAGGTGCAAGACATAAGTAGTATATACTAAGTAAGTAAAGTACATTTGAGGCATACAACATAAGTATGAAGATACTTCCATTAAGCTCAGAGTATTACATGTAAATAAAGAGATACAAATGTTGAACTCTAGAACTTATCAAGACTCCTCCGGAAGCCCTTCGGAAGCTCTACTACTAGACTATTACCACTAAGACTAAGACTAAGCTTGTAGCAAAGGATAGCTCTTCTTCTGGTGTGTGTTGAGTATGGCGCCCTATTCAGGTATTTATAGTATCCATAGGCGGTGGAGAGCCAGCCAGAGCCGGTTGTGGCAGTTTGACAGTGGGCCCAGGTCGACCGAAGTGGGCGCGTCGGCCGACCCTTGGATGCACCGCCTTGAGCATTGCGCGGTCGAGATGTACTCCTGATGGCGGTTTATAGGTACTGATCAATGGGGAGGTGAAACGGCCGCAGGGCCAAGTCGGCCGACCTGGCTCCGCCACCTTTCGGCCCCACTCTTCTCTAGTTGACTGCCAGGTGTTGACACCAATGGTGGCAAACAGAAAGTCCGAGTGCACGACTGTCGTGGTAGCTTTCACCTATGAGTAAACCAGGTATCGAATCCACGGGGAACGTGACGTCACTGTCTCATTACTAAAGTTGACTGGATCGATCAAGTTTATACAAAGGCTGGGTAGAGAGGATAACTTAGCACTAAGGCTGGGAATATAGCGAAGGGAGCTCTCCTATGTTTGCTTTGGGCACCAGGGTATCCTAGACCTCTAGGAAATTGCCGGCATACAGCTCTACACCGTACCCGTACGTGGAGGATTACAAAGGACAGACAGGGCTGTCATCACCTGCCGCCTAGCTCTACTAATCCATGAGGTTACGAGGCAAACGAGGGCAGATATACACCTAAGCACCACGCTTATGATAATATCGGCTATCCTAACCTTGATCAAAGATTAGAATACTTTACGAATAAAGCAACGAACCCATAAACACAATAAAGAACTCCACTTTCTATAACTTAGACTTAAATACTTAGTTGAAATCCTAGATACTTACTCAGAAGCTTGCATCCGTCGAGGTACAAGTGGAGGGTCTCCGACACGCCGGGACTCCTCCATACTCTCCCTCACTCTCTCCCAATTTCTACTCTAGATAAGAGGAGGGCTTCGCCTTGAATCTTCAGTCCAGCTCAATGATGCTTAGACCTGCCCCGAGCTCATGTATTTATAGCTTGGAGAGGCGGTTGTGAGTCGGTACGAAGAGGTTGAGAAGGTTTGGAGGTGGGCTCAGGTCGGCCGATCCGGTGGCGTTGGCCGACCCTAGGATCCACCGTCCTAAGTCATGCACGGCGTAGATCTTCTCCTGGAGGCGGTATGCAGCTACGGGTCAAGGGACGACCGGTTCGGGTGCGCGCCCAAGTCGGCCGACCTAGGGGGGTCGGCCGACCTGGAGTTGCCACCTCTCGGGCCCATCCTCTTGTGAGTGATTGCATTGTGGGCCCTGAGGTCGGTTCCAGGTGGGTACGCCTCATTTGCGTGAATATACATGTAGATGTGGGCCCTCCAATCCATGGGTAGCTCATCTATGGCCCTTGGTGCAAACCAACATTGATTCAATGGTTGAGATCTTCCTCAGATGTGCTTCTTTGCATGGAAGAAGGATGAGCTCGGTTGGGCCTGGGCCCAGGTCGGCCGACCTGGTGGGGTCGGGCGACTTGGCCCTAGGTCCAACTTTGGTCTTCTTTTACCACTTTGTCCCTGCCAGCACATATGCACCAAAACTGGTGGAATTCATTAGTGAATAACCCTTTGTCTATTCTTTTTATTATTCTTTATCTATGTTGGCGATGAAAATTTATCATTAGGAGCCGCCAACAAGCTCCCCCACACTTAGCCTTTACTCGTCCTCAAGTAAAGACTAAGATTCATCACAAGAGTAATGTTGAACAAACATATAGCTTATTCCCAAACATTCAGGCTCAGTGGGTTAGTACTGGATGGCTAACATGTCTTCTTGGGTTATTGCAGAAAGGAACAACCTCTTTTATGACATGATACATCTCACTTCCAAGTACTTGGGTTTTTAGAATTTTGCAAACAAAAACCATTGACTTGCTCCTCAACGAGTTTCTCTCTGGATATTCACTGGTGGTTGGACAACACTCATCCTCTCCAAAATAAAACTTTGTATGTGGAGCTCTTGGGATACATACCTTATTTTACTTATGTACTAAACGCGGACTAAAGGCCCACGGACTAAACGCGGCCTGGTGCACACACCCACGTTTTGCAACGAGTCAAGCGAGCGTAGCTATATCTAAGATCAATTCGCAACATCTGCTATTTTCGTTGCTATGTCAAGACCTACTTGTTGGGGATTTGGCCCGCCGACAAACGCCTTCTACTTGTTTTCCTCCATCTCATGCGTGAGGGCAACCATAAACCAAGGAAATCAAGCCTCTTTAGCTTCATTTGCTCTACATATCTCTACTTCAGCTTCGCTGGTCGCATTCCGCCCTGTACAAAAGCCAATCGACTTCGCTGGTCGCATTCCGCCCTGAACAAAAGCCAATCAGCTTCGGCGGTCGCATTCCGTCGTATATAAAAGCCAATCGGCTTCGGTGACCATATCTCGCTGTAAGCTAAAGCCAATTGGCTTCGGTCATCGTGTAGCAGAATGCCAAAGTAGCGTTATTGGAACCAAGTTAGAAGCCAATTTAGTGAAGTATGGATACTGTTGAATGACAAAAGCTATGAATGAGTTAATAGCAAGCTTCGGTTTGCTCTATATTGCAGGTCCTTGGAGGAGCAATCGGCTTTCTGAACAATGGGAAGCGGCTTCAGGGTTGTCTCGACTCAGAGGAAGCCAAATCTAGGAGCTGCAAAGCTCATGGAAGCAGGCGAAGCTGACAAGGACCGAGTCAAAGGAGACCAAGTCCAAGCCGAGTCAAACACGGAATTGCAAGTCTATGCATTCACATTTGGGAGGAGTAAATGTACCAAAGTGTCCATAGGCAATTTGTATTGTATAGTCTAGAGGATGATGCCTGATTTCAGGGGTACAATGGGAATGTAAAGACCCTTGGTCTCCCTATAAAAGGGGACCCCTCCCCTTCATGTAAGGGTTGTTGATTCCAGGATACTGTTGATAAGTAATTTATTATTGCTTGTCTCAGTTGTCCCGTTTCAGCTGTTGTCTGGGTCCTTTGGCTTCGGCTATTTACCCAACAACTGGCGCCCACCGTTTGTGCAGTGCACGAACAAAACCCACGATAACCACCATGTCACCCAAAAAGCCAACTAAACCAACCAAACCAACCACCACCACGCCAAATGCAACTCTCAGCATCGAAGCTGCCCCCCGACCCACAAGTCCACCAACAAACCCACTACCAATAACCGAAGCCATTCTCGACGATCAAGAGACCGATGAAGAAACCCTTACCACCCAGGAGAGAATGCAACGAATCGAAGAATGGCTTCGTCTCCGACGCCTTGAGCAACAGAGAGAGCTGGATGCTGCACAGCTCGAACTAGAGCAACAAATGCAAGAGGAGGAAGAGCAGCAGCAGCATCAATTGCTGCGAGTCAGGAAGCAGCTCGAGGAGCTGAGGCAAGCGAAGCAGAGGAGGCTGAACAACACAAGCTCCATATCTGAAAAGCTGCGTCAAGAGCTCGAAAAAGCCAAAAGCAAGTCGCTGAGCTCCAAGCAGAGCTCAATGAGCCAAACATCACCATCAACCCACCAAACCACAACTCTTCATCCCAAACTGGCTTCCAAACACTCCATACTCATCCCATCGACCATATGTGCCCACTTTCAGAAAGCCTCCAACTGGCAAGATGGCCACCCTCCTATAAACCCATTTCTCTACCAAGATACAACGGCCTCACCGACCCAAAGCAATTCCTAATGAGCTGTGAAGCTGCAATAGCTTCTGCAGGGGGAGATGATGTTGTCCTAGCAAAATCCTTCATCATTGTCTGTGATGGCACAGCAATGAACTGGTATACGAAGCTGCCTGGATTATCAATCAACAGCTGGTATGATCTGAAGAGGGATCTCATCAAAACTTTTGGCATTATGGGAGACCAATCACTCTCATATGCCGAACTCACACTACATCAGCAGCCGAAGGAGCCACTAGAGGACTACTTCCACAGATTTGTCACTCTACGCGCTCAAGCCCCACATATCCCTGATGAAGCAGCAAAGTTTGCAGCAATACAAGGGCTTCGCCCAGGATTGTTCGCACAGCATATCGCAAGAGAGACACCAGCTACTCTGGCAGACCTGTATGAGGAGTTCAAAAAATACTGTCGCTCTGACAATGACAACCGAATGAGATTGGCAAGAGAAGCCATCATGAGAAACCAATATGAGTCCCAAGCCAAAACCCATCACCACAGCCACAATTACCAAAACTACTCCCACCAAACAATCATGAAGGTGGACAATCCGCCTCCTTCCTACGAAACCAAACCACCTTACCCAGAAAGCCAATACCACGACCAGAGAAATGAGCCCAATCAGAGGGGTCGAAAAGCCGACAGAGGCCGAGGAAGAGGAAGAGGTCCAGCGGGACCTGAGCTGTTTTGCCAATACCACGGCAAAAATCATACCCATGGCACAGAACAGTGCAGAGATATCAAGAAAACAATAGAAAAGCTAAGAGCAGAGAAGATTCAAGCAACCCAAACGAAGCCAATATCAGCTTCGCAACCAAATACCCAAAACCCTTCCCAAGCTATCCAACCATACTGCCCAGTATATCCTTCGCTAAACTCAAACATTGTGCATCCATCAACAGCGATGGCAACCCAATATCTACCTTCACCACAAACCTTTCAGCACTATTACCCACAAGCCATATATCCTCACTTATACCCTCAAACCTCTCAGCAAGCAGCTTCGCAAAACATAAAGGTTGAGGAGCTACCGCCACCACCACCACTCTCACAGCAAAAAGCCAATCAGAAAGAAGCTCCAAGTCCACTTCCAAGCTATGGACACATCATGCCCATTTCTGGAGGATCATCGCTTGCTTTTGAGAACAAAAAGCAAAGGAAAAGCTATTTTCGCCAAGTCAATAACATCTCTGTTGATGGCCCGTACAAGAGGTCGGAATGGTCTCATATGCCCATCACTTTCACTGAAGAAGATCTCAAGCTCCACAACTACCCACACAACGATGTTATGTCGATCGAAGCCAATATTGCTGGCTGGACGATTGGAAAAGTGCTAGTGGACACAGGAAGCTCTGCTGACATCATTCTAGCAAAAACACTCAAAAACATGACCAATATTAACCCAGACAACATGGAGCCATCAGACACTCCGTTGGTCGGCTTCGGGGGGAAGCGAACCCAAACACTCGGTAAAATTTCACTGCAAGTATCCTTCGGCGACACATCGAATGCAAGAACAGAATACATCACCTTTGATGTAGTGGACATGGTTTTTGATTACAATGTCATCTTCGGAAGAGGAGTCATAAATGCTTTTGATATCATCATAAGGCAGTCATTCCTATGCATGAAAATGCCAGCTCTCAAAGGAGTTATAACCGTATATGGCGATCAGAGGGAAGCCAGAAACATCGAAAAAGCCAGAGCACCGGGTTAGCGAAATGTGCATTTGCTTGAAGAAAAAGATCCATATTACCCAGAAGAAAAGCCAAATATTGAGAAAGATAGCAGGAAGATGCAGAAAGCTGCAGAGACGAAGCAGGTGCAGTTGCAACCCGATGTCTTTGACAGAGAAGTGATCATTGGCTCAGATCTAGAGCCAGACGAAGAAGATAGGCTCATCGAATTCCTCAGAAATAACAAAGATGTGTTTGCCTGGTCAAGCAAAGATCTACCAGGTGTTGACAGAAGCATAGTTGAGCATAAGCTAGCAATCAGTCCTGATATGAAGCCAAAAAAGCAAAAGTTGAGAAAGATGTCAGAAGAGAAAGCCGATGCAGTAAAAGCCGAAGTGCAAAGGCTACTGGACGCCAGTGTCATACGCGAAGTCAAATATCCAACATGGCTAGCAAACACTGTACCAGTTCAGAAGAAGAATGGAAAATGGCGAATGTGTATTGATTTCACAGACCTCAATAAAGCTTGCCCAAAAGATGATTTCCCACTACCAAGAATTGACAAGATTGTCGATCAAGCAGCAGCAAGTGAAATGATGTCCCTCTTAGATTGCTTTTCTGGCTATCACCAAATCTGGATGAAAAAGGAGGATGAGGAGAAAACCAGCTTTATTACACCAGTTGGCACCTTTTGCTTCGTCAGGATGCCTGAGGGGCTTCGGAACGCAGGAAGCAGTTTCTGCCGAACGTCAAGCACAGTGTTCAAGGACGAACTGTTCAAAACTATATTGGCATATGTTGATGACATCTTGGTCAAAAGTGCCAAAAGACAAGATCACGTATCAGATCTAGCAACCGCCTTCGCTCGCATGAGACAGGCCGGTCTTAAGCTAAATCCAGAAAAGTGTGTATTTGGAGTTACAAAAGGCAAAATACTTGGTTGTCTGGTTTCAGCTCACGAGATAGAAGCCAATCCAGACAAGATAAATGCAATCCTTAACATGGAAGAGCCAAAGTGCATGAGAGACGTGCAGAAGCTGTCGGGCAGAATTGCCGCACTCAACAGATTCATCGCAAAAGCAGCAGAGCGAAGCTTACCATTCTTTACAACACTAAGAAACGCAGCTAAGTTCCAATGGGGGCCAGAGCAGTCAAAAGCATTCCACGAGCGAAGACAATAACTGATGTAACTCACGAAGCTAACAGTACCAAACCCAAAAACACCACTCCTACTGTACATTGCAGTATCACAATCAGCAGTTAGTGCAGCGCTCATTACAGAAAAGCTGGTAGATGGCAGAAGCATTCAGCAACCAGTATACTATGTATCCGAAGCTTTGAATGCGTCGAAGCTGTTCTATACAGAAATT
>CM014270.1:32184864-32224275 GCA_004135705.1 Alloteropsis semialata
GGCTTTGGGAGCTCAGAGATTTACTGTCAAAACAGATTCTAAGGTGGTGGCAGATCACATCGAAAAAGAGAGCATAGTGAAGCAACCAGAACTCATCAAATACTTGACCACTGTACGCTCAATGGAGAAAAAATTCAAAGGTTTCACTGTGGAGTACATCCCAAGAGCAAAAAATGACGAGGCAGATGCTCTGGCTAAGGCAGCTGCAAAGGGCGACAAGCTTCCACCTGATGTGTTTTTTCAAACATTAACATCACCATCAATAAAGGATTCAGATGACCCACCGAAGCTGATCAATGCAATAAGCTCTGAGGATTGGCGATCCCCAATAATAGCTTTCCTTCGGGGATACTATGAGCCAATTGACGAAGATGATCTAAAAGCTATGCAACAAAGAGCAAGATGCTATCAGATGATTGATGATGTCCTTTACAAGAAAGGAGTTGTAGCTCCTTGGCTTCGTTGCATCTCTCACAACGAAGGAAAAGAACTGATCCAAGAGATACACAGCGGCTTATGCGGGGCACACTTTGGGGCAAGAGCTCTAGTGGGCAAGGCAATGAGGCAAGGATTCTATTGGCCTGCAATCATCATGGATGCAACAAACACGGTCAAGACGTGTGATCAGTGTCAAAAGTGTGCAGCGAACAGAAAATCTCCTTCGAAGCAATCACAGCTGATAACTCCAACATGGCCTTTACAAAGATGGGGCATTGATCTAGTTGGCCCACTTCCAACAGCTCAAGGAAATCTCAAATACGCCATAGTAGCAGTTGAGTATTTCACCAAGTGGATCGAAGCCAGACCTTTGGCTAACATCACAGCAAAAACAGTTATCAAATTCTTCTGGCAGCAAATTGTGTGCCGATTCGGAGTACCAAGGGAAATAACAGTGGACAATGGGAAGCAGTTTGACTGTGACGAATTTAGGCAATATTGCATGTCAATTGGAACAAAAGCTAAATTCGCTTCGGTATATCATTCGCAAACAAATGGAGCAGTTGAAAGAGCCAATGGCTTAATCTTTACAGCCATCCGAAAGTGCCTCGCAAATTGTAAGAAAAAAAGGCAAGTGGGCTCACAACACCACCACATCAAGGGCAACACAGTTTACTCCATTCAAACTGCTTTATGGTGAAGAAGCAGTATGCCCAGAGGAAATACTGCACAAAGGGCTTCGCACCCAACAAGAAGCTCCCAAAGAGAGCGAAGCCGTTGACAAGGATCACGTTGAGATATACAGGTTCCAGGCAGCAAAAAACATTTCCAAGTATCAAGCTGAGACAAGAAAGTGGCGAGACAAAAAGGTAATCAGAAAAGCTATCAAGGCAGGGGACTTGGTCCTTAGGAAAAATCCAAGCATGCCCACTGGAAAGCTGCAACAGAAATGGGAAGGCCCATTTCTGGTCATCAAAAGCAACAGGCCTGGCTCATTTCGCTTAGGCGACGACGAAGGAAACGAGCTGCCGCATTCATGGAATGCAGACAGCTTACGCAAATATTACTTGTAAAAAAGATGTAAAATGGCTTCGTACTCTATAAACGAAGTCACTGAGTAGAGTAGCATTTTTACTTTCTTTCAAAAAAAAGCCCGTACTCTTTTCCTCACAAGGGGACCCTGACCAAGGGGTGAGGTTTTTAACGAGGCGGTGCTTACTGTAACTCGTCAAATCATATATGAACGAGGTATTCCCAAAAAAAAAAGCAGCATCCAAAGCGATTGGCTTCGACCAAGTCGCTCATATTCGACAATTCACAAAGAACTGAACTAACCCTACCAAGAGTAAGGCCAATTCAGATCTAAGCAAAAGCTTACTCCAAAGAGGAGTAAAAGGGGCTTCAGTCCAGATACGCTTACTCTAAAAACAGAGTAAAAGGGGCTCTGACCCAAACAATTGCTACAAAACGAAAACAGCTTCGGTTAGCAGTACTCTAAAAATCCTATAAAGGCTTCAGCAGCTTCGTCTAGCAGCGCCCTAAAAGAAGCCTATAGGGGCTTCGGCAACTTGTTAGAACACACAAGAACAGCATCGAAAGCGACTGGCTTCAACCAAGTCGCTAATATTCGATAACTCAGATAGAACTGAATTAGCCCTACCGAGAGTAAGGCCAATCCAGATCTAACAAAAAGCCCACTCTAGAACATAGATAAAGGGGCTTCGGCTAAAACAAATATTATTCAAATCACCTTCGGCTAACAGTATTTTAAATGTGATTAAAATAAAGGGGGCTTCGGCAAACCACGCAAAAAATATCTCCGCACAAATCACAAAGGAGTCAAGACGGCCCCGAACCAAAAGTGCAAAACACTTGAACGAATAAAACCCCGCTTTGGGGGGGGAGGAGGCGTTTCTTTTGCAACGAAGCCAAATCGAGCTTACATTCATTCAAGTGTTTTGAATCAAAACAATGATCAAGCGAAATACAGTATTTTACAAGGAGATGACTCAGAACATCTCAAAAACATAGCCGTCAAAAAGCTGGCCAGATCTCCTAAATCTGGGAACATTATACACATAAGCAAAATCACTATCATTATCTAAATCTTCTGGCTCCATCTTAACTGGAAGCAGACGAGCAGCTTCGGCGTTTCTTGCACGAGCGAGTTCGACACGAGGAGAACATCGAACGATGAAGGAGTTAAAAAACTCAAACACATCGAATTCGCAACGACTAAAGAACTCATGGCAAAACTCCCAGAAATCATCGATTCTTTGACTTTGACATAACTTCTGATACTGTTCCCATACGAAGCCAGATACACACAAGGGGCCATCGCGCATAGTGATCGGCATGGGTTCAAGAACACCTCCCTCATCAGGGATCTGAGTATATACAAATTTACAAAGTTTTAACATCCCTCAACAAAAGAATCAAAGTCATCGGCTCTATTGAAGCTAAACCTTCGGATTAGCATCAGAGGCTCCGGCTTCAGCACCTTCACGACTAGCTTCCGCACTAGCTCTTGAAGTTGAGGCCCCAGCAGTGGCAGCGGCAGCAGCGGCTTCGGCTTCGGCTTTCTGCCGCTGCTCGAGAGCGAGCTCCTCCTTGTACTGAAAGTAAACACAACAATCAGTACCGAAAGCAAAGCTAACAGGATACGCCCAAAGCCAAAATAAATATACGAAATGATAAAAGAAGCTAACCTTAACCAAACGATCATATGCAGTGCGCCGAGCACACTCCCTCCCCGTTACAGACCAAAACTTCCTGAGAAAAAGGCCGCGAGTCGCCAGAACAGCCTCGCTGAAAAGATTTTTCCTATCAGGATTCAGAGCCGAAGGAAATTGAAAGTCTTTCCTCAAAAAGCCTTTGTAATGAGAGCATCCGTCATCCGCCAGCATCTTAAAGGCATTAGTGATGCATGTCCGCGCAGCATAATCACCCACTCTGGACAAGACGTCGGGCAAGCACTTGAACTCATCATCAAGCCAGTCAAAATGCTTCCCAACGCTAAAGTCATCAGAGGGAAAGGGCATCGGCTCGGCTCCATATTGTTTCAAAGCAGCTTCGTATTCAGCATAAACGCCCAAGCTGCGACTGCGCAGTTCAGAATCTAAATTTTCCTTGTCAGCCTTAAGTTGCCCCACTTGAGCCTTGAGCTGACTGGCTTCAGAAATAAGAGAGTTCTTTAGGTCAACAGCAACCAAAAGCTCCCCTTTGTACTTTTTAGCATCCGATGTCGCTTTCTCTTTATCAGCTTCGAGAGATTTGATTTGATTCTTCAGATCATGCTCCAAAGTGGCAGCAACAATTACCTTGCCCCGAAGCCCTTCGATAGTCTGAGCGTTAAGTGCACGCACAGATTCAAGCGAAGCAACCTGGCGTTTGAGCGAAGCTACTTCAGACGAGGCAGACTCACGCTCAAGCCGAAGCTGCTCTTTCTCATCATCCAAGGATTTCTTAAGCAACAGAAAGCCTTCACGCTCCTTCCTTAGAGCCTCAAGCTCCGCCCGCTCGTTCTCAACATCGTTGAGACGAAGCGGAAGGCGAGCGAAAAGCTCCTGCATGGACATTATAGACTAAAACAAGAAAAGCATAAGTATCAAAAAGCCAGACAAACTCAAAAACGAAGGAAAAGGAACAGACCTGGATGCCACCACTAAGGCTGGAAATGGAAAGCGTGTCCAAATCCAAGGATTTGACACGAGTCTCAAGCTCTGAAAGAGCGAAACCAATGTTTAGACAAAAAAGCTAAAATCAATCAGTTTCGGGTGAGCAGTTAAAATTACCAACCATTTGGGACGATAACCGGAATATCGTTGGGAGCATGAAAGCCGCTCTGTCGAAGCCGATCTGCAAGGGGGCCATATCCGGCATAACTTGTCTCTAAAGCAAAATAATCAACAAATCAAAAGAGATCACTTCAGCTAAAAATACAAATATAACTGCTTCGCGAAACACACCTCTTGATTCAGGAGCTGACTTCTCAGGAGCTGGCCTCTCAGGGGCTGGTTCAACATCCTTCGCAGGGGAAGACTGCCCGGCGACAGCCAAAGGAACCAATTTAACCGGCTCAGCGGTGCGTGGAACCAAATCTACAGAGCCTTCTCTAGTCTCAAGAGTAAGAGCCATCTGTATAGGCTCTCCGATGTTAGTAGAAGCCAACTGCATGGGCTCACTGCTATCTGCAACTGTCCGCGGCGGCTCTTCAACACTAGCCGAAGCCGGCTCTACACGCCCCTCTATTTGAAGGGACTTGGCCGCGGCACCAGCCAGCAAATCTAAGGACAATGGCTGGAGAGGGACAGACGACACCTCAGCTTCACCAAGTGTAAAATCCTTTGTCTCGTCCTCCCTCAAAAGACGGCTGTAGCTTACTTCATCCTCGTCGTCGATGCATTCAAGTAGGCGTTCACGATGAGGAGGCCCAGCAGTGGCTTTAACTATAATAAGATAACAAAAACAATTAAGCAAACCAAAGCTAAAAATAAAAAGATGAGTTACACAAGAAACAAACCTCTAGAAGAGGGCAAATCAATTGCAGCGGAAGCTGCAGGAACAACTTGCTTAAGGGCCACAGCGGGAGGCGCTTCCGCGGCCGAAGCAACGGGACGAGGAGGTGCGCTGGCAAGTGGAACGATAGGAAGAGCTTTCCCAAGTTTTTGTCGCTTGGAGGACTCCAAGGCAGAAGTACGCTTGGAAGTCTCCAAAGAGGCAACTCGCTTTTTAGTAACAGCCACCCTCGAGCGACCTGAAGGGGCTCCGGCTTCGTCACCACCCTCGTTCGACTGGCCGCTACCACGGCCTCCAGTACGTCCTTTCCTCCCTCGGCCTCAACCCGGCTTCGGGGCTGGTAGTACGCTAGGGTGATCTTGATCTGTGAACTTCTTTGAGGGCTTGGATGGGGCCGAACACTGAGGATAGCTAACGCCCATCTCATCGAACACCCTGTTAAGCCGGACCCCATCCACCAAAGCCAAGCAACTCTCATGCTCCTTGGTAGTATACTTCCCACAAATAATCTCAGCCATTAACTCAATGGACTGAACGAAGGCAAAGTCAGACATGTTCTCTGGTTTTTTCACCCCAAACTTGGGGAAGCAAACATGAGGAATACCTCTGTACAGCCTGGTCTCAACAGCAAATGGCTTCCACGAAGCAGATAGGATATTCACTCCAACAGCAAGCCCTTCCTCAATCAAGTCTCGGCTGCTTGAAACCCGGCTAGCTTTGAAAAAAGCACTTTCACATCGATCAAAGCCGGGGGCATTCCTGTCGAAGGAAGGGCAAGCGACAAACTCACAAGTGCCAATAGAACTGTGCAGAGGAAATGAAATTTGCTTCGTACCGTCCTCTAACACAGCCTCCAGCGCTGGCACCTTGATATAGAGCCAAAAGTTCTTCCAACTTTTGTCCCATGTGTTTCTCTGACAAAAGGTAAGCTCCACCTTTTGTTAACTGCCTCCACCGTGCGCAAAAGTTAACACTACCATAATCCGGCTCATAGTCAAAGCCATCAACCTTGACGCTTTTCATCTGCCGATGCCCCTCAAAATAATGGGCGAAGCAATCAGCATTAACATCCGACGCATTGGTCTTTACGGCCCAGAAGAAGCGAAGCAAGTGAGTAATAGCGTTGGGGGTAAGATGATGAAGCTGTAAGCCAAACTTCCCAAGAATGTCAGCAATAATATTGTCCACGGGCATCCGAAGCCCAGCGGTAAAGAACTCCTTGAATACAACAACTTCGTCTGGCCCAGGCGCCGGGGTAATCTCTATACCAGGGGCTCATCCTTGGCCGGCCTCAAAGTACCCCTTCTCCTCATAGAAGCGAATCAATGAAGGGGTAACACGAGATTCACCAAAGACAGTGGTCTTTGGTTTTTTCCTATAATCCACAAGGTCTGAGGCATCAGCTTCTACGTCCTTAAGGGCTTCCTCGGCTATAGATCCAGCATCCTCTGTGTCGTCACCTGCAGCTATATCTTCTTTGGCAGGTCCCTTGCCTCGATCATCAACAATTATAGCAGCTCCGGCTTCAGGGTCCACGGCCACGCCGCCCTCAATCTCCTGAGCAAACTATGCAGCTTCGGCAGCATCCATATCAACGTTGTCTGAATTGTCTTCGTCAGAGACGTAGCCAATCAGACGAGCGGTTTGCTTCGTATGAGCCACTACAACAAACAGGATAAAATAATAAGAAAACAAAGCAGCAAAAAGACAAAGGAAAAAACGAAGGAAATAGCAGAACACAAAAAGCAAAACTTACTTGTGTCGAGAGAAGAAAGCCAAAGCTTGAACTCAAAAGCTTCCAAAATCCAGAGGAATCGTCAAGCTCAAGACAAGCAAAACAAAGCAAGCAAAATCGACCCCCCCCTTCGGTCCTATTTATAGGCCAGTAAAATCTGACCGTTAAAATCTCGAAAAATGAACCGCCGTTTCAAATTCGGTCAAGCCGAAGCAAAAGTTACAACAACGGTAAAAACAATTTAACCAGTTTTCAAACAAACGAAGCTAAATGACATAACACATCAGAAAAACGAAGCAAAGATGGAGTACTAAGGGGCTTTCTCCAACAAGGAGGAGGCGTTTCTCTGGCTGGCAAGCAATCCTAATTTCTTGGAGCTCGGCCTGTTGAAGAAAGCCCTCGTCCTCGAGGGGCTACTGTTGGGGATTTGGCCCACCGACAAACGCCTTCTACTTGTTTTCCTCCATCTCATGCGTGAGGGCAACCATAAACCAAGGAAATCAAGCCTCTTTAGCTTCATTTGCTCTACATATCTCTACTTCAGCTTCGCTGGTCGCATTCCACCCTGTACAAAAGCCAATCGGCTTCGCTGGTCGCATTCCGCCCTGAACAAAAGCCAATCGGCTTCGGCGGTCGCATTCCGTCGTATATAAAAGCCAATCGGCTTCGGTGACCATATCTCACTGTAAGCTAAAGCCAATTGGCTTCGGTCATCGTGTAGCAGAATGCCAAAGTAGCGTTATTGGAACCAAGTTAGAAGCCAATTTAGTGAAGTATGGATACTGTTGAATGACAAAAGCTACGAATGAGTTAATAGCAAGCTTCGGTTTGCTCTATATTGCAGGTCCTTGGAGGAGCAATCGGCTTTCTGAACAATGGGTAGCGGCTTCCGGGATGTCTCGACTCAGAGGAAGCCAAATCCAGGAGCTGCAAAGCTCATGGAAGCAGGCGAAGCTGACAAGGACCGAGTCAAAGGAGACCAAGTCCAAGCCGAGTCAAACACGGAATCGCAAGTCTACGCATTCACATTTGGGAGGAGTAAATGTACCAAAGTGTCCATAGGCAATTTGTATTGTATAGTCTAGAGGATGATGCCTGATTTCAGGGGTACAATGGGAATGTAAAGACCCTTGGTCTCCCTATAAAAGGGGACCCCTCCCCTTCATGTAAGGGTTGTTGATTCCAGGATACTGTTGATAAGTAATTTATTATTGCTTGTCTCAGTTGTCCCGTTTCAGCTGTTGTCTGGGTCCTTTGGCTTCAGCTATTTACCCAACACTACTCACAACGGTTTCGTGTTAGCATTGCAATATCTAAGACACATTTGCAACACCATAGCTTTCTGTTGCAATATCCAACATCTCAGTCGCAACGCACGCATTTACGTTGCTATATCTATGACTCTATTGCAGCAGACGAAAGCACTAATACCAACGGGATATAATCGTTGCAATATGGCCACCTATTGCAACTGTGACAAAATATCGTTGCAATAACGACAGCGAAATTGCAACAAAACATTATGCGTTGTGATATATCCTATTTATCGCAACGCATGACTGTTTATTCGCAACACTACACATTTCGTTGCAGTAATCCATTCTAATGCAACAAAAAGCAGAAATTGTCGCAATAACCCTATGTAATGCAATGAAAACAGGCCGTTGTGTCAAGACGTCCGTGGCAATAGGGCCAAAACGTTGTGGTGTGTTGTCATTCCAAGGATTGGATCCAAATCAGAGACAAGTCATGTAATCAAGTCAAGATGTGCAAGTGTATGATATAAAGTGGACATGTAATATTCATTTATCTTGACTTTCTTCCCTTTTTCTTTTCTTTTGGATATGGGCTATTGTATTTTCTCTTTCTCTTTTTTCAGCTCTATGCTTTTTAGCATGAGTTTTTCTCTTCTTTTATTTTCTATGCATATAGCCCATTTCTTCTTTTTGTCTTTGTTTTGGGAAGAAAGCCACTTTTAGGAGTATTTATTTCATGAGTACAAAACAAAGGCATGTTTTGCTTTACCCTTAGTGTAAGGGTTAGCATTTTATAGTGGAGTGTACGTGATCTGGACTTTAAAAACATGAAGTATCTCTAACAAGGGTCACAAAACTTGAAATAACTCAAAGCACAAAGGAAGTGCTTGATTAATATTATAACTGGATGTCACTCAAACTCATGAGGAGCATGGCAAGTGTTGGGGAGGATTCGCCCAATAGGACCTCCGGGAGAGCAATCGCAGTTAAAACTGAAGTGCTTGCAGGAGATCAGGACTTCGCGCACCTTCGGACGAAGCGCGAGCCACGGCGTTGCCCCATTCTCTTCAGGACGGTGCCGGAGGTGGAGCGAAGTCCACCTCGGTGCTTCGCGTCGCGCAGAGGGCGCGGAAACACCGAAGACCCAGAAGGCGGTTGGGCCACGTAGGGGTCGTACAGACTCCAGGGCGGGGCCCAGGAAGGGAAATGACCTATGTAAGGGTAACTTTCGTACGGCCCATGGGGGCATTGTTGTAAACAAGACCTCTGAGTGCCATGTGCACGGGTAAGGTTGTAATCAGACTTGATGGTGAAAACTTTATAAATAAGAGCACCGACCCATTGATTGGGGACGGATCCTGGAGAGAGGAAAATAAACATTAGTGTTCTAGTTCTGATGTCTTCCTTAGGTTAGGGAAGAGTTTAGGACTTCCGTAGGAGAGGAGTTGGTAGACTTTTCCACTGTGGGGGGAGAAACACCCAACAGTTTGGCGCCCACCGTGGTTCGTTCCGAAGTACCACTATGCCGAACAGCAAAAAATCAAAAGCCATTACATAAAAGCCGGCCGAAGACCCATCTGTGGCACAGCAGGTTCTGACCACTGCGGACTCGCAAATACCACGGGCCCCCTTGAGCGAAGAGCCGACGCTCGAAGATCTAGCCATGGGAGACCTCAAAGTGGGCCTGCTGGAGGCAGGTATTCCCGAAGAAGACATACAAGCGCTACACAGGGTCGAAGGGTTGCTGTTGCAGAAATACAATGCAAGCAAACCGTCTTCCTCGCACGCGCAGACTCGTTCAAAGACGGCGACAGCAATCACCAAGGGGGCGGAGCCCCTGGTCGAAGATGAAGTCGTGAAGAGACAGCGCGAAGACAACCTCCACCTCGACTTGTTGAGGCAGGAGGTGGCCAAGAAGAGGGAGCTGGTGGAGCACATGCAATGCTTGTACGAGGATGCACACCATCAAAGAGAAGACCCGCAGTTGCAGGTCGCTCTGGCCCAGCTTGCAGAGGAGAACAAGAAGCTCATCGAGCAGATTGCATGACTACGCCCGCCGGCTGCCTCACCCCAGCTCGTCGAGCATTGTGGCGAGGGCGGGGCGGAGTCGGATATCGAGGAGGTTGCCAAGGAGGACCTGGTGCCCAGAACAACGAGAATCACCAGCAAGATGCGAAGGCCAAGCAGGACGCCGATCGCGACCACTCCGCTCTCTGTGCAGTTGGAGCAGTCGCCGTGGCCGGTGAAGTTCAGGCTCCCAGCATCGATGCCAGAGTACAACGGGTAGTCAGAACCCAGGGAGTCCCTCCTGCGCTACGAAACCGCCATCTCAGTGGCCGGGGCGATGATGTTGTAAGGGCGAAGGCGTTTGTCATGGCGATCAAGGGCCCGGCGCAGCAGTGGTATGCAAGTCTACCAAGAGGTAGAATTTATGCCTGGGAGGAGCTTCTGGACAAGCTGTACGAAAACTTTCAAGGGTTTCAGCTAGAGGAGTTAACGGCTGGTGACCTGCACTCTTGTTGTCAGGGGGACAAAGAAACCCTTCAGGAGTATATGAAGCGGTTTGTCCAGCTTCGCTCGAGGGCGCCGAGTGTCTGCGAAGACACGGTGATTGACGCTGCGATTCGGGGCCTCAGAATGGGGGCGTGCGTGGAGTATCTGGATAGGAGCTGGCCTCGATCCGAGCGTGAGCTCTTCGATGTCATGCAGACTTACTGCAGATCGGACCGAGGTCGGCGCAAGCAGCTCCAAGACCATAATCAGGGGAAGAAGAGCAAGAAGTTTTTGCCACAAGGCCAATGGGAAGAACAGAAGCAGCAGTCTTCGAGAAAGGGGGAATTCCCGGGAAAAGGGCGCAATGTCAACAATGTGGCAGGTGAGCCTTCTCAGCAAAAGCAACCTTCGCGGGGCGGTGCTCCATCAGAGCTGGTGATGGGCGGTTCCGACAGAGGAGCAGGTGCAGAGCGAGGAGGCCGCGGAGGGCGAGGAGGCCACGGCAAGGGCTCAGGAAGGGGCCAGAAGAAAGAAGGCGAGGGAAAAATGCCTTACTGTTTCTTTCATGGAAGAGATCAGGGGCATTTCACTGCGGACTGCCCAGACGTGATGGAAATGAAGAGAAGAATGGCAGAGGAAGAGGAAAGAAAGAAGCATCAGCCGTTGAGGGCTGTGAGCTACACTTCGGGAACAGTGGACTCTTCTCAGTACAAGCCAGTAAATTATTGGCCGCAGGGCCAATCATTTGTGGCAAGCAGCTATGTTCCGACGCTTCTGCCACCTCCGCAGCCGCCGGTCCTCGCGCAACCGCATCAACCGTATTACCAGGTGCCCTGGGAAGGTGCGACGCAGTCTCTGGGTCATGAGCCTTCCAGGCACCACACTGAACGCCCAAGAGACAAAAGAAGAACCGAAGATAGAGAGGAGCGTGCAGAATCCTCGCAGCGGAGAGTAAATGTTGTCAACGCAATCACAGGGGGTTCGGGAGACGCAGCATTTCACTCCAAGAGGCAGAAGCGCGAGCACCTTCGCACCATCAATCCTGTGTCAGAGGGAACGGTTTTTCATAATGAATGGTCTCATGTGCCCATCACTTTCATGGAGCAGGACCTTCGGCTCAAGCACCATGCTCACGAAGACCTGATGATCATTAGGGCAATTGTGGGAAAAAATGTGAAGCACCTGTACGGCATGGATCTCAGAGGTGTTCTGATCGATAATTGCTGCTCTGCGGATACAATCTTTTGCAGGGCATTACAAATGGGGTTCAAAGAGCGAAGTCTGCAGCCCCCTGAGACTCCTCTATATGGTTTCGAGGGGAGGAGAATTGAGGCCATTGGGAAAATGGACATCAACGTCACGTTTGGCGAAGGTCACCAAACACGAATGGAGGTCATAATCTTCGATATCGTGGATATCCCATACCGATACACAGAGATCTTCGGCAGGGGGATAATCAAAAAATTCTTGGTGGTTATTCACAGTGCTTATCTCTACATGAAGATACCAACTCTGGGCAGGGTGGTGACGGTGTTCGGAGATCAGGAGGACGCTCGCAGAAGGGAGCGAAATACGGCAGTTCTACAGAAGCCAATTCATGTAATCGAAGACACGGTCCCCCCTGACTTCATGGAAGCAAAAGAGGAGGTTGGGAGAGTCCAACCTCAGGGGGATACCAGGAAGATGCCGTTGCCTGGGGCAGCATCGAGTGCGACGGTGTGTATCGGCGCAGACTTGGACCAATCTCACCAGTAGGGGCTTCTGGCTTGCTTAGTGCAGAACCAGGATGTCTTCTCGTTGTCTAAAAGAGACCTCATGGGAGTCCCAAGGGAAGTCATTGAACATGAGCTCAATGTTGATCTGAGGGTAAGGCCCAGAAAACATAAACTTCAGGTCCTGTCCGAAGAGCGGAGGAGGGCAGCTGAAGCTGAAGTGCAGAAGCTGTTGGATGCACGCGTCATTCGCGAAGTAAAGTATCCCAAGTGGCTGGCAAACATAGTAATGGTGCCAAAGAAGAATGGAAGCTGGCGTATGTGCATCGACTTCACGGACCTCAATAAGGCATGTCCAAAGGATGATTATTCGTTGCCAAGGATCGACGCTCTGGTGGACTCCGCGGCGGGCTACGAGTTGATCTCCCTGCTGGACTGTTTCTCGGGATATCACCAGGTGTGGATGAAAAAGGCTAACAAAGAGAAGACAAGCTTCACCACACCCTTCGGGCTGTATTGCTTCGTTCACATGCCGGAGGGCCTGAAGAATGCGGGGCCAACCTTCAACAGGATGATAAGAACTGTGCTGGGGGGCAGTTCGATACCAACATCTCCGCTTACGTTGACGATGTAGTGGTGCAAAGTAAGAGGGCTGAGGATCATGTCAAAGACCTCATCAAAACTTTTGCCAATCTAAGGAGGTTTGGTCTGCGGCTCAATCCAGAAAAATGTGTCTTTGGGGTTTCAACAGGAAAGCTATTAGGATGCATGATATCGAAGACGGGGATCCAGGCCAACCTAGAGAAGATTTTGGCATTGAGGAACATGAAGCCGCCAAGGTCAAAGAAGGAATTGCAAAAGTTGACTGGGAGATTGGCGTCACTGGGGCGGTTCATTTCAAAATTGGCAGAACGGAGCCTCCCTTTCTTCGAGGCGCTCAGGGTCACCTCAATGTTTTTCTGGGGACCAGAGCAGCAGCAGGCTTTCGAAGACTTGAAGAGTTACATCGAGCACACAGTGGTGTTAACTAGCCCAACTCCAAAAGCTAACCTCCTCTTATACATCACGGCTTCGAAGTCCGCTCTCAGCGCGGTCTTAGTCGAAGAAAGACTCAAAAACGGCCAGAGGTTCCAGGCACCAATCTATTTCATGTCGGAAGCATTGACCGGAGCAAAGAGATTCTACTCCGAAGTGGAGAAAATGGCTTACGCAGTCGTCATGGCCACGTGCAAGCTTTGGCACTATTTTCAAAGCCACAGCATCACCGTGCCAACTTCATTCCCATTACGTAACGTCTTCGAGAACAAGGAAGCCTCAGGGCGCATTGCGAAGTGGTCTGCGGAGATCGCGAAGTACGTGGTCAACTTCGTATCCAGGAAGGCTATAAAGTCTCAGGTGCTGGCAGAGTTCGTAGCAGACTGGACGCCGAGGTCAAAAGAAGATCACGATGTGGCGTTTGATCACTGGGAAGTCCACTGTGATGGCACCTACTGCGCAGATGGGGCTGGGGCTTCAACTGTCTTAACCTCTCCATCAGGTATCAAGCTTCGCTATGTAGTGCGGCTGAACTTCGAATCCGCCACAAACAATGTGGAAGAATACAAGGGGCTCTTGTTGGCTCTCAGAAAGGCGAGAGCCTTGGGCACACAAAGGCTGGTCATCAAGACGGATTCAGTCCTCATTCAGGGTCACATTGGGAAGAGCAACAAAGCTAGGGATCCCGAAATGGCAAACTACCTTGCAGCAGTCCGTGCAATGGAGAAATACTTCTTGGGGTTCTCGGTGAAGTCAATTCCTAGAAGCATGAATGGCGAGGCAGACGCATTAACTAAAGCAGCAGCTCAATAGACTCAGAGGCCACCTGATGTGTTTTACGAAGTATTGCACCACAAGTCTGTTGACGGCAACGAAGCCCCAATCAAATTCATCAACGCCATCGCCAGCAAAGATTGGAGGTCTTTGAAAATTGCCTTCCTTAAAGGGTACTTTGAGCTCGAAGACCAGAAAGATCGAAGCAGAATGCAGCACAGGGCACGGAATTATGTCATAATTAATGAAGTCCTGTACAAGAAAGGTGTCTGTTCACCACTGCTAAAATGCATCTCCAGGGAAGATGGGTTGCAGTTGCTCGAAGATATCCATGGCGGCATGTGCTCTTCGCATATGGAAACAAGGAAATTGGTCGCAAAAGCCTTCAGGCAAGGTTTTTATTGGCCAACTGCCTTAACAGATGTAGAAGAGACTCTTAAAAAATGCAACAGTTGCCAGCTCCACGCCCCAGTCAGCCGAAGTTCTTCACACGAAGTACAGCTCATACCTCCTGTCTGGCCGCTGGCGCGATGGGGCTTGGACATTGTTGGTCCCTTGCCCCCGGCTCCTAGAAATTACAAATTCGCTCTGGTCGTAGTGGAGTACTTCTCGAAGTGGATAGAATCGAAGCCAGTTCAACGCATAACTTTGGCAGTCATAATGAAGTTCTTCTGGTAGAACATTGTATGCCACTTTGGGGTGCCAAGAGAATTGACAGTGGGGAAACAATTCGATAGCGCGGAGTTTCGAAGGTTTTGTTTTCAGATCGACTTTGTTTTGCTTCGGTATACCACCCTCAGTCTAACGGCGCAGTCGAGAAAGCAAACGGCATCATCTTCGTGGGTGTCAAAAAGAACATTACAGATCATCCACGAGGAAAATGGGCTAAAGAATTACCAAGGGTCACTTGGGCCCATAAATACTTCTGTCTCCCGAGCAACGAAGTTTACACCGTTCAGATTGCTCTACGGCGAAGAAGTGATGATGCCAGAAGAAATAAAGCTGCAATCCTTTAGGGCCTCCGCCGTGCAGAACACCGAAGATGAAGAAGTCGCAAAAGACACTATCGAGTGAATCAAGTTGCAAGCAGCTCAGAACATCGATAAATATCAAGATGAGACTCGAAGGTGGAAAAACAAGCGCCTCAAGTACAAAGACATCTCTATAGGAAACATGGTGCTGCGAAGATCTGAGGCGGCTGGCAAGTTCGAGCCAAAATGGGAGGGCCCTTTCCTGGCTTTGCAAACTGATAGGCCAGCGGCTTTCGCCCTGCAAAAGCTAGACGGCACCGAGGATAAAACGGTCTCGTGCCGAGGTAAGTGAGGGGCTGATGAAGCGGCATCTTCGGAGCGTTTCATCGCCGCCCTCACTTATCAAATCACGAGCTCGCATTGCTTGGCAAGACAGGCAGTGCGTGGCAGGAACGCCAAGAGGATGGGCACCTCAAAAAAACTGCATGGTGAAACGCTAGCACGTCGCAGCAGACAAGCTCGAAGGTCGGCATAGAACATGTGCTAAAAAAGCCAGAAAAGGCAAGTCGGGGAAACACCCACTCTAAACCTAAAAATGAAGGCGTGGAAAGCGGGACTTCGATCAAGCAAAGGAGGCACAACATGCTTCATTTGGTTTACAACATCATGCTTAAAGCAGCAAAGATAAACTCAAAAAATAATAAAGACTGCACTTCGCATCAATCAAAGCTCGATATAGCTTTATCAACAGTTTACAATCAAGGAATTACATGATGGGATATCTCATCAATCAGATTGCATACAACTTCATCAAGGATGCAGTTGGCCATCATTCGAAGTGCTTCGTCGGAAGGAATCCCTGGGGTAAACCAATCTTCTCCGTGCCCTCCTGTGCAGAACGGGCCATCACATAGACTGGGGAATCAGAGACATTGAAAGGGGGCGCGAAGAAGAGCAAAGATACTGGTATTCTGGGAACTCGTAAGTATCCGGCTCAGTTTTCACGACATCGGACCTGAAAAGGCCAGCTTCAAGCGATGTTCACGAGTGCACTATAGACGCCCATTCAACAGAACGGGCGTGCACTTCTGTAAATTTTTGTTTTGCGGCACGATTGCGCCACATGTAAGATTCAAGCTTCGAGTTCCAAAAAGTGGGAAAAGGAACTCGAGGAAACCGTAGATTAAATTTTTCCCAAAGGGACCCCGAAACGAAAAAGTCACCAAAGCACATCATTACAGGAGTTACACCTTCGATGATCTGCGCAGGCTCCATCGTGGAAACCTGCGCAAACACCACAAAAATATCAGTCTTTACACAGAGGCTGATAAGCTAGAAGCTTCCCTATGAACAGCAACTAGGATGCCTCACACCTCCGGAGCATCTGCCGCAGGACGGTCTTCGGGGTTGTCACCAGTAGGAGCAGCCGGGGTCGGAGCTCCGGTCGCCCTAGGAGTGTGCAAAGTAGAGGGTCCGGGGACCTCAACGCCAGAATCCGCGAGGCGTTTTGCAGCCTCGGCAGCTAGTCGAGCATGACGTTGCAAAGAAATCAATCGAGTTAGCTCAGTTGTAAATCAAGTCAGCAAACTCTAAACAGGGGGCACAAAGTCACCTGCTCAGCAAGGCGTTCACCTTCGGTGACGGCAAGACGGTATCCGACCCGGTGAAAGAAGCTAGAAATAAAATTCTTGGCAATATTCTTCGCCAGGACGGGAAGCCGCTCTGGGGTAAGCTCTGTTGGCCACGGGAAGTCCACTTGATGAAGACGGCACAGGTCGCCTTTGGTCAGGTAGGGCTCCGTCTGCCCTAGCGAAGCGTCTGGCTCGCGAAGGAGTTAGCAAACACTCACCGTGAGGGTACGGGCGGCAACAACGGCCCCAAGTTCCCCAAAGGCACAGCCAGCACCATCCATTTCGCGGGCACAGGAGCCCAGCCAGGCGAAGATCTCTTCGAGGGTGGCAGTGTTTACATCAAGGAGGCGGGCAAGCCCCAGCACCCCAAAGCTCTAAAGGGTCAGCTCAAACTGCTCTTTCACAAAAGCGAGCCCGGTGCGGACCTCTGATGTAAGCTCGTGAAGTTTCTCTAGGGCATCCTCGGCCTCATTTTAAAGGACCTTGGCGCGGTCCTGGTAAGTCTTTGCAGCCGCAACAACTATCTTGTATGTGGCATTTTTGATAGCAAGAGCTTCGTTGCGAGCGGTCAGTTCTTCAGCATGCTTAAAAAGTACATCGAAGTCTTTCTGCGGTTTAGCCGACTTTGTTTTCTCATCTTCCAAAGACTGGGCAAGGGCCTCCTTCTCAGCTTGCAAGCGCTTAACCACTTCGATTTCCTTGCTCAAGGCCCTGCTGTTGCTCATGCTATCGAGCTCTTGTGTCTTCTTTTCAGCGCGATAAGCGCGTTGAGCAACCCGGCTGGCGATGAAGGCCTTCAGACCAAGGTCTTCGCACAATTCAGAGCATGGTCCACATCGAGGCTTTGCAAGTTGGTCTCCATAATCGGGGCACAGAAGTGGCTCCCCATCTTCTCGAACAGTTGCCTCTCGCGACGGCCGCTCTCAAACTTGAGCACACCACATTTCTGCCCGCCCCAGAGCTGGACGGCATCGGGAAGGTCCATGCGGTTGGCAACATCTTGAACATCTCCGGTACAGACAAAGTAGGCACTGCTGCTGCTCACGGGGCTATCACCCGAAGCAGTGCCGGCGCTGCTTCCAGAAGAAGTCTTCTTATCTTTGAAACCATCAGTGGCATCGGCGTCTTGGCCGGAGGAAGGTTTCATCGGGCTCAGATCGACAGCCTCTTTCTCGGCCTGAGCGTGAGGAGTCGAAGAGTCGACTTCGACGTGGGCCGTCTCCTCGTCACTCTCAAGTTCTTGCTCGTTGTACTCAATCTGGTACGGCAAGCGGGTAGCAGGCTTGGGAGGCGAGCCCATGTCGGGAGCTTCGGGAGCGGCGGTTTCGGTGTTGCTGAGAGGAGAAGTCACTGGCGGATTGCACGGGGCTTGGACGCGGGGGGACGTCACCATGTCCTTGGCGTTGGCTGGGCTGGGCCTGCTCTTCGATCCCTCGTCGCCAGCTTCGCCTTCACCAGGGTCAGGGGAGCTATCCTTCTCCTCTTCCAGGTTCAGCAGTATGTCCGGGATGGACGAAGTCTTTCGGCTGGAGGGCGCTTTTTGGCACGAAGAAAGTTGGCGCCGCTTGGCTTCGGCGCGAGCAGTGACGTGGGCTCCGTCGGGCCGCGTTTCCCTTGCGCTTTGCGCTGCTTCTCGGCCTATTCTAGACGAGCCACCACGGCTTCGCGAACGGGCGCCTCGATCTTGAAAAAGCGGAAGACACGATTGTCTCGCGCACCGCCAAGTCGAGAGGCGATGTCATTTGTCTCCTTGGGCGACTCTGGTACCAAAATGGCGTTCACACGGTGCTCGACAGTAAGGGGACAAACGTCTGTGGCACAGAAGCAAAGCTAGAATCAGCGACGGGCGCAAGAACAATCGAAAGATCCCCTTCGGAACCAAGACTCGATGAGATGGGAACTTACCAGTTTTTTTGAGCCCAAAGCTCTTCTCGAAGTCGAGGACCTTGATGTCGCTGTCGAAGTCGTCCCACACAGAGACGTCCCAACCAGACCGCACCGGGAAGTTGGGACAGCGCAGAAGAAGTCGTCGGCCCTGGGTAGGTCACAGAGGACCTTGCAGATAAGTGCACTTGGCTTCCCATCGGCCTCCGGGGCAACCTCGGCATAGAACCAGAAGTTGTGCCAGTCATCGGGCCACCGATTCTGGTACGCGACCACCGGACTGATAACGCCGACACGGAAGCGAAAGTTGATACAGCCAAACTGCGCATTCCTCTTCACCAGGGTGTCAGCAGCTTCGAGCGTCTCGATGTATACGCTGATGATGCACAGAGAATGTGCAAAGGAAGTTCGCCTTCGAAGGAGTCACGCCCATGGTCTTGCATACCCACATGAACAGGTTGAGGCGAAGCACACAGTTTGGAGTCAGGTGATGCATAAAAAGATCGTACTCTCAAAGAATCGAGACCAGGACTGCATCCAGGGGAAGTCGGAGACCGATGGTGAATAGGTCTTGAAACACAATGACTTCATTGTCTTGAGGATGGAGCACCGTCTCCGCGGGCTCGGGGGCTCTCCCGATGTCCGCCCCAAGAAATCCGCGTTCGTGGTAAGTCTTTAGCACAGCTGGAGTCACTTGGCTGCGTCCGAAGACAGTAGTCGGGGACACGCCGGGGTCGAGAGCTTCGTCTTCTTCATCAACGCGACTCTTTGGGGGAGCCATCTAGCACGACAAGATGGAGAAAAGAACTCACGGCTAGAAGCGCCACAGCGAAGTGTTAGACTTATACGATAGAAGTAGATCAACAAGAACGAAGTGCCAAAACGCGAAGTGCGGACCTAGAAGCTTACCCAGAAAAGAAGACTAGCGGAGTCACCAAAACCGCAGTAGAGGAGAGTCCTAAAGCAGAGGTGCAAGGAAAAAGGGTTTTACGGCACCGGCTTATATAGGCGCAAGGTAAACCCATCGGAGCGGCACCTCCGTTCGTGTGGCGGCGGCGGTCAAAATTCAAAGACTCTAGGGTTAATTATGAAAATTTACAAAACTGCCCCCAAGAAATAGAATTTATTAATGCCAGCGGGACGTGTAGACCGTTCACATGTACAGGTAAAAAAAGAACAAAAAACATGGTCAACACCCACTGAGCCGAAGGGGGTGAGGTGGAGGTCATGTGGCCTCATCAGTTCGCAAGTTCGGCTCAGCAGATTAACCCTGACCCTCGCTCGCGAGGGGCTACTGTTGGGGAGGATTCGCACAATGGGACCTCTGGGAGAGCAATCGCAGTTAAGTTAACCATGTTTTTTACTGAAGTGCATGCAGGAGATCAGGACTTCACGCACCTTCGGACGTAGCGCGAGCCGCGGCGTTGCCCCGTTCTCTTCAGGACGGTGCCAGAGGCGGAGCGAATTCCACCTCGGTGCTTCGCGTCGCGCAGAGGGCGCGGAAACATCGAAGAACCAGAAGGCAGTTGGGCCACATAGGGGTCGTACTGACTCCGGGGCGAGGCCCAGGAAGGGAAATGACCTATGTAAGGGTAACTTTCGTACGACCCAGGGGCATTGTTGTAAACAAGACCTCTGAGTGCCATGTGCAGGGGTAAGGTTGTAATCAGACTTGATGGTGAAAACTTTATAAATAAGAGCACCGACCCATTGATTGGGGACGGATCCTGGAGAGAGGAAAATAAACATTATTGTTCTGGTTCTGATGTCTTCCTTAGGTTAGGGAAGAGTTTGGGGCTTCCATTGGAGAGGAGTCGGTAGACTTTTCCACTGTGGGGGGAGAAACACCCAACAACAAGGTTAGAAAGTTTTTAAAACTTTTCATAAATTCCAAGTATTTGAATAAGCAAGAGCACCTTTCATGAAAAAGCCATATCTGAAAATGAAATAACTTAGATGACATGGTTCCTAAATATGTGAGGATTTCCACAAGCCAAAAGGTACAGGGAATAAAATATATGTAAGTTAATAACATTTTTCATGTGATGGGGAGATATGAAGGGTTAAAATTTATTTAAGTTCTGAATTTCCAGGATCCGTTTTTGCAGATATTCAAATGAAACTGTGTATAGTAGAATCAAACAAAAGTGCAGGAAGAAGCGGAGGCCAGGAGGAGCCCAGGCCAGGTCGGGCGACCTGGGGGGTGACCCCTTTGGTCTTGCTGTTTTGCGTGCTATTTTGTTTCGTTCTGCTCTGTTCTGTTTCATGGTGCTTCATTCTGTTTGCCATCGATCTTCTGATGATGGGCTCCCCCACACTTGTACCTTTATTCAAAACCCAGTGGAAACAAAGAAAACACAACCCTACTATACTAAAAATGTTTATTTTATTCAAGATAACAGAGGCACATTACAAAATAATCAAATGAAGAAATAAATAAATGAATTAAAACTAATGTACCTATTCTAATCTAAAGTCTAGGTGCTCAAGGTGCATTGTACAGGCTCTCATCTCATAGGGCTTTAGCGAAACGCTTGAGCTTGACTATTGTTGCCTTGCGCAACGTATCAAAGTCGTCCTACAAGCTCAAACGTGCAAGTCGCACTTCAGCGAACTTCTTCTCTAGTTTAGCATTGTCGCGTACGAGCCGGGTGATCAAGTCTACATTGGAGGGGGCCTTGGGGGTCTTCTTCTCCTCTTCATTACTCTCATACTGACCCCCTGGCATCTGAATTGGAGGAGGCAGAATATGCCTCTTGATCTTGCCAGTGGGTGATGACTCCACTGACTTCTCCAACTCCTTCCTCTCCTCTGGTGTGAGGGGAGGGAACACCCCCTTCCCATAGCCCCCTCCAGGTTTTCGCTCCCCGAAAACCCAGAATCGCTACTCGGGAGTGCTAGCGGGAGAATAGATGGAGACATCGGACGTATAATGATACGCCACGACGTCATCCCATATGTTCTTCACAACCTCCTTCAGCTTCTCCCCAGGCTGGAGAGTCGGGAGCCCATCCCCCTTGGTGGGGGTGACCACCGTCGCCTTCTTGGGTGTGAGTTGCCCCGTCGTTGGCCTTCTGTATGGGCTTGACGCCCATGCCTCGCGCCTTTGGGGTCTTCTTGGGGAGTGGGATCGCGCCACCAAACGGGGCGCCGAGGGGCCGCCAGGGGCCGTCGCCCGACCCGAGGGGTCGGCCGACCCCCTGGTGCGGCCTCTCTCGCCCTCCTCCGGTGGGAGGCCTGCTAGCAGAGGTACCACCCTGGCCATGGCTGATTCTAGGTTGAATGGCACCAACTGGTTCGCCGGAGTGGGTTCACCCTCAAGATCGAAGGTCAATCGAGAGGTAGGGCGGCTCTTTCCGGCCATTTTTGTGGATTTGGGAGGTTTTGGCTCGGAAGTTTCAGAATGTGGGTGAGGAAGAGCTCGGATGAGAAGGAAGAAGAGGATGGGTGGAATTTTAAAGAAAGAACAGCCCTCTTCTCGGATCAATGAGAGGTTGAAACGCTCATCCACCGTGAAACGGCCTCAGAGACATTGTAGGGGAGCGTGTGCAAAAGATAGGCTTGATCGGGCTCGAGAGGCCATCGGCCAACCTGGCCAAGTTGGCTGACCTGAGCCTGACCCCGATCGCCTTTAGCTTTTGTGCATACTACGTGATAGGTCAAAAAATGCCCCAAGTGTGTGCAATAGAGTTCTAGGGGTTAAGGACATTATTGTGAAGGGTATTTATAGATGGGAGTTATCCATTACCAAATTGATCATGTCAATTTCCTCTTCTATTTTATTATCCGGTTCAAGGAAAGCTTTTAAACGTTGACCATTTACCATGAAGAGGTTACCTTCATCATCTTGGAGTGTGATGGCCCCGTGTGATGAAGTCTCCACAACAACGAATGGTCCTTCCCATTTGCTTCGAAGTTTTCCATGCCCAAATAGCTTCAACCTGGAATTAAACTGTAGTACCTTATCCTTGGGGTGGAACTCCTTCACCTTGATTCTCTTGTCGTTCCATCTCTTGGTTCTTTCCTTGTAGATTCTAGCACTATGGTATGCTTTGTCCCTCCATTCTTCTAACTCAAATAACTGCATTTTCCTCATCTGCTGGGCTGCTGGAAGATCCATATTCCATTTTCTTATGGCCCAGTGCGCTCGATGCTCTAGCTCTACCGGTAAGTGGCGGGTTTTGCCATAAACCAGTTGATATGGGGACATCCCGATTGGCATCTTGTATACAGTTCGGTAAGCCCATAAAGCATCTGGTAGTTTGCTCTTCCATCCTTTTCCCATTTTCATCACGGTCTTCTGCAGAATGTTCTAGATCTGCTTGTTTAATGTCTCTGCTTGACCGCTTGTCTCGGGATGGTATGGTGTAGCGATGTTGTGCTTTGCCCCCAGTTCTACCAAAAACTTCCGGAAGGTCTTGTCGATGAAATGCGACCCTCCATCACTGATTACCATCCTGGGTGTTCCAAAACGTGGAAAGATGATTTCATGGAACATCTTTCACGCGTGTTTGGAATCAGCAGCTCGACATGGCATTGCTTCAACCCACTTTGAGACATAATCAACCGCCACCAGGGTGTACTCACTGTTATATGATTTGACAAAGGGTCCCATGAAGTCAATGCCCCACACATCAAACAACTCAACTTGTAAGTTGTTTGTGAGTGGCATTGCATCCCTTGATGTAATCCCTCCGTGCTTCTAGCATTGTTGGCACCGTCAAATGAATTCTTTTGTATCCTCATACTTTGTGGGCCAGTAGAATCCACCCTGCCAGATCTTTGACCTTGTTATGAATGCCCCATAGTGACCTCCATATGGGGCTGCATGGCACTGCTCAATGATCTTTCTTGCTTCATTTGTTGGTACACATCGCCTGAGCATGCCATCTGAACATACCCTGTAGAGGTATGGTTCATCCCATAGGCGGAACCTAGTTTCGTAGATAAGCCTTCTCTTGTTTTCCCCTGGCAGTACATATCCTGCAACCATGAAATTCACAATATTTGCATACCAGGGGTCGGAGGCTGTCACCTTGAGGAGGGTGTCATCGTGCAGGAAATCATTTATCGGTAAGTCCTGCATGTCAGTGAACTGCATACGCGAAAAATGATCTGCTACTGAATTCTCTACTCCTTTCTTATCTTTAATTTCCAAGTCAAATTCTTGGAGTAAGAGAATCCAGCGGATAAGACAAGGTTTAGCATCTTTCTTGGTGAGTAGGTATTTTAAGGCAGCATGGTCGGTGTAAACAATTACCTTAGCTCCTACCAAGTAAGATCTAAACTTGTCTATAGCAACGACCACAGCCAGGAGCTCTTTTTCAGTGGTAGCATAATGTAGTTGAGCTCCTGTCAAAGTCTTGCTAGCATAAGAGATAGCATGATGACTCTTATTCTTGGTTTGTCCTAAGACTGCACCAACAGCATAATCACTAGCATCACACATTATCTCCAAAGGTAGCGTCCAGTTAAGGGGTTGAATGACTAGTGCTGAGATGAGAGTATTCTTTAAGATTGTAAAAGCATGTAAACACTCATCATAGAAATCAAAGAGCACATCCTTAGCTAAAAGGCTAGTGAGGGATCTGGCTATCTGAGAAAAGTCTTTAATGAAACGCCGATAGAACCCCGCATTTCCTAAAAAGCTACAGATTCCCTTGACATTAGTAGGAGGTGGAAGCTTTTCTATTACCTCGATTTTTGCTCTATCCACCTCTATCCCTCTTTCGGACACTAAGTGTCCTAGCCCTATGCACTCTCAGACCATGAAGTGACACTTTTCCCAATTTAGCACCAGGTCCTTATCTCGGCATCTCTGTAGCACCCTATCTAAGTTCTGCAGGCAATGATCACATGTTTTCCATTGACTGAAAAGTCATCCATGAAAACTTCCATAATTTCTTCTATCATGTCTGAGAAGATGGACATCATGCATCTTTGGAACGATGCTGGTGCATTGCATAACCCAGATGACATTCTACAGTATGCATACGTTCCATAAGGGCATGTGAAGGTGGTCTTTTCTTGATCGTCGGGGTGGATGGGAATCTGATGGTAGCCGGAATACCCATCAAGAAAACAGAAGAAAGAGTGGTTCGCAAGTCTTTCCAACATCAATGAAGGGAAGCGGGAAGTGGTCCTTCTTTGTCGTCTTGTTGAGTCAACGGTAGTCAATACACATCCGCCACCCAGTAACGGTACGCTGAGGAATCAGCTCAATTTTTCTCGTTACTTATGATGGTCATTCCTCTCTTCTTGGGTAATACTTGGACAGGGCTGACCCATTCACTCTGAGGGACGGGATAGATGATCCCGGCGTGCAGAAGTTTTAAGACTTCTTTCTTCAAGACTTCCCTCATCGCATTATTTAGCCTGCGTTGAGGCTCCCTGGATGGTGTGGAAGACGGGTCTATAGGAATGCAATGGGTAAAGAGTGCCGGTCTTACTCCCTTCAAGTCTTTGAGGGAGTACCCGAACGCCAAGCGGTGTTTCTCGAGCACCTTAATGAGTCTATTACTCTCGTGCGACAGCTTGTCACTACTGATTACAGGGGAATCCCTGTCCTCATTTAGGAAGACATAGCAAAGGCCAGTAGGTAAGGGTTTTAGCTCTATATGTGGCTTTGGTGGTTCCTCATCCTCAAGTGCCTCAAAAGCGTCATCCTCTGCTTCGATAAAATCATGGACGTGTTTTTCTAGGAATGACTCAAACAGGTCACTTGGTTGTAGGGATTTCACTGCCTCGGCTGGGTCAGGCTCTACATGTGGCTCGACTATGGAGTTCTTGACCCTAGCTAGAGGAATGGTGAGGAGATTTCTACCTACTTTGGCTAGGAGATTTCCTTCCGAGGTTACATCCTGAAGGAGACCCTCGATAGGATGTCCTATCAAGAGGTCAAAATCTGATGTCTCAAAGACATAAAAGTCCAAAGCCAACTGTATCCCATTATGTTTGAGGAGAAAATCTCGTGCTAAACCGAGACTCTTGAGAATGTGACCTGAGGGTGTTCTAAGAAGCTTCGGTGTTGGGGCCAGCTTACTACGGCATCCAAGGATGTGTGCAAAAAAACTGGACATGATATTGGCCACGACAGTTGGGTTGCAAAAGATCTCTACGGCTACCTTGCTTACGAAACTAAGAATGGTTTGTGAAGGTGAATTGATCTGAATGACTTCGGAGGAAGACTCAACTTCATTTGACCATTCCGTGTTAAGGATGGAAATGAGTTCCCTCACGGTTTCGTTAAGGAATTCTGTCTCCAACTGAATGGAGGGGGTCTCTACCGTAGGCCATTTCTGTATTGTGTAGTTCTAGGTATTCCCAAAATCTTCAAAGAGATCCTCGAAATCGAAAGGTAATCCGGGAGGTTGAGTTTCCTCTTCCTCAACGGATAGATTCTCAGGAACTAGGTTTGGACTGGGCAAGTCTATGGGTAAAGTAGGTTCTACTTGGGGATCTTCTTGCTCAGTTTCATCCTCGTCAGCAGGAGCGTTTTCTCGGATTGCTGCCAGGACCTCTTTTGCTCTAGCCGGGGTTATGTGTAGGAATGATCCTCCAGCGGCTATGTCTATGTACCGGGCATCTTCACTATTCAACCCAGACCGAAAATGCTGCATAAGCATGTAGTCTGGGAAGCCTAGATCCGTTCCGGTTAGACACGAGTCCTGGAACCGATCCCACGCTTTCGCGCGTTTCCTTCTCTCTTTGTTGGAAGTTAATGATCTCCTCCCGAAGTGCACAGATCCGGTAAACGGGGAAGTACTCTAGACAAAACTTATCCCGTAACTTTTCCCATTTACCGTTCGTTAGCCAAACGGTATGGTCATACCACTTCCTTGCCCTCTCTTTGAGAGAGAACAGGAAGAGTTTCCATCTAATCATTGCCTATGTCATGCCCGATATAACCAGACACGAACAGAGCAACTCAAATTCGTGCAAGTGACGGTATGGGTTTTCACCATCACTCCCCGAGAAGGATTTGTCCTGGACCATAGCTATGAAGGCAGGACGAAGTTCATAGCTATCTGTTAATATAGGATTTGACGAGGGGTGCGGCTCCAATAATTCACCCTTTGGAGCAGAGAACTCATGGATTTGTGTGGAGTCCATGGTTGAAAACAAAAATAAAAGAAATATAAAATAAAAGATAAACGGGCAACCGTAGTTCTTAGGCAACAGCTACCGTTCCCCGGCTACGGCGCCAGAAAGCTTGTTGACACCAGCGGTGGCAAACAGAAAGTCCGCAAGCGTATGGCTGTCGCAGTAGCTTTCATCCATGAGTAAACCAGGTATCGAATCCATGGAGAACATGAAGTCACTGTCTAATTACTAAAGTTGACCGAATCGATAGAGTTTATATAAAAGCTGGGTAGAGAGGATATCTTAGCACTAAGGCTGGGAATATAGCGAAGGGAGCTCTCCTATGCTTGCTTTGGGCACCGGGGTATCCTAGACCTCTAGGAAATTGCCGGCATACAGCTCTACGCTGTACTCGTACGTAGAGGATTACAAAGGACAGACAGGACTGTCACCACCTGCCGCCTAGCTCTACTAATCTGTGGGTTACTAGGCAAATGAGGGCAGATATACACCTAAGCACCACGCTTAAGATAATATCAGCTATCCTAACCTTGATCAAAGATTAGAATACTTTACAAATAAAGCAACAAACCCACAAGCACAATAAAGAACTCAACTTTCTATAACTCAAACTTAAATACTTAGCTGAAATCTCGGATACTTACTGAGAAGCTTGCATCTGTCGAGGTACAGGTGGAGGGCCTCCGACACGCCGGGACTCCTCCATACTCTCCCTCACTCTCTCCCTATTTCTACTCTAGATAAGAGGACGCTTCGCCTTGAATCTTCAATCTAGCTCGATGATGCTTAGCCCTGCCTCAAGCTCATGTATTTATAGCATGGAGAGGCGGTTGTGAGTCGGCACGAAGATGTTGAGACGGTTTGGAGGTGGGCCCAGGTCGGCCGATCTGGTGACGTCGGCCGACCCTAGGATCCACCGTCCTAAGTCGTGCACGGTGCAGATCTTCTCCTGGAGACGGTTTGCAGCTACGGGTCAAGGGACGACCGGTTCGGGTCCGTGCCCAAGTCGGCTGACCTAGAGGGGTTGGCCGACCTGGAGTTGCCGCCTCTCGGGCCCATCCTTTTTCTGAGTGACTGCATTGTGGGCCCTAAGGTCGGTTCCAGGTGGGTACGCCTCATTTGTGTGAATATACGTGTAGACGTGGGCCCTCCAATCCATGGGTAGCTCATCTATGGCCCTTGGTGCAAACTGACGTTGATTCAACCACTAGTAGAAATTCGAACATCTATGACATTTTGGTAGTGATGTTCTGAAATAGCGTCACAGTAGATGGTGTTACCATGACGAAAAATAATGGATCATCACGGTAGACAAGTGATGAAATTTTAATAAAAAAAATTATGACGGAGCGTCAAATAACGTCATAGAACAGAAGACCCAAATCGTCATAGAACCCCAGCCCATCCGCGCCAAAGAGCTGTGACAGTTTCGATTCGTCATAGAACTGCACCAGGCGACACGTGTGCAATATGTGGGTCCAACATTCCAATGTGGCACGCGATGGGTCTGCTGTGTCCACATGTAACGGTCCATTGTGGCACTGGGTCCACATGTAAGCACGCTCGTCTAAGTTTTTGTAAGTTAAAAAACAAACCGCAGGTGCCAAGTCTCGAACTTGCGACCTGTCCCTGCAAACCGAAAGACTTACCACCGCGCTACGACGCCTGCTTGGTTGCAGGGCCATAAATTTTTCTTTTCTATGTAGATGTTCGCCCTTACTGGACTGGGCCATTTGTAGGTTACAAATGAAGCCCATGCGCAGGCGTGCATTTCCTTTGCTGATCTTCGTTGGGCTAAGCTGAATTCTGTCGGCCATTTTACCTCCTCGAATACAAGGGTGGGCGGTGCACAAAAAATCATCTGGGATGATCCTGAACAGACCTAGGGGGCAAAGCCCTGAGTGGTGTAGCACCGAGCTGTGGCCGTCTTAGGACACATCCTGATGGGGCATATGGAGAGCGAGCTCTCTATATGGAGTAGTCCCTGAGCATTGGGCCGATTAGTCAAAAGAGAAGAATCTCCAAGCTTCGGGGCAGTCGGGCCTCCCAAAGGATAAGGATGCCACGAATGTCTGAGCAGACCGCGACAGAAACAGTTAACCCGTGGGTGCGCGTGGCAAACCCGTGATGAAAAAATTGCCAACGCGCGGCGCAGAGTGCTCACGTGCCATACAGTGTGGTCAGGGTCACATGTAGGCAGCTAGCACTGGGCTATAAATAGATGCAAAGGTTCAGGACCTTGCACTTATCGAAAGAGAAGCGTAGCAACCACTTAGTAAACATGCTGGGGACTTTGCCTTGGATCCATCCACCGGGGGTGTATCTTGGGGACTTTAGAGTATGATGCTAGAAGAGTGCTTGTGATGGGCTTGAGGTGTTTGTGAGCATCTGCAGGCTCTTTCGTTTCCTCTTCGCATTGCCTTGGGCAGAGGGCCTTGAAGGGTGAAATGATTGTAGAGCCGTGGCGAGCTTGGAGATAGTCTCACGCAACCCTCAAGTTCGGTGGGGTCGCTGTTGGTCTCCGTGATGCTACAAGAGAGCTTGCGACAAGCTCATGTGGATGAAGCATGCTATGGGTGTAGCAACTCGGGCGACGACGACGGCTCATGGCCGTTATCTTGACGGTCAATATCTTTGTTCTTGTAAATGGCCCATGGCCGACACTTCTTTGTAACTGTATAGCCTCTTTACTAATGGAGGAACTTTGCTCGTGACCTCATTCCATACTATGCTGCTGTTGTCTCGAGGCATGATCTGACTCTTTTCTGGCAAATCTTTTGCCGAACTTAGGGCATCGAGTCCCTGAGCATCGGGGCTAGCTGATACGGAGAGACTCATTGACCGGAGTCGTAGCGTCGAGTCCCCGAGCGTCGGGGCTGGCCGAGTCGCGGATAGGATGCGTGGTGCTGACATGTGAGCTGGCTCTGTTTCATCATCCTCCTATGTGACTGTGTACAAATCTGCCAACAATTCCACCTAAAATTCAAGTGTGATGAACAAAAAAAACTTGTTAACTTCTGTCATTGAATCAGTTCCACTGCCCCAAGACACCTAAAATTGGAATAAACAACGCATCTGTGGACTGAGACTCTGAGAGTTACCGGCATTGTCCGAGTAGCAGATGAACGCTGAAGGAAGGCCGGGTCATCGACGATGCGCTGCACTTTCGCCGCCGGGTGGAGGGGGGGAGTGGCTCAGGCCAACGGGATCGACGGTGATCCCTCCTCTGCCGCCGCCGCGTGAGGGGGACAGGGTCAGGCCAACGGAATACAGCTCGACCATCTTTCCAAAATTTGTTTCGCTTTGTTCCAGTGAAGGCGTCTTTCCGAACTACGTTATCGCTATGTCCTGGTGAAGCCATGCCAATGGAATTCGCTTTGTCTCGGAGAAAGCGTCTTTCAGATAATACGTTTTCCTGCTTCCTAATTATGAATTGTTTTCTATCTCAAAGAATATGTCGATTCTTGCAGTACAATTTCGTGAGCATGTGCACGATGTACTCCTCCACGTTCAGTGAAGTTTTTGGATTTTTTGAAAAATTTCATCTCATGTGGGTGTATTGAATTTGTATTCATGTCATGAGTATTATATGAAGTGCCCATGGACATAAATATTCTAAAAATTCCAAAAACATTATTGTAGCTTGTGGTACACAATGTGCACCTCTACATCAAGTTATAGCTATAGACTCATGTTTTTTTGCAACATACAAAAAAAAGGATGATTTTCTAATATTTTTCACATTTTTATCTCCCAAATTATAATGAATTGTGAGTTCAAATTTGGCATAGGTCTTTTTCATGACCCAATATTCATGTACAAATTTTGTTACATTTTTTTTGGAAACTTTTAACATGCCATGTCTTTTGAAACCTAAGAGTGAACTTCATGTGATATGGAGTTTGGAAGCAACTTCACACTAAACTGAACACATGTAAGTTTGAATTATTGTAAATATCTCAGCAATATTCTAACATGCTCAGGTGCATAAGATGTGCATGTTCACAAAATTTGGTAACCAAAATCATTTTGGTGTGATCTATGCAAATTTTTACAAAATTTAGAAGATGTGCATAAGATATTAACGTTAACTAGTTGACAGATTTTAACTACCTTATCATAATGAAAAGGATAAATGATGATTTTAGAAAAATTTAGAAACAAAAATCAACTCTTTTGGACCGTATATGACCAATCTATACGTGTTTGAGTTGTTAATTGCGAATCAAAAAGAGAAATGTACTGTCTATCAAGAACTGGAGATGAACTCGAACACTACATGACATGTGGGTCCAACAAATGTCAAACGACAAACCAGGAGTGGAAATTTCTGTTGACGCGGAAAATCGGCGGACGTATTCCCCGCGTGCAGCACAAGATGACCGGGGAGATTAGCTTCGCTCCAGTGCCAGTCTACACTCCAGCTCAGGTTCGCGGCGTGCCAGTCAATTTGACCTGAAATTGACAAGGGAATAAAACAGTTAAATTGCTCTATGATTGTGCCGGCTCTATTTCAGACGATGGAGTAACGTCGAATTTTAGCCAAGACCCAATCAGACACGCATCGGCCGATACCGATCGGACCTCAGAATCGGACCTCAATGATGACGTCAATCGGACCGAGTGATCGGACCTCAATCAGACACCAAATCGGACCTCAGAATCGGACCAATCAGGATCGGACCTTGATTGATATAACAGACCAGCCTTTGAATAATGAAATAAAGCGTAAAACAAGGCCAATATGTAAAATAATGGATCAGCTGTGTCTTGAAACAAGATATTAAATAATCACAGTGTAAGCCGATACATTGTCCATCTTGTCTAATTACCAGTTTGACTCATCTTGTCGGACCATCTAACCAGTCGATCGGACTATAGCCTTTTCGGGGAAATCTAGCTCCGACGTAGGGAATCTAGATTTCTTCAACTATGATCAGATCAGATAGCTAGATAACCAGACTCGACTCATCAACCTGTCAATTAAACAAGATGCTCGCACAGGTGTTGATCAGATTAAGCAAAATAAGCAAGTAAAACATTAACAGATACGTTCTGATTCTAAGATATGCTACTGAACAATTAAGCAAGATCCAGCTCCGACGTAGGGAATCTACACCACACTTAACGTTCAAATAGCAATAAGGCATAACCAAAGCTTCCTTTAACTAATCAAGATGAACCTAGCTCCAACGTAGGGAATCTAGACCAAACATGACAGTCAAAGATTAATCTAAGCATATTACAAAGATCCAGCTCCGACGTAGGGAATCTACACCAATGCAATACTCAAAGAACAACCAGATTAAACCACAAAGCAAGATCGGACATAGAACGATGCTGTAAGATAAATATTGCTTAAATCGGACCAGGACCTATGCTCAAAGCCGTTGAAGAAGTAGAATTGATTCACATGGCGTAGATCTAAACCAATCTAGCAACTCCAACAAACCGCAAAGACTACCTTTAGTAACCGAGATTACTCTAGCTCCGACGTAGGGAATCTAGACTAATCTTGATACCTAGCTCCGACGTAGGGAATCTAGGCTTAAAGTATAGTCCGATAAACGATAATCTGTTGAATAATCAATATTGATCTAGCTCCGACGTAGGGAATCTATATCAATCTTGATTATCCAGAGATAAATCGGTTGAACAATATAAACGAGAAAGGGCGATGCGCCTCAATTCAAAGCCTATATTAGTTCGATAAATTGACTAACTTACTGGTAAGCCGGAGATCAGAACTGATGCAGCCCGTCCACCAATGAGCTTCGTCGGTAACTACTACTAGGGTTTTGGCGTGAAGCCGGGTTGTATTGATTGTGAGAATTCCTCTTTACAATGGACGAGGGTTCATATTTATACCCTGGTCATGGAGAGTCCTGATCGGACCAGACTAACTAAATAAGGTAAACTAAATTAAAGATAAAATGGGACTCTCATAAGCCTTCTGGAAAGGAAATAGTCCCTGAATCTGATACGCCTCCTCCTTAGCCGACGCGCCTTTCTTCTTGCACTCGTCATCGGGCCGGACACCCGCCTCATCGGACCCCTTTTCAGTATCGACTTCCTTCTTCGTCACCTTTGGCCTTGACCAGTCAACGGGTCCACTATGCAGCCTCATCCTCACCACGTCATCATCTGACTCAGCGTGTCAGGCGCGAAAATCCGGTGTCAACACATGCCCCCCAATTTTGGAATAAAATATCATTTTGTTCCAAAATTCATATCTGCCATCATAACTCCTCCACCGATTTTCGCGCCAAAACTTTCCATCCCTGCACTGCGCGGCTCCCCGATCTTCCTCCTGGGCAATAGCATCTCTGACAACGAGCAGATATGGATCCCTACATTTACCTCATGGGTATCCATACGTCTTCTGACCCAGTCGATACGACTTTTTCAATGCAGCTCCTCAAAAGACGCCCCTCCTTCAATTACGGCAGTTCTGAATCGCCATATCTCCACGAGAATACTGTTCTTTATTTGGACGGTTCCCATGAGCACCCCTTGGATTCCATTTCTCTTCTAACGCATCCACCGACTGCCGGCTATAAATATCAGCCTCAAGCCTCCTTCTTCCACCATCCTTTAGCCATGGCGCAGCTAATATTCATGGTAGAGCACAAACTCCTTCTGTTTGATATAGGGTCCGACTCCTTCCCCCTCCTCTGCTAGAAGAATTCTCGTGAAGAAGTATAGGGCAGTCCCCCCTTTTCTGATCCTGCAGTGAATCCAGGTGGAACTTCCGCTAGAAGAATTCTCGTGAGGTTCCTCCATTGGTTCACCAAAGGGAAGGTTTTTCAGAGGGGTGTAATAGAGTGCCCTTTACAGGCTTAGGGTGAGGCGTCCACCGGCGCGCTCTTCAAGGGACTGCATTCAGAGCGGATTTCTTCGACTCAAACTTGCGCTTCCTTTTGCCCTTCCTTTTTTTAGTCCTGTTCTGGCAATGATGAACAAAGTACATCGGCGCCTACTAGATCCTTTTGTCTTCTGAAATCCTTCTGTATGAGAAATATATGAATATATATGCAATCCCTTTTCCAAACAGCCTGACCCGTCATCGAACGGCTTGATGATAAATGTATTTTCTCTGTTTGTATATAGCCCTTAAGGCGATGCATATCGCATCGGCTCTTATTTTTGTTCTTGAGGCGATTTTTCCATCGGCTTTCAAGCCTGACGCATAGCATCGGCTCCTATGAGTTTACCCAAACACTAGGGTAGTACTTCTTCAAATATTTCCCGTTTAATGCTTTAGAAAACATTTCCCCTTCAAGTGTTCGTAGAATATAAGCATTTCCAGGAACACATCGGACGACTTGATAAGGTCCCTCCCAGTTCGGTGACCACTTGCCGTACTTGGGATCTTTAGAACCAATTGGCAGAATAACCTTCCAGACAAGATCGCCCTCCTTGAACTCTTTCCCTTTAACTTTCTTATCATAATGCCTCGCTACTCTAAGCTTATTAGCCTCAATATTTTCAAGAGCGCGCAGCCGACGAACAGCCAAGTCATCGGACTCACTATTCATGAGCTCCATGTATTCGCCGGCCTTCAATTTATCCTGAAGCTCGATACGTCTTGATCCAGTACGAATTTCCCATGGAAGAACGGCTTCATGTCCATAAACTAGTTCATACGGAGAAACCTTGATCGATCCATGACAAGCCATTCGATAGGCCCACAGAGCTTCAGGAAGCACAATATGCCATTTTCTTGGGTACTCCTCAATCTTCCTATCAATCAACTTGATCAAACTCTTATTGGAGGCTTTAGCTTGACCATTGGCTTGTGCATAATATGGTGATGAATTAAGAAGCTTGATACCCATATCAGCAGCAAAATTTTTGAACTCGTCTGATGTAAACATCGTACCTTGATCTGTTGTGATCGTCTGTGGAATTCCAAATCGGTAAATAATGTGTTCTCTAACGAATTCAATAACATTCTGTGTTTTCACCTCCCTCAAAGGAATAGCTTCAACCCACTTGGTGAAATAATCTGTTGCCGCTAATATGAATTTGTGCCCCTTACTTGAATGTGGAAAAATTTGGCCGATCAAGTCAATTCCCCATCCTCTAAACGGCCATGACTTGATAACAGGGTTCATGGCCGATGCTGGAGCCCTTTGAATGTTTCCATATCTTTGACACTCTTGGCATCCTTTATAATATTCAAAACAGTCTTCTAGAATCGTCGGCCAATAATACCCATTCTTTCTTATCATCCATTTCATTTTGAACGCCGATTGATGAGCCCCGCAGACACCCTCATGAATTTCTCCCATCAAAACCTTGGCTTCTTCAGGTCCCATACATCTCAACAGAACTCCATCAACCGAGCGAAAATAAAGCACTCCCTCAACCAAGACATGTCTAATCGATTTATAGCGTATTTTCCTTGAAGTCTTGACAGAAGGATCCTTCAAATATTCAACGATTTCTTTCCTCCAATCCCCTTCTGGTATCTCCTGTACCATTACATCGGACGTAGGCCGATAGCCAGACGCCTTTTGCGCCAGCCGATTTGCTTCTTCATTATGATGTCTCGGAACATGCTCAAGAGTTACCAAGGCGAATTGACTAATCAAATCTCGGCACTTTTCAAAATAAGATAACAAAGCATCCACCTTGCAATCATATTTGCCGAGTAGCTGATTAATAATCAGCAAAGAATCTCCAAATACCTCAACAAACCGAGCGCCGATATCTTTAAGAATCTGGAGACCTTTCATCAATGCTTTATATTCCGCCTGATTATTTGTGCATTTCTCAATTGGAAAAGCGAATTCAAACCTTGCCCCCCGAGGCGAAATAATAACCAGACCGATTCCGCAACCATCATTGCAAGAAGAACCATCAAAGAACATAGTCCAAGGAATCGCGTCAACCACATTAGCCTTTTCCATCGGACCAGATATATCAAGTTCCATAGTGCATTGCTCATCAGCATCAACGCTAGGCCCACAATGATCAGCAACAAAATCAGCCATTATCTGCCCTTTTACCGCTTTGGCCGATTCATATCTGAGATCAAATTCTGTCAGAGCAAAAACCCATTTGCCAATTCTTCCTTTCATGATTGGCATTGATAGCATATACTTGATCACATCCTCTCTACAGATCACAGTACACTCGGCCGATAGCAAATAATGCCTTAATTTTGTACAAGAAAAATACAAACAAAGGCAGAGCTTCTCCACATATGAGTACCGAGTTTCAGGATCCAGCAATCTTCGGCTTAAATAGAATATAACTCGCTCTTTTCCATCAACTTCTTGAATCAAGACAGAGCCGATTGCATGATCAAAAGCCGATAAATAAAGCTTGTACGGCTTACCCTTTTGTGGTGGAATAAGAACTGGTGGATATGCTAAATATTGCTTGATCTCATCTAATGCCTTTTGATGCTTAGGCTCCCAAACCAATTCTTCTTCATTTTTCAACTTCAGCAAAGGAGTAAATGCCTCCAATCGGACCGACAAATTTGATATAAACCTCCTCAGAAAATTAATCTTTCCAATCAAACTCTGCAACTCCTTCTTGTTTGTTGGAGGTTCAATATCATCAATCGCCTTGCGGTTCCGATCATTCACCTCAATTCCTCTCTCATGTACCAAGAAACCGAGAAATTGACCGGCCGATACACCAAAAGCACACTTGAGCGGATTCATCTTTAATCCATGTTGTCTTGTACACTCTAGTGTTTCCTTCAAATCGGCCAAATGATCTCGATAACCTTTTGATTTGACCACCACATCATCAATGTAGATTTCGACTATCCTGCCGATCAACCTATGAAAGATGTAATTCATAGCACGTTGATAAGTAGCACCGGCATTTTTCAAACCAAAAGTCATAACAACCCACTCATATAAACCTAGAGCACCTGGACATTGGAATGCGGTCTTGGGAATATCTTCTTCCGCCATAAAAATTTGATTATAACCAGCATTACCATCCAAGAAACTCATTACTTTATGGCCTGATGCTGCATCAACAAGCATATCGGCCACTGGCATCGGATATTCATCCTTCGGGGTTGCCTTATTCAAGTTCCTGTAATCAATGCAAACACGTAGCTTTCCATTCTTCTTATAAACAGGAACTATATTTGATACCCACTCAGCATATCGACAAGGCCTGATGAACTTAGCTTCAAATAGCTTCGTTATTTCGGCCTTAATTGGCTCATGCATCTCAGTCTTGAACCTCCTTGGATACTGCTTGTGTGGTCGATATCCTGGTTTGATAGGTAGCCGATGTTCAACAATATCACGGCTTAAACCTGGCATTTCATAATATTCCCAAGCAAAACAATCAGAATACTCTTTCAAAAGTTTTATTAACTCCTGTTTATACTCAGGATCCAACTTAGCACTGATATACGTCGGCCTTGGTCTATCACCAGATCCTATATCTATTTCTTCTAATTCATCGGCCGACGTAAATCCAAATCCTAATTTACCGAACTCACTTCGGTCTTCAAGATCTTCTATATAATCATCCATTTAAAACAATGTCTCAGAGCCGACTGCTTGGATCGGCTTTAGTCCTTGATCGGACACCTTGAGGAAGTCACCATCCCACACTTTTCCTGACAGGCATTCAACTCCTTCAAACTCCCAAATTGTTGACTCGGCTGTAGCAATGCTAACCGAATCATCAGCTGGGACGATCTCCACTTTGTTGCCCTGCCATTGAATCAAACATTGGTGCATAGTGGATGGGATGCAACAGTTGGCATGGATCCAATCACGTCCGAGGAGCATGCTGTAAGAACCTTGGCCATCAATCACAAAGAAGGTGGTCGGCAATGTCTTGCTGCCGATGGTCAATTCGACATGAATTGCCCCCCGAGGCTCTGAAACGTTCCCGCCAAAGTCCTTAAGCGTCATATTGGTCTTAATCAGATCATCAATCCCTTTCCCCAGCTTGCGGAATGTAGAATAGGGCATGAGATTGACAGCAGCTCCTCCATCAACCAGCATCTTGGTCATCGGCTTTCCATCAACGTATCCCTTGATGTATAGAGGCTTCAGGTGCCGATACCCATTGGCATTTGGCTTCTCAAAGACCGCCTTCTCTGAATCAAGAACCAAGCATGCAGCGGCTTCTTCCAGTTCATAATCGACCTCATGGTCGTCTTGTTCATCAGGAGCAGCGAAATCGGACGGCAACATCAAAACCATATTTATTGCGGCCGATGTGCTTGCTTCATCATCATTGGCCATCTTGACGCGCCACTTCTTCTCTTTTGCCAACTCTTGCTCCTGAATCTGTTCGTTATAGCGCAAGCGTTGCACACGTCTCTTCTTGGATCTAGAAATTCCTGACCGGCACCACTGTCCAGGCCTCATTGGAGGTTCTTCAGTCCGATTTTGAACTGGAGCCTTCCCTTCCATTTTTTCAGGGCCATGAGCATCAGCCCGGCCTTCATTATTTTTGTGGCCATGAGTGTTAATCCGGCCTTCATCTCTTTGATGACGATCATCAATCCTGACGCCGATCCGTTCATGAACTGATCGTCGACCTCTCTTGGAAGCTCTGTACTCTTCATACTGGAAGCTACATTCAGGACAATCTGCTTTCGACGGCAGTCTAAGTTTCTCATTCCAGCAGTACACGAAGAAAGGACACCCCCAATGATCATCATCTTGATCGTACCGGTTATAAGCTTGACGTCCATCTGTATACCAATCGGACCTACAACCATAGTGATGGCGATCATCGACTCTATCATCATACCAGCGCCGGCCATCGGACCTATCATCATACCAGCGTCGGTCATCGGACCACTCATCATATCGGCGTCGGCCATCGGACCTACCACCATGTCGGCGCTGACCATCAAACTCTTCATCAAGACGCCTTGCTTGATATTCACGCCTCTGACGTCGCCGTTCCTCGCGTTCTCTCCACGCTCGGACTGCTGCCTGCTGCCTCTTGTATTTGTTGATCAGTATTTGGGAAGTCACACGCGGCCGATATCCACCAGGAGCATTAGATTCACACCCAAATGCCTGATGATTCCTGCGTAGCTCTTCAACAGTAACTTGAACAGCAGGATCAACGGCACCAGAACTCTTGGCGTGGTCCGACGTAAGCACTTTGAACTTCCCCTTTTCATTAGCATCAACCATATTAACAGAAAAGGAGAAATCAGCAAAGTTATTGGGAAAGGGATGACCATCGATCTTCATGGCTTTCTTGCTGTCTTCAAACTTGATCTTGCCAGATTCTATAGCCAATTGGATCTCCCTCCTGAACACTTTGCATTCATTGGTCTCGTGAGACGTCGAGTTGTGCCATTTGCAATATTTACGTTTCTTCAACTCATCGGCCGATGGAATTGAGTGATTTGGAGAAAGCTGGATAAGCTTCTCACTGAGCAGCAAATCAAAAATCTTATCGGCCTTTGTTATATCAAAACCAAACTTCTCAGGATTCTGTTTGATCCATGGGAGCGACACTGGCTTCTTGGATTTGGTCCATTCAGCTATGTTGACATCAGCCTCTTCTTCAGTATCAGAGAGATAAGATACTTGTTTAGCAAACTTCATGCGCTTCATCTCCTGATATCGGACCTCATGAGCTGACACTTTCTGAACCAGTTGCCCCAATGTCTCAAACTCTTGGGCTGAAAACTTTTCCTTAATCGGCGCGAGCAAACCTTGGAATGCAAGCTCGGCCAATTGCATGTCAGATAGCTTCAAACTATAGCATCGATTCCTAGTGTCCCGGAATCGTTGAATGTACTCCTTGACGGTCTCATCATTCCTCTGCCTGATAGCAATCAAATCGGAGATCTTCATCTCATTGAGACCAGAAAAGAAGTATTTATGGAACTGCTTT
>CM014270.1:32226284-32309319 GCA_004135705.1 Alloteropsis semialata
AGCCGGAGATCAGAACTGATGCAGCCCGTCCACCAATGAGCTTCGTCGGTAACTACTACTAGGGTTTTGGCGTGAAGCCGGGTTGTATTGATTGTGAGAATTCCTCTTTACAATGGACGAGGGTTCATATTTATACCCTGGTCATGGAGAGTCCTGATCGGACCAGACTAACTAAATAAGGTAAACTAAATTAAAGATAAAATGGGACTCTCATAAGCCTTCTGGAAAGGAAATAGTCCCTGAATCTGATACGCCTCCTCCTTAGCCGACGCGCCTTTCTTCTTGCACTCGTCATCGGGCCGGACACCCGCCTCATCGGACCCCTTTTCAGTATCGACTTCCTTCTTCGTCACCTTTGGCCTTGACCAGTCAACGGGTCCACTATGCAGCCTCATCCTCACCGCGTCATCATCTGACTCAGCGTGTCAGGTGCGAAAATCCGGTGTCAACAATTTCAGACACCAAAATTTTGACCTTGAAAGGACAATAATACCTCTGAGTCCAAACGTCAGATGGCACTGAGTATTCAAGGGCATTTTTGTGAACTCACGCTGGGTGCCTCGGTCCATTATATTTCCTCCTACCGTCGCCTCTGTAACACTCCTGTGTTAATTAAGCTTCTAAATACTGTTTTGGATGACCTTGCAAAGTCATTAAGGATTAATTGGTGATTAGGGAAGCTAAATCAAAAAGGGGAAAAGGAGGTTTGGAAGGAATGTTGGATTTGAAACTTTTGGACCAAATTCAGGGCCTTGTAACTTCCAATTTAAGCAAAATTAGCAAACAAGTGTATAAGAGAAAATGAAGCTTAATGTACCAGCAACAAGAGTTACATTGGGAGTTTCAAAAGTTTACATGTGAAATATGGAAAAAAAAAGGGGCTTGATGGTGGCTGTTTCAAAGGATAACTTGGCTGAATATTTTCTGAAAACGGGTAGTTGAACCGGGTCAGATTCAGTGCAGCTTAACTCCTGATCTGGACAGAATCAGCCCAAGGCCATATTAGAGAAAATGAAGGTCTATATATAGGCTACAACTTTTGTATTTGGAGATTTGAAAGTTTACATTCAAAATGTGGAGAAAAATGGGGTTGAATTTGCAGGTTTTCACGAGATTCAGGAAGTGTCAGATTTTGGGGCTGATATTCAGTGGTCCATATCTCAAGATCTATTGAGAAATATACCAAAGTCATATTGAGGCAATTGAAGCCCGATGTTTGGGCTACAACTTTCATATTTTGAGCTTCAAGAGTTTAGATATGAAATTTGAAGAAAAAGTTGAGTCCATTCGCTGGTTTGAACGAGTTTCAGCAAGTCTGACGTGGGTTCAGTCAATGTTCAGTAAACAGGTCGAGATTCAGGGCTCTGGATCTCCATTTCGGCAGAGTTGGAGCAAGATCGTATAAGGAAAATTGGAGATGGATGTGCCCTCTACAAGTTTTGCTTTGGGAGATCTTTTGGTCGACATATGAAATAAGGAGATCGAGGAGTAAGTTGGGAACGGGTTCAGGCGTTTCGAGCCGGTTTTTCAGTCGAGTTCAGCCGGGCTCACCGACGCCGCTGCCCCACCGTTCAAGTCCCTGCGCCAAAATTCGTGTGCCACGCGCCGGCGTGAGCGGAGCACAGCACGAGAGCGGCAAGCCAGAGCTTGCAAGGCCACCGCCCGCGCTGCTGGGTTAGGACCAGGCCGAGCCGTCCGTTCTCCCGTAGTCTTGCTCATCACCAAGAGTTCATCGCCGTCGCCGCTGCATCCGCCATCTTGGTTTTCCGGTCCATTTCCTTTCGCGAGTGAGCATTCTAGGATAGCCCCTGCCTAGCCAGTGTGTCCGCGTTCATTTTCTTCGTCCGCGACAGCCGTGTCGCCGTCCGTCGTGTTCTGCTTTTACCGCCGCCGTGCAAGCCCACGGTGAGAATCCTTTCCAGTCCTCCTTGTCACCGTCCAGTGCCCTAGGCATGTTTAGCTTGATCCGAAGATGCTTGTAGTGGTGCTTGTTGCCTTGGTCCGTAGTTGGCTTGGTCGAAACGCCGCCGCGCCGTCCAGAGCACCGTTCTGTCCGTCGCCGTAGGGGTCCGTGGTGCCCATGGCTTAGGGGTCCGCGAGTTGAGGTGCACCGGGTGTCCTAACGCGTGTGAGTGTTGGGGATGCCATTTGTTGGCCTGGGGAAAGCGCCCTTGAGGCGGGAGCTGAGCGCCGCCGTTGTGGCCATAGTTGCCGCCGCTGTCCTGGCTGCGCCGGGGGTGCGCGGTGCTAGAAGTTGGGGGCTTTGCCCTGGGTTGGATGCGGGGTAGTCCGGAACGTGTGCTCGTGGTGTTGGTGAAGTCCGGAGTCGCGCCATGGCCGTCCGCCGTCGCCGGCCAGGGTCGCCGGGACCGGCCGCACGCTCGAGCGCGCGCGCCTGCGCGTGGAGGAAGGAAGGGGAAAGCGGCGCTGGGCTGGGCCGGCTGCCGCTTAGCGCAGCTGGGCCGGAGGCCGGGCCGAGTGGAAAGGAAGAGGGGAGAGCGAAGCGGGCCGGGCCAGGTTTTCGGACCGGCTGAGAAAAAGAGAAAAGAAAAAGAAGAGGAGAAGTGGGCCGGGCCCAGGAATCGGCCCAAGAGAGGAACAGTTGGGCTGCGGGTTGAATTAAGGAAAAGCCAGGGGGTTTTCTGCAAAATCGGGGAGTTTTAGGTTTTATTGGGTTTTGGTGTTTTTAGAAATGCATTTCAATAGGAATAATATTTAGAAATGCATATCTTTTTGTAGGAAGCTCTAAAATTAATTAAGTAAATTTTATTACAATAGTTGCATTGTTAGTTATGCATCTAGATTATTTTTAGTATATTAGATGCTTTTATAATTGTTATCCTTGATTTTAGGGTGGGTTTAAGGGTTTGTTTAATTAGAAAATAGGTTTTTAATTAGTTATTCTCTTGTTTATAATCCTTGAAATACATTAAGTAATTCCTTTATGCTAATTAGGTGTTTTATCAGGTTTAGGTTGGAATGAGGGTCTCTAATTTAATTCTTCCATGTTTTTGTATCATATCGTGTAGACCAGGATCCGTTGCAGCCGGAGTTGGTGGAGGTCCCCGACGACGTCCAGGAGGGGGACGAGGTGGTGTTCGAGGCGGAGACCGAAGCCGTTCCGCAAGCCCCAGAAGCCCCTGTTGCTGCAGAGCCGGAGTCCAGTGAGCCAGGCAAGCCCCGGAGAATACCCGTCCCGGTACTAACTTAAGTTATGTTGTTATGTTTGCGCATTACATTAGGATAGAGTGAACCCTAGTTTAATGCATAATCCATCCTTGTTTAGAGCATCTCTGCCACCTTTTCAAAAAGATAGAGTAGAGTTGTTTAGACTTGCTCACCATAGTAGACCAAGTGTTATCCCAATCACCTGCCAAAAGGTAATGTTGGCATTAGAGGGCTAAATCTATTTAATCAGTCTTTGAAAGTGTTGGGCAGGACTTATGGTTGATGATTAAGTAATATGTTGGACGTTTTGGTAATTGAGTGGGTCCTGCCCACTAGATAAGTTTAGGAGTTGTTGTGGTCTGCCTGTAGTCAAGCTTTGAACGTACTAGGCACATACCGGTATAGGGAGCCAGGAAACTGATGTACTTCTGTGGTACTAACGGTTGAACTGTGACTCACCGTGTCTGGCGAGGAATGTTGGCAGGGTCGTAGTCAGTAACCCACATGCCTTTGCCCGGGCACTGTGTAGGGAATGGGGATGCGACCCCGGGCTATGTGGGCACAGTTCAGGCAATGGTGGCCACAGCGGGAAAGGTAGCTTCATGTGGCCTTCCGGGGGCGCACACGCCGCTTGTGTTCCAGGTTTATCCCTGCAGGGTTTGAAATCAATTCGAATCACCGAGTGCCATGATTTTGATACATGCTTGATCCTGACAGATAGTTTATTGCATGTTTATGTAATGTTTAGCTCTTATGCCTTACTATTCCTATTGTTTGGCAGTATTGATTGGCTCACCTAGCTGAATAGGGTTTGCCTTATCAATCTAAAATTTGGTAATTAGAATAGTAACTAAATAAGCTGTGCCTTGCTAGAGTCTGTTTATTTCTGTTTAACTTCACAGCTTTGCATGCCCTTGTGATCCCTTAGCGTAGTCTGTCGGGTAAGTCTCGCTGAGTACCTTTGTACTCAGGGCTCTTTGACCCCTTGTTGCAGTTGAGCCTGAGGAGTAGGTTGTTGCTGGCGCTGAGGAGGTCCGTGGAACCAGACATGTCAGGGCACGACATGGTTTGATGTTAGTTGTTTATTTACCTTGTTAAACTTTTGCTGAACCTAGAACCTGTGTGTAATATTTAAATTGAGCTACTCTGGTTTGTATAAATCTTACCTGACTGTGTTGTATAAGCTTCCTGTGCAATATCTGTGATGTTTCCTCTGGTGTTGGGATCCTGAGTATTTGTGATGAGACAGCTGACAGTGATAATTGGATGGAACCCTGGACTTATGCTGACCCAGGTGTGTGACGTGTTAGTGTTTCACACTACAGATCACACCTGAGTCAGTTTAAATAGGGCTGTTCCGTCACAGCCTCCGTCCCGCTCCTGAAAAATCAACTCCTCCTCCACGCCGTCGCCCCGTACCGGATCTCCTCGTCCTCCTCGGCCTCATCCACGGCATCGCCCCGGATCTCCTCCACGCCGTCGCCCCGTATCGGATCTCCTCCTCCTCCTCGGCCTTGTCCACACCGTCGCCCCGTACCGGATCTCCTCGTCCTCCTCGGCCTCGTCCACGGCGTCGCCCCAGATCTCCTCCACGCCGTCGCCTCGTACCGGATCTCCTCCTCCTCCTTGGCCTCATCCACGCTGTCACCTCGGATCTCATCCACGCCATCGCCCCATACTAGATCTCGTCGTCATCCTCAACTTCGTCCACGCCATCGCCTCGCACCGGATCTCATCGTCGTCGTCGTCGTCAACCTCGTGCACCCCGTCGCCCCGCACCAGTTCGGCACCTCAACTGCTACCTCGCCTCGCCTCGCCGGATGGGAAAACGCGGATGCCCAGGACGCCGCGTAGGCCAAGGTACGATGAGTAGGGCTAAGGATATTCTTGGGTTACAGATTGCTGAGGATTAGTAGTGTCAGCAGTTTAGTGTAGTACAATCTAACACATAAAATTTGTTGCCAACTTTAAGAACCTCCAATAACTGATTATGAGCAGGAGCGTCAGGCCACTGTCAAGGATAATCTTAGAAGAATGCCTGAATTGGGGGTTCATGATATAGCAGCATATCTTAGATCAGCCTCAAATCCATTACTGGATCACGCCAGCACTTCTAGTCCTATCGAAGGAGCTGATTCATCAGATTATCTTGTAGTGGAGGAGGAGCCCCAAACCCTTGCAATTGAGGTAGATGTTTTGCTTATTCTTGTTGTGGTGGGAAAAGTAGATTATTTCAATGTCATTAGCATGCATTACTGTTGTATGATACACTTGTATGACATGGTAACAAATATACTTTTCCTACAGCAGGCTCCTCCTGCACAAACTAGGCTCGTTACAACCATATCTGCTTCTCTATGTGCGTTGTCAAAGATGTCCATTGCAATTGTCCCTTTGCTCATTTGATTTTCAATCTTTCACACTGTCGGTAAACTATTTTCTGCTTCAGTATGCAGTCTTCTATGGAGACTATGCAGGCAGAGGCTGCTATTGATGGGGAGCCAGCACTGCATAGTGCTGAGGTTGTCTCGAAGGTTCTGTCCCAGAGCAGCTACACCAGCACTTTTCTGAAGAATGTTGGTATACCACTGAACCATCAAGAGACAGAGGCTGAGCGGGTACTTCGCGAACAACTTGCCACTGAAAAAGATGGTGCAGCTGCCCTCGCTGTGGAGGTGAATGCCCTAAAGAAGAAGGCCGAAGCTGCTGATGAAAAGCTGGAGAAGGCCCAACAGGAGTTCGAGGAGTACAAGAAGAGGGCGGAAGAGAACAATGCCCTCCTTGGCAAATCCTCAAATGCTGCTGGTAACTCCTTGCTGCTGGTAACTCCTCTCATCCTACTGTTGCTCCGTGATCACATCTTGTGCTGCCTACTATTGCTGTTGGTACCAGAAACTTGTGCTCTGTGGTGATCTCTGATTGATGAACTCTGATGCATCAAATGTGTATGTGATTCATGTAATGGGTGAACTCGGATGCATCAAATGTGTATGTGATGGGTGAACTATGATTCTGTGATGTGTAAGTGATCTGTTGATGCTGTTTCTGATGCATGAAATGGTGCTGATGTGATTCTGTTGATGTTTTTTCTGTGATTCTATTGATGCATCAAATGGTGTTGTTTCTGTCAATTTGAGAGCTAAAACGTGGATGAAACGTGGCCCTCTGGGAAACGCACACGAGGTTCAGTCACGTGGCAGGACCAAATAGGGGCATGTGGCCCAATCATGAACTGACTCGTGGCCAAATCATGAACTGACGCATGGCCAAATTACTAACTGACACGTGGCCAAATCACGAACTGACGCATGGCCAAATCACTAAATGACACATGTCACAACGTCGTGACGACACATGGCTAAGCAGAAGCGCAGCGTGTGGCAAATACAAAACTGACACATGGCGCACTAGCAAGACGACACGTGCACGGATAAGATCTCAACACGTGTCCAGCCACGTGGACAAGCCACGTCATCTGACAGCGTGGCCAGTGCCACATAGACTTGCCATGTCATCGCCATGGTGGCGTGTAGCGTCATCAATGACATTTTTCTGCGGCGTATAAAACACAAATAAGTTCTCTGACTTGATAACTTTTTGTCATAAATGAGAGGTCTTCTATGACGAATGTGACGATTCGTCACCTTACATCTTTAGCCACGCGTATACTATGACGAATCCAATTTTGTCATAAATTCATCACATAAAAACTTCTATGACGAATTTTCGCTCTACTCTGACAGAACTGAAATGTCATTGATCTGTGCATTTCTACTAGTGAACAGTTGAGATCTTCCTCTGATGTGCTTCTTTGCATGGAAGAAGGATGAGCTCGGTTGGGCCTGGGCCCAGGTCGGTTGACCTGGTGGGGTCGGGCGACCTGCCCCTGGGTCCAACTTTGCTCTTCTATCCACCAAAACTGGTGGAATTCGTTAGTGAATAACCCTATGTCTATTCTTTTTATTATTCTTTTGTATCTATGTTGGCGATGAGAATTTATTATTAAGAGCCACCAACACCAGGTGGGTCCTTATGACGGTTCCAGGTGGGTACACTTGTTTTGGGTGCATTTGAGTTGAGGTGTGGGCCCTTCAATCCATGGGAGTGACACGTGGCTCATCCCTCACCCTTGACTTCAACCGACCTTGATTTAGTGTCCATGATCATCCCTTGGTGTGTTTCTTGACCTGCATGGAAGATTGTCTTGAACGGGGTTTAGGCCAGGTCGCCCGACTTAGCCAGGTCGGCCAACCTGGGCCTGTGCCTATTTTCCTCCATCTTTTGCGCCAAGGTTCCTGTACTCAAATATATTCTATATATTCTATATATGCATGCTACAACATTATTTGAATACAATGTCTAAGTTATGCTTGGTCTTTCTTAGTTTTTTGAGCCTATTCACAGTCAGATTTCCGTTATAAGGACCGTCAACAATTACCATCCTGGGTGTTCCAAATCACAAAAAGATGATCTCATGAAAGATCTTTCGTGCATGTTTGGAATCGGCGGCTCGACATGGCATTGCTTCAACCCATTTTGAGACATAGTCAACTGCCACCAGAATGTACTCGCTGTCATAGCATTTGACGAAGAGTCCCATGAAATCAATGCCACAAACATCAAACAACTCGACTTGTAAGTTGTTTGTGAGTGGCATTGCATCTCTTGATGTGATCCCCCGTGCTTCTGGCATTGCTGGCACCTTCGAATGAATTCTTTTGTATCTTCATACATGGTGGGCCAATAGAATGCACTCTGCTAGATTTTTGATCTTGTTCTGAATGCCCCATAGTGTCCTCCATATGGGGCTGCATGGCATTGCTCAATAATCTTCCTTGCTTCATTGGTTGGTACACAACACCTAAGCATGCCATGAGCACATACCCTGTATAAGTATGGTTCGTCCCGCAGGTGTAGCCTACTCTTGTAGACAAGCCTCCTTTTGTTCTCCCCTGGTGGTACATACTCTGCAACCATAAAGTTCACAATGTTCGTGTGCCAGGGGTCGGAGGTCGTCACCTTGAGTAATGTGTCTATTGGTATTTCTTACGGTCGCAGATAAATCTGCAAGCGCACGGATACCGATGTAGCTTTCACCCGGAAGTATTCAGGGTATCGAATCCATAGGAAAGGCGGTTGTTGAATAGAGTGGTTTTCCATTGTACTCAATCATAAACTATTAAAGTACCAGAGTCTAACCAGGGGTAAACATTGATAGAGGGGTAGTGTGACACACAGAAGATTCATTGCTCACAATATATATAAGACCTAGCTAGCATGAAGGTCCTAGAAGAGAACAAGGGATTCTATATACTTCTTACTTATGGGTCTCGAGCATACAAGATTATATACTGTACAAGCTCAGTAAAGGGATACATTTTAGAGGGCATATAGAGGTATCCTGTGGTTCCCTCATCGAGGGACGACAGCAGGACATCTTATCATAAAGGCCTAATATCATCTCTCGAACGTGGAGGATTACAAAGAACGAATAGAGCTGTCATCACCTGCCGCCCACCTCTACTAATCCATGGGGTAGCGATACCCCCAATGATATTCCATACTCCAAACACCATGCTTGTAATATGAAATACAACTCTATTTATCGTACGCATAAACAGAGCAACCATGCAGCACATTGGGCCAATGCCATAACATACGTCAGCTAAACTGAGGTGCAAGACATATAACTTATATACTAAACGAATAAAGAAAATCTGAGGCATACAACATAAGGAAGAAGGTATTTCCATTGAAGCTCAAAGTCTTACAAGTAAGATTAAGAAAGGTAGTACAAGACTAAAACTTAAGCTTACCGAGACTTCACCGGGAATCCTTTTGAAGCTCTACTTCTAGAACTACTACTAGACTAAGCCTAACACTTATTGGAGCTCTTTCTTCTAGTGTGTGTTGAACAAAGGGCGCTACCACCTATTTATAGCACTTGGAGGCGGTTCAGAGCCGGTACAAGTCGGTTGAGGCCAAGTGGGCCCACCCTAGGGTTGGCCAATCTGGGGACTTCACCCGACCCTAGGATCTACCTACAGAAGCTATGCATGATGCAGATGTCATCCTGGAGGCGGTGCAGATGCGTGGGACAAGGATGGGGTGCAACGGCCGCTAGACCGGGTCGGTCGACGTGGCCAGGTCGGCCAACCTGGTCCTACCTCGCCTTGTCTTGAGCTTCTGCAGGGTGACTGGCCTGTGGGCCCTAATAGCTGGCAGTGATTGGTGGGCTTCTGTTGAGTAACAATTGTTTCAGATGTGGACCCATCAATCCATGCCATCTCTCCATCTTGTTTTATCACCCTTGGATGCATCTTGTGCAGGATCAACGATGCCTAAAATCATAGTTTGTGCTCTCTTTGTAGGGCCGAAGATGGGGGCCAATGGGCCTGGGCCTGGGTCAGCCAACTTGGACAGGTCGGGTGATGGCCCAGGGAGCCCTATTACATCCTCCTTTTTCTGTAAAAACCCTGCATACAAAGAAACTCCATGTACATGTGGAACAACATTATTTGAATTAAAAAGACTAGAGTTTTTGGCTAATTTATTTATTCCTAACATGTTGGTGTTACAAGAAAATCATGACTTGACAGACGCCAACAGTGTCGTCGCGCAGGAAGTCATTGATTGGCAAATCCTCATGTTAGTGAATTGCATGCGTGACAAAGTGGTCTGCTACTGAATTTTCTACTCCTTTCTTATCTTTAATTTCTAAGTCAAATTCTTGGAGTAGAAGAATCCAGCGGATAAGACGTGGTTTAGCATCTTTCTTTGTGATCAAGTATTTTAAAGCAGCATGATCGGCGTAAATAATGACATTAGCTCCAACCAAGTAAGATCTAAACTTGTCAATAGCAAAAACCACACCCAACAGCTCTTGTTCAGTGGTTGCATAATTTATTTGAGATCCTGTCAAGGTTTTGCTAGCATAAGAGATAGGATGATGATTCTTGTTCTTGGTCTGTCCTAGGATAGCACCAACAACATAACCGCTTGCATCACACATTATCTCAAAAGGCAACGTCGAGTCAGGGGGTTGAATGACTGGTGCTGAGAAGAGAGCATTTTTCAAGACTAGAAAGGCATGTAAACACTCATCATCAAACTCAAAGGGTATATCCTTAGCTAAAAGACTGGTGAGGGGTCTTGCAATTTGTGAGAAATCCTTAATGAATCGACGGTAAAACCCCGCATGGCCTAAAAAGCTTCGAATTCCCTTGACATTGGTTAGAGGTGGAAGATTTTCTATCACTTCATTCTTAGCTCTATCCACGTCTATTCCTCTTTTGGACACTAAGTGTCCTAGCACTATACCTTTCTGGACCATAAAGTGGCATTTTTCCCAATTCAATACCAAGTCCTTTTCTTGGCATCTTTGCAGTACCCTGTCTATGTTTTGCAAAAAATGATCAAAGGTTTTTCCATAGACTGAAAAGTCATCCATGAAAATTTCCATGATTTCCTCAATCATGTCTGAGAAGATAGATATCATGCTCCTTTGGAACGATGCAGGTGCATTGCATAATCCAAACGACATTCTCCGGTATGCATATGTTCCATGAGGTCATATGAAGGTGGTTTTCTTTTGATCGTCAGGATGGATTGGAATTTGGTGATAGCCAGAATATCCATCAAGAAAACAAAAGAAGAAATGGTATGCAAGCCTCTCCAACATTTCATCAATGAAGGGGAGCGGGAAATGATCCTTCTATGTCACCTTAAGCCGGCGATAATCAACACACTTTCATATCCAGTAATGATTCGCTGAGGTATTAGCTCATTCTTCTCATTACTTACAACGGTCATGCCTCCCTTCTTATGCACTACTTGGATAGGGCTGACCCATTCGCTATGAGGGACAGGGCAGATAATCTCGGCGTGAAGAAGTTTTAACACTTCTGTTGGGGATTGGCCTACCAAGAAACCCCTCCTTCGGTTTAATCCTTACCTCCAGTGATTTGCCTTTGCTTGTACAAATAACTAATGGATCGCCTTCGATCAGCAATACAAGGCGACACAAACCCTGTTGCCTTCGAATGATGCCACTAGTCGCCCTTAGGAGGTGAAGGCGGCTACCGGCTAATGAGGAACGAATGCCTTGGGTATTTCCTTCACTATTGACATTTGGTAGGTTTATACTAGAATGCTATCGACTTTGTACCAAGGAGGGAAGGTGGCTTTACCCAAAGACACCTTGGGTAACGAAGGCGTCCGAAGCCCCTCGAGCCACAGCAAAGCCAAGGTGGGCGAGGTCAAACATGGTGCTATTAGTCAACATGTTCACACTATGAGATGTAAATATACCGCTATGCTCCTATCTTATTCAAGTTATATAGCCTAGAGGATGATGTCTGGTTTTCAGAGGCATAAGTGGAATGTAAAGATGTCTCTTGATCTCCCTATAAAAGAGGACCCCTCACAAACGTTTAAAGGGTTGATTCACGAGAATACTATTGATGAGTAATATATTGTTACTTGTCTCCTGTTCTTTGTCTTAGCTATTGTTTGTGCATATTATCTTCGGCTGTATCACAACAATTGGTGCTGACCGTTTGTGCTGTGCACGAACAAAACCCACGAACACCACCATGCCACCAGCAAAAAGAGTACCAAGAAAAAACAACACCAAAGACACAACCCAAACCACAATTCCACCAAACAATACAGAAACAGATACCGAAGCTGTAATTGTGGAGCAAGAAGATGACGAAGACAATCTTTCCAATGAATACAAGTTGCGTCTACGTCTCAAGCGCATTGAGCAGCAGAAAGAATTCGAAGCCGCTCAAACTGAGTTACAACAGCAAATGCTAGAAGAAGAAGAAGAAGAGCAACAACAAGAGTTACTGCAAATCAAACAGCAGCTCATTGAACTAAGACAAGTGAAGCAGAGAAGAACAAACAACACAAGAGCAAATCAGCTTCGTGCAGAGCTAGAAAGGTCAAAGAAACAAGTCGCTAAGTCGCAAGCCGAGCTAAATGAGCCAGTCGCCTTCGTCGATGCGGGAGCAAACTGAATTTCCACATCGGGAACCGGTCAACAGATGCTCCACACCCGTCCAATCGATCACACATGTCCCTTATCAGAATCCTTGCAACTGGCTAGATGGCTGCCTTCATACAAGCCAATAGCCTTGCCATGGTACGATGGATTCACCAATCCCAAGCAATTCATAATGAGCTATGAAGCTGCAATAGCTTTGGCTGGAGGAGATGATGTGGTACTAGCAAAAGCTTTCATCATTGTCTGTGATGGCGCTGCAATGAGTTGGTATACGAAGCTGACAGGTCTATCCATTAATAGCTGGTATGAACTGAAAAGAGAATTGATCAAAAACTTTAGCATCATGGGAGATCAAGCATTGTCATACGCAGAGCTGACTATACATCAGTAGCCGAAGGAGCCCTTGGAGGAATACTTTCACAGATTTGTAACCTTAAGATCCCAAGCTCCACATATTCCTGACGAAGCTGCCAAGTTCGCAGCCATTCAGGGGCTTCCGCCAGGTCCATTCGCACAACATATTGCAAGGGAAACATCGGCCACACTCGGTGACTTGTATGAAGAGTTCAAGAAATACTGTTCGATCTGACAATGATAACCGAAGAAGGTTAGCCAGAGAAGCCATCATGAAAAACCAGCCCGACTCCGAAAACAAGCAAAACAACTATATCCCAAACCACTACCAAAGATATCCATCTCAATTCATCATGAATGTAGAGAATCCACCTTCATTCCAAGAGAACAAGCCCTTTTACCAAGAAAACTCATATGCAAATCCAAGAGAGTGAACCAAGTTAGAGGGGAGGAGGAGCCGGCAGAGGCCGAGGAAGAGGCCCATCTTCGGGACTAGAGCTATTTTGCCAATATCATAGCAAAAATCACACTCATGGCACCGAGCAGTGCAGAGACATCAAGAAAACCATAGAAAAGATGAAGGCAAACAAAATCCAATCAAGCCAGTCGAAGCCACCATCGGCTTCGTCAAGCAATTCCCAAGCCATACAGCCATATTGCTTAGTATTCCCATCCCTAAACTCCAATATTGTACATACAATAACCATGGCGGCACAATATTCACCTTCGCCACAAACTTTCCAACATTACTTTCCACAAACCATGTACCCATAGCTATATTCCCAAACTGCACCCTCAACCACATCCCAAAACATCAAGGTTGAAGAGCTGCCACCACCACCACCACAAAAGCCACTAGACCCAAACCCACCCAACCCCCTCTCAAGTTATGCCCACATTTTGCCTGTAACTGGAGGATGCTCACTTACCTTCGAAACAAAGAAACAAAGAAAGAGTTACTTTAGGCAAGTAAACAACATCTCAGTAGATGGACCTTACAAAAAATCAGAATGGTCTCACATGCCAATTTCCTTCACTGAAGAAGATCTAAAGCTACGCAACTTCCCACACAACGACGCAATATCAATTGAAGCCAATATAGCTGGTTGGACAATTGGGAAAGTGTTAGTCAATACAGGCAGCTCTGCAGACATCATTCTGGCAAAAACATTAAGATCCATGACAAACATCAACCCAGATAATTTAGAGCTATCAGATACACCACTTGTCGGCTTCGGGGGAAGCGAACAAAAACCTTGGGGAAGATAACATTGCCAGTGTCCTTTGGTGATACAGCAAATGCAAGGACAGAATATATTACCTTCGATGTCGTTGATATGATCTTCGACTGCAACGTCATCTTTGGCAGGGGGGTAATCAATACCTTCGACATCACTATCAGACAAGCTTTCTTGTGCATGAAGATGCCAGCACTCTAAGGAGTTATCACTGTCCTTCGGTGATAAAAAAGAAGCCAAAAATATATAATGGGCAACTACACCTGGCCAACGCAATGTACACCTGCTCGAAGACAAAGAACTAGTTTATCCCGAAGAAAAGCCAAACATTGATAAAAGTTGTAAAAACATGAAAGAAGCTTCAGAAACGAAGCAAGTGCAGCTGCAACCTGATGTCTTCGACAGGAAAGTAATTATCGGCTCTGATCTTGAAGCAGAAGAAGAAGAAAGGCTTATTGAATTCTTGAGAAACAACAAAGACATCTTCGCATGGTTGAGCAAAGACTTTCCTGGAGTGGACAGAGCCATAGTTGAGCACAAACTTGCAATCGGCCCAGATATAAGGCCGAAGAAGCAAAAGCTCAGAAAGATGTCTGAAGAAAAAGTAAATGTAGTTAAAGCCGAAGTGCAAAGATTGCTCGATGCCAATGTTATCCGAGAGGTAAAATACCCCAAGTGGTTAGCCAATACTATGCCAGTACAAAAGAAAAATGGCAAGTGGAGAATGTGTATCGATTTCACTGACCTCAATAAGGCATGCCCAAAAGATGATTTCCCATTCCTGAGAATTGACAAAATAATTGATCAAGCTGCAGCAAGTGAATTGATGTCCCTATTGGACTGCTTCTCTGGGTATCATCAAATCTGAATGAAGAAAGATAATGAAGAAAAACCCAGCTTCATAACTCCTACTGGCACATTATGCTTCATCAGAATGCCCGACGGGCTTCGCAACGCCGGCACTACCTTTTGCCGCATGTCCACTACAGAGAATGCCCGACGGGCTTCGCAACGCCGGCACTACCTTTTGCCGCATGTCCACTACAGTGTTTAAAGAGGAGCTATTCAAAACCATTCTCGCATATGTCGATGACATCTTGGCGAAAAGCGCCAAAAGGCAAGATCACATCTCAGACTTGGCAATTGCCTTCGCCAGAATGAGGGAAGCTGGGCTCAAGCTCAATCCTTAGAAATGTGTCTTCGGGGTGACCAAGGGGCAGATACTAGCATGTCTGGTATCAGTCAATGAGATCGAAGCCAATCTTAACAAGATCAATGCGATTCTTGATATGGAAGAGCCAAAGTGCATAAGGGATGTACAGAAACTCTCAGGAAGAATCGCAGCTTTGAACAGGTTCATTGCGAAAGTAGCGGAACGAAGCCTTCCATTCTTCGCAACACTCAGAAATGCAGCAAAGTTTGAATGGGGAGAAGAGCAATCTAAAGCCTTCCAAGAGCTAAGGTAGTATCTAATGCAATTGACAAAACTCACAGTACCTAATCCAAAGGCACCACTACTATTATACATTGCAGCTTCGCAATCAGCTGTAAGCGCAGCGTTAATAGCAGAAAAAGAGGTCGAAAAACAAAAGGTACAACAACCAGTATACTATGTTTTGGAGGCATTGGCCGGTTAAAAGTTATTCTGTTCAGAAGTGGAGAAGATAATTTATGCAGTGGTGATGGCTTTCAGAAAGCTCAGACATTATTTTGAAGGGCACAACATTAGAGTACTCACCGATCAACCAATCAATGAGCTGTTAAACAACAAGGAAGCTTTGGCAAGACTACGTAAATGGGCAGCAGAACTGTCCGAGTATGTCATAGACTTTGAAAGAAGAACAACAATAAAATCTCAAGTCCTGGCCGACTTCATAGTAGAGTGGACATCTCCTTCAGTAGAAAACCTGAACAGAGAGCAAAGTTGGCTAATTCACTGCGATGGCACCTGGGGAGATAGAGGAGCTGGAATTGCAGCAATAGTAACATCACCTTCGGGAGTAAAAATGAGATATGCAGCATACCTAGAGTTCTGCAAGAACAGTGATAGAAGTACGAACAACATCACTGAGTATGAAGCTGTTTTGTTGGGCTTGAGGAAAGCGAAGGCATTAGGAGTTCAGTGATTCATCATAAAAACTGACTCGAAGGTAGTCGCAGACCACATTGAAAAAGAAAGCACAGCGAAGCAACCAGAATTGATGAAGTACTTGAGTGCAGTAAGATCAATGGAGAAAAAGTTCAAGGGATTCATAGTTGAGTACATCCCAAGAGCTAAAAATGAGGAGGCTGATGTATTGGCTAAAGCAGCAGCAAAAGGGGACAAGTTACCAGCAGGTGTATTTTTCCAAACTATAACAACCCCTTCAATCAAAGAACAAGATGAACAACCAAGAATGGTCAATGCAATAGACTCAGAAGATTGGCAATCACCAATAATGGCTTACCCTTGGGGATATTATGAACAAATTGATGAAGATGACCTCAAAAGTATGTTGTAAAGGGCTAGATGCTATCAAATCATTGATGATGGGCTATACAAGAAAGGAGTGGTAGCTCCTTGGCTTCGCTGCATCTCATATAGCGAAGGCAAAGAGCTGAACTAAGAAATACAAAGTGGCCTTTGTAGAGCACACTTTGGAGCAACAGCTTTAGTGGGGAAGGCAAAAAGACAAGGTTTCTACTGGCCAACGATCATCAACGATGCCTCAAACATAGTCAGAACATGTGATGAATGCTAAAGGTGTGCAACAACATGCAAAGCACCTTCGGAGCTATCTCAACTAATAACACCAACTTGGCCATTGCAAAGATAGGGAATAGATCTCATGGGCCCACTTCCCACAGCCCAAGGAAGTATAAAGTATGCAATAGTTGCAGTGGAATATTTCACCAAGTGGATCGAAGCCAAGCCATTGGCGAACATCACAGCAAAAACAATCACAAAATTCTTTTGGCATATGTAGATTCGGAGTCCCAAGAGAAATCACAGTGGATAACAGGAAGCAGTTCGACTGCGAAGAATTCAGAGAATACTGCATGTCCATAGGGACGAAGGCAAAATTTGCATCAGTATATCACCCACAGTCCAATGGTGCAGTAGAAAGGGCAAATGGACTAATTTTCTCTGCCATCAGAAAATGCCTAGCAAATTGCAAGAAAAAAGGCAAATGGGTAGAAGAGATGCCGAAGGTAATTTGGGCGCACAATACCACCACATCAAGAGCAACACAGTTTACTCCTTTTGAACTGTTGTACAGGGAAGAAGCATTGTGCCCAGAGGAAATCCTGCACAAAGGGCTTTGCACTCAGCAGGAGGCCCTAAAAGTTAGCGAAGCTATCGACAAAGATATTGTGGAAATTTACAGGCTACAAGCAGCCAAGAACATTTCAAAGTACCAAGCAGAAACTAAAAATGGCGAGATAAAAAGGTAGTAAGGAAATATATCAGCATTGGTGATTGGGTGCTAAGAAAAAACCCAAGCGCGCCTTTGGGAAAGCTACAAAATAAGTGAGAAGGACCATTTTTGGTGGTTAAGAGCAACAGGCAAGGATCTTTCCGTCTGGGGGACGAAAAAGGGAACGAGCTGCCACATTCATGGAATGTGGACAGCCTGCGAAGGTATTACCTATGAAAGAAAATGTAAATATTGGCTTCGTGATATATAAATGAAGTCAATATTATAGTAGATTTTCTCCTTTATTCCAAAATAGCCCGTACTCTTTTCCTCACAGGAGAACCCTTACCAAGGGTGAGGTTTTTAACGAGGCAGTGCTAATTGTAATTCGTGCGAAATATATGACGGATATTCCCCATAAAAATTGGCATCGAAAGCGATTGGTCTCAGACAAATCGCTAGTATTCGATAACCGAAGAAGAACTGAATTGACCCTGTTCAGAATAAGGCCAATTCAGATCTATAAACGCTTACTCCAAAGAGTAAAAGGGGCTTCGCAAAGCTCAAAAATATTTTTACTGTCTCCATTTAAAGCAAAAGCTTACTCCAAAGAGTAAAAAGGGCTTTGCATAGCTCTAGAATATTTTGCTCTTCATTCAAAGCAAACGCTTACTCCAAAGAGTAAAAGGGGCTTCACATAGCTCAAGAATATTTTGCTCTCCATTCAAAGCAATCGTTTACTCTAATGAGTGCAAGAGGCTTCACATACCTCAAACAGCACCAATTCATATCAATGCTGAAACCAAATGTTTACTCAAAGAATAAAGTCATGCTTCGCTTTAATGATAAAAAAAACAAGTATACACTTCCTCACACGCATAAAGAGGTTTGCATAACCCGGTTGATCAGCTTTACAATTGTTGGGGATTTGGCCCGCCGACAAACGCCTTCTACTTGTTTTGCTTCATCTCACGCGTAACGGCTGCAATGAATAAGGAAGATAGAGCCAATTTAGCTTCATTTTACTCTACAGATCTCTAAATCGGCTTCGATCGGCATGCCTCGCTGCATACGAAAGCCAATCGGCTTTGCTCGTCAAGTCTTGCTGTATACGAAAGCCAATCGGCTTCGCTCGTCAAGTCTTGCTGTATACGAAAGCTAATCAGCTTCGCTAATCACATCTCGCTATATGCGGAAGCCAATCGGCTTCGGTGATCGTGTTGCAGGAAGCCAATGTGGCGTTATCGGAATCAAGTTAGAAGCCAATTCGGTGAAATATTGATACTATTGAATGTCAAAAGCTACGAATAAGTTAACGGCAAGCTTCGGTTCACTCTAAACTGTAGGTTCTTGCAGGAGCCATCGGCTTCCTGGACGCTGGGAAGTGGCTTAGGGTCATCTCGACTCAGAAGAAGCCAATTCCAGGAGCTACAGAGCCTTTGGAAGCGGGCGAAGCAGACATGGACCGAGTCCAAGGAGACCAAGTCCAAGCCAAGTCAAACACGGAATCACAAGTCTACGCATTCACATTGGGAGGAGTAAATGTACCAAAGTGTCCATAGGCTATTTGTATTGTATAGTCTAGAGGATGATGCCTGATCTCAGGGGTACAATGGGAATGTAAAGACCCTTGGTCTCCCTATAAAAGGGGACCCCTCCCCTCCATGTAAAGGTTGTTGATTCCTGTATACTGTTGATAAGTAATTTATTGTTGCTTGTCTCAGTTGTCCCGTTTCAGCTGTTGTCTGGGTCCATTGGCTTCGGCTATTTACCCAACAACTGGCGCCCACCGTTTGTGCAGTGCACGAACAAAACCCACGATAACCACCATGCCACCAAAAAAGCCAACCAAACCAACCACCACCATGTCAAATGCAACCCTCAGCATCGAAGCTGCCCCCCGACCCACAAATCCACCAACAAATCCACCACCAATAACCGAAGCCGTTCTCGACGATCAAGAGCGATGAAGAAACCCTTACCACCGAAGAGAGAATGCACCGAATCGAAGAAAGGCTTCGTCTCCGACGCCTTGAGCAACAGAGAGAGCTGGATGCTGCACAGCTCGAGCTAGAGCACCAAATGCAAGAGGAGAAAGAGGAGCAGCAGCATCAATTGCTGCAAGTCAAGAAGCAGCTCGAGGAGCTGAGGCAAGCGAAGCAGAGGAGGCTGAACAACACAAGCTCCAGATCTGAAAAGCTGCGTCAAGAGCTCGAGAAAGCCAAAAAGCAAGTCGCTGAGCTCCAAGCAGAGCTCAATGAGCCAAATATCACCACCAACCCACCAAACCACAATTCTTCATCCCAAACCGGCTTCCAAACACTCCATACTCATCCCATCGTTCATATGTGTCCACTATCAGAAAGCCTCCAACTGGCAAGATGGCCCCCTTCCTATAAACCCATTTCTCTACCAAGATACAACGGCCTCACCGACCCAAAGCAATTCCTAATGAGCTATGAAGCTGCAATAGCTTCGGCAGGGGGAGATGATGTTGTCCTAGCAAAATCCTTCATCATTGTCTGCGATGGCACAGCAATGAATTGGTACACGAAGCTGCCTGGCCTATCAATCAACAGCTGGTATGATCTGAAGAGGGAGCTTATCAAAAATTTTGGCATTATGGGAGACCAATCACTCTCATATGCCGAACTCACACTACACCAGCAGCCGAAGGAGCCACTAGAGGACTACTTCCGCAGATTTGTCACTCTACGTGCTCAAGCCCCACATATCCCTGATGAAGCAGCAAAATTCGCAGCAATACAAGGGCTTCGCCCAGGATTGTTTGCACAGCATATCGCAAGAGAGACACCAGCTACTCTGGCAGACCTGTATGAGGAGTTCAAAAAATACTGTCGCTCTGACAATGACAACCGAATGAGATTGGCTAGAGAAGCCATCATGAGAAACCAATATGAGTCACAAGCCAAAACCCATCACCACAGCCACAACTACCAAAACTACTCCCACCAAACAATCATGAAGGTGGACAATCCGCCTCCTTCTACGAAACCAAACCATCGTACCCAGAAAGCCAATACCACAACCAGAGAAATGAGCCCACTCAGAGGGGTGGAAAAGCCGGCAGAGGCCGAGGAAGAGGAAGAGGTCCAGCGGGACCTGAGCTGTTTTGCCAATACCACGGCAAAAATCATACCCATGGCACAGAACAGTGCAGAGATATCAAGAAAACAATAGAAAAGCTAAGAGCAGAGAAGATTCAAGCAACCCAAACGAAGCCAATATCGGCTTCGCAACCAAATACCCAAAACCCTTCCCAAGCTATCCAACCATACTGCCCAGTATATTCTTCGCTAAACTCAAACACCGTGCATCCATCAACAGTGATGGCAACCCAATATCTACCTTCACCACAAACCTTTCAGCACTATTACCCACAAGCCATATATCCTCACTTATACCCTCAAACCTCCCAGCAAGTGGCTTCGCAAAACATAAAGGTTGAGGAGCTGCCACCACCACCACCACTTTCACAACAAAAAGCCAATCAGAAAGAAGCTCCAAGTCCACTCCCAAGCTATGGACACATCATGCCCATTTCTGGAGGATCATCGCTTGCTTTTGAGAACAAAAAGCAAAGGAAAAGCTATTTTTGCCAAGTCAATAACATCTCTGTTGATGGCCCGTACAAGAAGTCGGAATGGTCTCATATGCCCATCACTTTCACTGAGGAAGATCTCAAGCTCCACAACTACCCACACAATGATGCTATGTCGATCGAAGCCAATATTGCTGGCTGGACGATTGGAAAAGTGCTCGTGGACGCAGGAAGCTCTGCTGACATCTGGCAAAAACCCTCAGATCGATGACCAATATCAATCCAGATAACCTAGAGCCATCAGACACTCCGTTGGTCGGCTTCGGGGGGAAGCGAACCCAAACACTCGGGAAAATTTCACTGCAAGTCTCCTTCGGTGATACATCCAATGCAAGAACAGAATACATCACCTTTGATGTGGTGGACATGGTCTTTGACTACAATGTCATCTTCGGAAGAGGAGTCATAAATGCTTTTGACATCATTATAAGGCAGTCATTCCTATGCATAAAAATGCCAGCTCTCAAAGGAGTTATAACTGTATATGGTGACTAGAGGGAAGCCAGAAACATCGAAAAAGCCAGAGCTCCAGGTCAGCGAAATGTGCATTTGCTTGAAGAGAAAGATCCATATTACCCAGAAGAAAAGCCAAATATTGAGAAAGATAGTAGAAAGATGCAGAAAGCTGCAGAGACGAAGAAAGTGCAGTTGCAGCCCGATGTTTTTGACAGAGAAGTGACTATTGGCTCAGATTTAGAGCCGGACGAAGAAGATAGGCTCATCGAGTTCCTCAGAAATAACAAAGATGTGTTTGCTTGGTCAAGCAAAGATTTACCAGGTGTTGACAGAAGCATAGTTGAGCATAAGCTGGCAATCAGTCCTGATATGAAGCCAAAAAAGCAAAAGTTGAGAAAGATGTCAGAAGAGAAAGCTGATGCAGTAAAAGCCGAAGTGCAAAGACTGCTGGACGCCAATGTCATACGCGAAGTCAAATATCCAACATGGCTAGCAAACACTGTACCAGTTCAGAAGAAGAACGGAAAATGGCGAATGTGCATTGATTTCACAGACCTCAATAAAGCTTGTCCAAAAGATGATTTCCCACTACCAAGAATTGACAAGATTGTTGACCAAGCAGCAGCAAGTGAAATGATGTCCCTCTTAGATTGCTTTTCTGGCTATCACCAAATCTGGATGAAAAAGGAGGATGAGGAGAAAACCAGCTTTATTACACCAGTTGGCACATTTTGCTTCATCAGGATGCCTGAGGGGCTTCAGAACGCGGGAAGCAGCTTCTGCCGAATGTCAAGCACAGTGTTCAAGGACGAACTGTTGATGACATCTTAGTCAAAAGTGCCAAAAGACAAGATCACGTATCAGATCTAGCAACCGCCTTCGCTCGCATGAGACAGGCCGGTCTCAAGCTAAATCCAGAAAAGTGTGTATTTGGAGTGACAAAAGGCAAAATACTTGGTTGTCTGGTTTCAGCTCACGAGATAGAAGCCAATCCAGACAAGATAAATGCAATCCTTAACATGGAAGAGCCAAAGTGCATGAGAGACGTGCAAAAGCTGTCGGGCAGAATTGCCGCACTCAACAGATTCATCGCAAAAGCAGCAGAGCGAAGCTTACCATTCTTTGCAACACTCAGATATGCAGTTAAGTTCCAATGGGGACCAGAGCAGTCAAAAGCATTCCACGAGCTAAGGCAATACTTGATGCAACTCACGAAGCTAACAGTACCAAACCCAAAAACACCACTCCTACTGTACATTGCAGCATCACAATCAGCAGTTAGTGCAGCGCTCATCACAGAAAAGCTAGTAGATGGCATAAACATTCAACAGCCAGTCTACTATGTATCCGAAGCTTTGAATGCGTCGAAGCTGTTTTACACAGAGATTGAAAAGATGATTTATGCAGTAATAATGGCTTCCAGAAAGCTCAGACACTATTTCGAGGGCCACAACATCAAAGTCCTCACGGATCAGCCACTCAAGGAGCTTTTGAATAACAAAGAAGCTTCGGTAAGAATTCGCAAGTGGGCAGTGGAGCTTTCAGAGTACGTCGTGGATTTTGAAAGAAGAACATCAATCAAATCGCAAGTCCTAGATGACTTCATCGCAGAGTGGACATCGCCTTCACCACAAAATGCTGTTAGAGAGGAAAATTGGTTGATACATTGTGATGGCGCTTGGGGGGACAAAGGAGCCGGCATCGCGGCAATCGTGCAATCGCCTTCGGGCGTGAAAATGAGATATGCAGCAAATCTAGAGTTTTGCAAATGCAGCGACAGAAGCACAAACAACGTTGCTGAGTATGAAGCTGCGCTACTTGGGCTCAGAAAAGCCAGAGCTTTGGGAGCTCAGAGATTCACTGTCAAAACAGATTCTAAGGTGGTAGCAGATCACATTGAAAAAGAGAGCATAGCGAAGCAACCAGAACTCATCAAATACTTGACCACTGTACGCTCAATGGAGAAAAAATTCAAAGGTTTCACTGTGGAATACATCCCAAGAGCAAAAAATGACGAGGCAGATGCTCTGGCTAAGGCAGCTGCAAAGGGGGACAGGCTTCCACCTGACGTGTTCTTCCAACCATTAACATCACCATCAATAAAAGATTCAGACGACCCACCCAATGCAATAAGCTCCGAGGATTGGCGATCCCCAATAATAGCTTTCCTTCGGGGATACTATGAGCCAATTGACGAAGATGACCTAAAAGCTATGCAACAAAGAGCAAGATGCTATCAGATGATAGATGATGTCCTCTACAAGAAAGGAGTTGTAGCTCCTTGGCTTCGTTGCATCTCTCACAACGAAGGAAAAGAACTGATCCAAGAGATACACAGCGGCTTATGCGGGGCACACTTTGGGGCAAGAGCTTTAGTGGGCAAGGCAATGAGGCAAGGATTCTACTGGCCTGCAATCATGATGGATGCCACACGGACGGTCAAGACGTGTGATCGGTGTCAAAAGTGTGCAGCGAACAGAAAATCTCCTTCGGAGCAATCACAGCTGATAACTCCAACATGGCCTTTACAAAGATGGGGCATTGATCTAGTTGGACCACTTCCAACGGCTCAAGGAAATCTCAAATACACCATAGTAGCAGTTGAGTATTTCACCAAGTGGATCGAAGCCAGACCTTTGGCCAACATCACTGCAAAAACAGTTATCAAATTCTTCTGGCAGCAAATTGTGTGCAGATTCGGAGTACCAAGGGAAATAACAGTGGACAATGGGAAGCAGTTTGACTGTGACGAATTCAGGCAATATTGCATGTCAATTGGAACAAAAGCTAAATTCGCTTCGGTATATCATCCGCAAACAAATGGAGCAGTTGAAAGAGCCAATGGCTTAATCTTTACAGCCATCCGAAAGTGCCTCGCAAATTGTAAGAAAAAGGCAAGTGGGTAGAAGAGATGCCGAAGGTGATCTGGGCTCACAACACCACCACATCAAGGGCAACACAGTTTACTCCATTCAAACTGCTTTATGGTGAAGAAGCAGTATGCCCAGAGGAAATACTGCACAAAGGGCTTCGCACCCAACAAGAAGCTCCCAAAGAGAGCGAAGCCGTTGACAAGGATCTCGTTGAGATATACAGGCTCCAGGCAGCAAAAAACATTTCCAAGTATCAAGCTGAGACAAAAAAGTGGCGAGACAAAAAGGTAATCAGAAAAGATATCAAGGCAGGGGACTGGGTCCTTAGGAAAAATCCAAGCATGCCCGCTGGAAAGCTGCAACAGAAATGGGAAGGCCCATTTCTGGTCATCAAAAGCAACAGGCCTGGTTCATTTCGCTTAGGCGACGACGAAGGAAACGAGCTGCCGCATTTATGGAATGCAGACAGCTTACGCAAATATTACTTGTAAAAAAGATGTAAAATGGCTTCGTACTCTATAAACGAAGTCATTGAGTAGAGTAGCACTTTTACTTTCTTTCAAAAAAGCCCGTACTCTTTTCCTCACAAGGGGACCCTGACCAAGGGGTGAGGTTTTTAACGAGGCGGTGCTTACTGTAACTCGTCAAATTATATATGAACGAGGTATTCCCCAAAAAAGCAGCATCCAAAGCGATTGGCTTCGACCAAGTCGCTCATATTCGACAACTCACATAGAACTGAATTAACCCTACCAAGAGTAAGGCCAATTCAGATCTAAGCAAAAGCTTACTCCAAAGAGGAGTAAAAGGGGCTTCGGTCCATAAACGCTTACTCTAAAAACAGAGTAAAAGGGGCTCTGACCCAAACAATTGTTATAAACGAAAACAGCTTCGGCTAAGCAGTAATCTAAAGGCTTCAGCAGCTTCATCTAGCGACGCCCTAAAAAGCCTATAGGGGCTTCGGCAACTTGTTAGAACACACAAGAACAGCATCGAAAGCGATTGGCTTCGACCAAGTCGCTGATATTCGATAACTCAGATAGAACTGAATTAGCCCTACCGAGAGTAAGGCCAATCCAGATCTGAGAAAGCCCACTCTAAAAACCTAGCGAAAGGGGCTTCGGTCCAAAAACGCTTACTCCAAATAGATCAAAAGGGGCTTTGGCTAAAACATATATTTTAAAAATAAAATCGTCTTCGGCTAACAGTATTTTAAAAGCATAGGGACTTCGGCAAAACACGCAAAACACATCTCCGCACAAAGCTCTAAGGAGTCAAGGCGACCCCGAACCAAAAGTGCAAAACACTTAAACGAATAAAACCCCGCTTTGGGGGGGGGGAGGAGGCGTTTCTTTCGCAACGAAGCCAAATCGAGCTTACATTCATTCAAGTGTTTCGAATCAAAATAACGACCAAGTGAAATAGTGTTTTACAAAGAGATGACTCAGAACATCTCAAAAACATAGCCGTCAAAAAGCTGGCCAGATCTCCTAAATCTGGGAGCATTATACACATAAGCAAAATCCCTTTCATTATCTAAATCTTCTGGCTCCACCTTAACTGGAAGCAGACGAGCAGCTTCGGTATTTCTTGCACGAGCGAGTTCGACACGAGGAGAACATCGAACGATGAAGGAGTTAAAAAACTCAAACACATCGAATTCGCAACGACTAAAGAACTCATGGCAAAATTCCCAGAAATCGTTGATTCTTTGACTTGGACATAACTTCCGATACTGTTCCCATGCGAAGCCAGACACACACAAGGGGCCATCGCGCATAGTGATTGGTATGGGCTCAAGAACACCTCCCTCATCAGGGATCTGAATATATACAAATTTATAAAGTTTTAACATCTCTCAACAAAAGAATCAAAGTCATCAGCTCTATTGAAGCTAAACCTTCGGATCAGCATCAGAGGCTCCGGCTTCAGCACCATCACGACCAGCTTCGGCACCAGCTCTTGAAGTTGAGGCCCCAGCACTGGCGGCAGCAGCAGCTTCGGCTTCGGCTCTCTGCCGCTGCTCGAGAGCGAGCTCCTCCTTGTACTGAAAGAAAAAACAATAATCAGTAATGAAAGTAAAGCTAACAGGATACACCCGAAGCCAAGATAAATAGACGAAATGATAAAAGAAGCTAACCTTAATTAAACGATCATATGCAGTGCGCCGAGCACACTCTCTCCCTGTTACAGACCAAAACTTCTTACGAAAGAGGCCACGAGTTGCCAGAACAGCCTCGTTGAAAAGCTCTTTCTTATCAGGATTCGAAGCCAAAGGAAACTGAAAGTCCTTTCTTAAAAAGCCCTTGTAATGAGAGCCCATCATCAGCCAGCATCTTGAAAGCATTTGTGATGCACGTCCGGGCAGCGTAATCACCCACTTTAGACAAGACGTCTGGCAAGGACTTGAACTCATCATCAAGCCAATCAAAAAGCTTTCCAATGTTAAAGTCATCAAAAGGAAAGGGCAGCGGCTCGGCTCCATATTGTTTTAGAGTAGCTTCGTACTCGGCGTAGATGTTGGAGCTTCGGTTGAGAATCTCAGAATCAAAGCTCTCTTTGTCGGTCTTAAGCTGCTCCACCTGAGCTTTGAGCTGATTGGCTTCGGAAATAAGAGAGTTCTTTAGGTCAACAGCAACCAAAAGCTCCCCCTTGTACTTTTCAGCATCCGATGACGCTTTCTCTTTATCAGCTTTGAGAGATTTGATTTGACTCTTCAGATCATGCTCCAAAGTGGCAGCATCAATTACCTTGCCACGAAGCCCTTCGATTGTTTGAGCATTAAGCGCACGCGTAAATTCTAGCGAAGTAACCTGGCGCTTGAGCGAAGCAATTTCTGAGGAGGCAGACTCACGCTCAAGACGAAGCTGCTCCTTCTCATCATCCAAAGATTTCTTGAGCAGAAGAAAGCCCTCGCGCTCCTTCCTCAGAGCCTCGAGCTCAGCCCGCTCATTCTCAACATCGTTGAGACGAAGCGGAAGGCGAGCGAAAAGCTCCTGCATGGACATTATAGACTAAAACAAGAAAAGCATAAGTAACAAAAAGCCAGACAACAAACTCAAAAACGAAGGAAAAGAAACAGACCTGAATGCCGCCACTAAGGCTAGAAATCGAAAGCGTGTCCAAATCCAAGGATTTGACACGAGTCTCAAGCTCTAAAAGACCGAAACCAAGGTTTAGACAAAAAAGCCAAAATCAATCCGTTTTGGGTGAGCAGTTAAAAATTACTACCCGTTTGGAACGACAACCGGAATATAGCTTGGAGGACAAAAGCTTCCTTGACGAAGCCGATCTGTAAAAGGTCCATACCCAGCATAACTTGTTTCTGAAACAAAATAATCAACAAATCAAAAGAAAGATCATCTCAGCTAAAAACGCAAACATAACTGCTTCGCGAAACACACCTTTCAACTCAGGAACTGGCTTCTCAGGGGCTGGTCCAACATCCTTGGCCGACGCAGATGGCTCGGCGATAACTGAAGAAACCAACTTAACTGGCGCAGTGATGCATAAAGCCATTTGTGCAGGTTCTTCAGCGTCAGTCGAAGCCAACTGCATCGGCTCTTCAGTGATACGCGGAATTTCATCAACATTAGCCGAAGCCGGCTCTACACGCCCCTCTATCTGAAGGGACTTGGCCGCGGCACCAGCCAGCAAATCCAAGGACGATGGCTGGAGGGGGACAGACGACACTTCAGCTTCACCAAGTGTAAAATCCTTTGTCTCGTCCTCCCTCAATAGACGGCTGTAGCTTATTTCTTCATCCTCGTCGTCGATGCACTCAAGTAGACGTTCACGACGAGGAGGTACAACATCAGCTTTAACTATAATAAGATGACAAAAACAATTAATCAAACCGAAGCTAAAAATAAAGAGACGAGTTGCACAAGAGACAAACCTCCAGAAGAGGGCAAATCAATTGCAGCGGAAGCTGCAGGCACAACTTGCTTAGCGGTGACTGCGGGAGGCGCTTCTGCAGCCGAAGCAGTGAGACGAGGAGGTGCGCTGGCAAGTGGAGTGATAGGAAGAGCTTTACCAAGTTTTTGTCGTTTGGAGGACTCTAAAGCAGAAGTGCGCTTGGAAGTCTCCAAAGAGGCAATTCGCTTTCTACTGGCAGCTACCTTCAAGCGGCCTGAAGGGGCACCGGCTTCGTCACCACCCTCGTCCGACTGGCCGCTCCCACGGCCTCCAGTACGTCCTTTCCTCCCACGGCCTCGACCCGGCTTCGGGGCTGGTAGCACGCTTGGGTGATCCTGATCCGTGAACTTCTTTGAGGGCTTGGATGGGGCCGAACACTGAGGATAGCTTACGCCCATCTCATCGAACACCCTGTTAACCCGGACCCCATCCACCAAAGTCAAGCAGCTCTCATGCTCCTTAGTAGTATACTTTCCACAGATAATCTCAGCCATTAACTCAATGGACTGGACGAAGGCAAAGTCAGACATATTCTCTGGCTTTTTCACCCCAAACTTGGGGAAGCAAACATGAGGGATACCTCTGTACAGCCTGGTCTCAACAACAAATGGCTTCCACGAAGCAGATAGGATATTCACTCCAACAGCGAGCCCTTCCTCAATCAAGTCTCGGCTGCTTGAAACCCGACTAGCTTTGAAAAAAGCACTTTCACATCGATCAAAGCTGGGGGCATTCCTGTCGAAGGAAGGGCAAGCAATAAAATCACAAGGGCCGATAGAACTGCGCAGAGGAAATGAAATTTGCTTTGTCCCATCCTCTAACACAGCCTCCAGCGCCGGCACCTTAACATAGAACCAATGGTTCTTCCAGCTCTTGTCACATGTGTTTCTTTGACAAAAGGTAAGCTCCACCTTTTGCTTATCAGTCTGCCTCCATCGTGCGCAAAAGGTAACGCTACCATAATCCGGCTCATAGTCAAAGCCATCAACATTGATGCTCTTCGTCTGCCGATGCCCCTCAAAGTAACGAGCGAAGCAATCCGCATTAACATCCGATGCATTAGTCTTTACGGCCCAGAAAAAGTGAAGCAAGTGAGTGATAGCATTGGGCGTAAGATGATGAAGCTGTAAGCCAAATTTCCCAAGAATATCAGCAATAACATTGTCTACAGGCATCCGAAGCCCAGCGGTGAAGAACTCCTTGAATACAACATCTTCGTCTGGCCCAGGCGCCGGGGTAATCTCTGTTCCAGGGGCTCGTCCTTGGCCGGCCTCAAAATACCCTTTCTCCTCATAGAAGCGAATCAATGAAGGGGTAACACGAGACTCACCAAAGACTGTGGTCTTTGGCTTCTTCCTATAATCCACAAGATCCGAGGCATCGGCTTCTACGTCCTCAAGGGCTTCCTCGGCCGTAGATCCGGCGTCCTCTGTGTCGTCACCCGCAGCTATATCTTCTTCGGCAGGTCCCTTGCCTCGATCATCAACAATCATAGCAACTCCGGCTTCGGGGTCCACGGCCACGCCGCCCTCAATCTCCTGAGCAAATTGTGCAGCTTCGGCAGCATCCATATCAACGTTCTCTGAATTGTCTTCGTCAGAGACGTAGCCAATCAGACGAGCGGTTTGCTTCGTACGAGCCGCTACAACAAACAGGAAAAATAATAAGAAAAAAAAGCAGCAAAAAGACAAAGGAAAAAACGAAGGAAATAGCAGCGAACAAAAAGCAAAACTTACTTGTGTCGAGAGAAGAAAGCCAAAGCTTGAAATCAAGAGCTTCCAAAAGCCAGAGAAAGCGTCAAGCTCAAGCCAAGCAAAATGAAGCAAGCAAAATTGACCCACCCCCCTTCGGTCCTATTTATAGGCCAGTAAAATCTGACCGTTAAAATCTTGAAAAACGAACCGCCGTTTCAAATTCGATCAAACTGAAGCAAAAGTTACAACAACGGATAAAACAATTCAACCAGTTTCTAATAAACGAAGCCAAATAACATGACATGTCAGACAAACGAAGCAAAAATAGAATAATCACGATAAAACATTAAAGGGCTTTCTCCAACAAGGAGGAGGCGTTTCTCTGGCTAGCAAGCAATCCTAGTTTCGTGGAGCTCGGCCTGTTGAAGAAAGCCCTCGTCCTCGAGGGGCTACTGTTGGGGATTTGGCCCGCCGACAAACGCCTTCTACTTGTTTTGCTTCATCTCACACGTAAGGGCTGCAATGAATAAAGAAGATAGAGCCAATTTATCTTCATTTTACTCTACAGATCTCTAAATCGGCTTCGATCGGCATGCCTTGCTGCATACGAAAGCCAATCGGCTTCGCTCGTCAAGTCTTGCTGTATACGAAAGCCAATCGGCTTCGCTAATCACATCTCGCTATATGCGGAAGCCAATCGGCTTCGATGATCGTGTTGCAGGAAGCCAATGTGGCGTTATCGGAATCAAGTTAGAAGCCAATTTGGTGAAATATTGATACTATTGAATGTCAAAAGCTACGAATAAGTTAACGGCAAGCTTCGGTTCACTCTAAACTGCAGGTTCTTGCAGGAACCATCGGCTTCCTGGACGCTGGGAAGTGGCTTAGGGTCATCTCTACTCAGAAGAAGCCAATTCCAGGAGCTACAGAGCCTTTGGAAGCGGGTGAAGCAGACATGGACCGAGTCCAAGAAGACCAAGTCCAAGCCAAGTCAAACACGGAATCACTAGTCTACGCATTCACATTGGGAGGAGTAAATGTACCAAAGTGTCTATAGGCTATTTGTATTGTATAGTCTAGAGGATGATGCTTGATCTCAGGGGTACAATGGGAATGTAAAGACCCTTGGTCTCCCTATAAAAGGGGAGCCCTCCCGTCCATGTAAAGGTTGTTGATTCCTGGATACTGTTGATAAGTAATTTATTGTTGCTTGTCTCAGTTGTCCCGTTTCAGCTGTTGTCTGGGTCCATTGGCTTCGGCTATTTACCCAACAACAATAGTTGATATCAAGAACACCTTCGTACGAGAATCACGATAGTACCAAATGATATTTGGAAAATGAAGACATTCATAAGCAAAGATAAACTCATTTCGGGGGGAGGAGGCGTTTCTCCGAAAATGAAGGCAAATCGAGTTCATCTTTCCTTATACATACAAATACAAACATAACATAAGGGCAATATCCATGACAAAAGTTCATCAGAACATCTCAAAAACGTATCCGCTGAACTCCTCGCCAGAAGAACTAAACCAGGGAGCGTTATAAACATAAGCAAAATCTTGAACCCTGGGCCTAAGCTCTATCGGCTCCATCTTGGGTACAAGTAGAGGAATAGCTTCGGCATTCCTACGAGCAGCACAAGCAACACGCTCAGATCCTTGAGCAATAAATGAAGTAAAAAAGCTATAAATATCAAATTCACTGCGACGATAGAACTCGTGGCAAACTTCCCAGAACTCGCTAAGCGAAGAGTTTGGATGGCGACGTTGATACTCCTTCACGCGAAGCTAGAAGCACAAATTGGGCCCTTGCGCATGCCCAGTGGAACAAGTTCAAGTACATCACCCTCGCCAGGGATCTGAATATACACAAATTTACGAGTTCAAATGATTTGCCCACTACAAAGTTCTAGAACTATTTGCATTCTAGAAGGCTTCTACACCTGCGGACTTACACCAAGTGCGCCTTGAGTACTTTGTCCGCGCGACGAAGATGATTTGGCAGCTATCTTCGTAGAAGTTTCTTGTGTAGCGGCCTCTTTAGTAGCAGCTTCGGCTTTGGCCTTTCTCTTCTTACGCAGCTCCCTCGCCAGTGATAGCATAAGCTGTCAAACAAAAGGACATGAAACTAAGAATAAAAACTCAAAGGAAAAACGAAGGTAATCAAAATAATACCTTCGCTAGTCGATCAAAAGTAGTCCGGCGGGCAGCTTCGCCTCCGATAGTAACCTAGAAATGCTTGTAGAAGAGGGCCTTTGCAGTAACAATGGCCTTATCAAACACAGGCTTATCGCTGGGGTCCTTCACTTCAGGAAATTTATATCCTCTCTTCAGTAGAGCCTGGTGATGCTCGCAACCTTGGTCGGCAAGAATTTTGAAAAGGTTGCACGAGCAAACCGAAGTGGCATAATCACCAACAGACCGAAGGACTTCAGGAAGCGAAGCAAATTCCGAATCAATCCAATTGAATAGCTTCTCAAGGCCATATTCCCTGTCAGGAAAAGCAAGGGGCTTAGTTCCAAACTGTAGTAAGGCATCCTTGTATAGTCGGTACAGCTTAAGGCCCTCCTCCCACGCAACATTAATGACGTCTTCGTGCTCTTTGCAAAGCGTGACAAGCGAAGACCAAACAGAGCCAAACTCTCGTTCAATTGACTCACTACGCGAGTGTCGGGGATAGAATCCCTAGTTCCCACAAGGAAGGAAGAAGGCAGACTCCTACTAGAATTCCCCTGTAATCCTACTAGGACTCCTACCTTGTAACCGACTAGTAATCCCGCCCCCTGGAGTACACAAAGGAGGGCAGGGGTTCCTAGATCGGTAGGCACAACATGAGGGCTAATCATCATACCTCATACACCTCAGCGCAGGGCGCAATATACAATACTCCATACAGGATGTAGGGTACGCTGCCTTGGAGGCCTGAACCTGTCTAAATCATGTCTTGTATCCCACGTTTACCTTCAGGTTTCAGGTTCGGCGATCCCCCACCGCACAAATCACTACCTCAGGGACCCTCCAAGTGTTCGACATCGCGAGTGAGTTTCGTCTTTACGCCTTCAAGGGTATTGACCTCACTTTTTAATGTAGCAACAAGGCTTATGTCTTCAGCAACTTGTCTGCGAAGATTCTTAAGGACGCCATCTTTGTCCACGGCTTGAGCCTCCAAAGCAACAACCCTATCTTTTAGCGCTTGGGCTTCGCCAGCAGATGCCTCAAGAGCAACATTCCTGTCTGCCAGTTGGGTTTCCAAAGAGGAAACCTTACCCTTCAAAGCTTGAGTCTCGCTGGCATTGGACTCTTGGTCCCGGTGATATTGAGCCTTTTCATCGTCCAAATCTTGCTTGATTCTGTCAAATCCAGCAGATCAGCATTCTCCTTCCTCAGCCTCTCTAACTCTTCACGCTCCAAAGAAATGGACTCAAGACGAGGAGGAATGCGATCATGCAACTCCTACAACGCAAAAATAGTTAGTACGCGAAGACAATAATTCAATCAGCTCAAAATAGCAAAAATAAGGAAGAAATGAAGACAAACCTTGAGACTCGCAACCAACACACTAGATTCAAGAGCCTCAATGTTATGACTCTTAACAAGTTTAGGCAAACGAGAAGCTTCGCCCTCAAACCTAGCCTGGCGATTGCCATCGCCACCTGATTCACATGCTTTTTCAACATCATCATCAACCACCTACACGCTCTCATCATTGGAACTAGAAGAGGTGGAGGTGCTGCTAGCACTACCTTCGGTAGAAGAAGGGTCATGGACCCACACGGTGACATCTACATCCAAAGGAGGACTAACAGTCCTTTCAATAGAACTGGACGTGATGGTTTCAACACCACCTTTTCCTTTATCTCTGCCAACACCACCAGCAGCTTCGGCCACATGGGCCAAAACCTGTAAAGGATCCTGAATTTTGGGAGAAGAAGCTAGAGGAGGTGTCGAAGATTTTACCACTTCAGTAGAAGGGGCTTTGGCCATAGGCTCCTCACGAGACGGGATTTCAACAGAAGGAGCTTCGGCCATGGGCTCATCGCGAACTGGGGTTTCTTCAAATCGGCTCAAGTCAATGTCATCATCAAAGGGGCCCATAATACGCTCGCCTCCAGGTGTTCCAGGGACACCTTCACAAGTAATGTTAATATCAATAACAGGATTCCTCCATAAATACCATTGTAACAAATGAAGACTGCTGCCTAGTAAATGTTGACACCAGCGGTGGCAAACAGAAAGTCCGCAAGCGCATGACTGTCGAAGTAGCTTTCATCCGAGAGTAAACCAGCTATCGAATCCACGGGGAACGTGAGGGCGCTATCTAGTTACTAAGGTTGACCGGATCGATCGAGTTTATATGAAGGTTGGGTAGAGAGGATAACTTAGCACTAAGCTGAGAATATAGCTAAGGGAGTTCTCCTATGCTTGCTTTAGGCACCGGGGTATCCTAGGCCTCTAGGAAATTGCCGGCCAATAGCTTTACGTCGTACCCGAACGTGGAGGATTACAAAGGACGGACAAGGTTGTCACTACCTGCCGCCTACCTCTACTAATCCGTAGGGTTACAAGGCAAACAAGGGCGGATATATTCCTAAGCACCACGCTTAAAATAATATCAGCTATCCTAACCTTGATCAGAGATTATAATACTTTATGGAATGAAGCAACAAACCCAAAGCAAAATAAAGAACTCAACTTTCTATAACTCAAACTTAAATACTTAGCTGAATATCCTGAATACTTACTAAGGAGCTCGTATCCGCCAAGGTACAGGTGGAGGGTCGCCGACACGCCGGGACTCCTCCAGACTCTCCCTCACTCTCTCCCTATTTTTACTCTAAGATATGAGGAGGGCTTCACCTTGAATCTTCACTCCAGCTCGATGATGATTAGCACTGCCCCTAGCCCAGGTATTTATAGCTTGTAGAAGCGGTTTGGAGGTGGGTCCAGGTCGGCCGATCGCAAGGCGTCGGCCAACCCTTGGATCCACCGTCATAAGGTATGCACGGCCTGGATGTCCTCCTGAAGGCAGCTGGCAAGTATTGGTCAAGGGAGGACCGATTCGGCCGCGAGCCCAGGTCGGCCGATCTAGAGGGGTCAGCCGACCTGGAGTTGCCGCCCCTCAGGCCCAATCTTCTCTGAGTGATTGCATGGTGGGCCTTAAGGTCGGTTCCAGGTGGGTACGCCTCAATTGTGTGAGTTTGGGTTGAGATGTGGGCCCTTCAATCCATGTGTGGCTCATCTCTTGCCCATGGTGTAAACCGTCATTTAATCAATGGTTAGGATCTTCTCTAAGTGTGCTTCTTTTGCAGGGGAGGAAAAGAAGCTTGGTTGGGCCGGGGCCTAGGTAAAGCACATATACACCAAAACTAGTGGAATTCAGTAGTAATCACCCCTATTTCTATTCTTTTTTATTCATGTTAACAGTAGAAATTTATCATTAAGGGCCGTCAACAAACTCTCCCACACTTAACCTTTGCTTGTCCTCGAGTAAAGACTAAGGATTATCACAAGAATGATTATGAACAAACATATAGTTTATTCCCAAACATTCATGCTCAATGGATTTGTACTGGGTGGCTAACATGTCTTCTTGGGTTATTGCAGAAAGGAACAGCTCTTTTAGGACTTGTTAATTCTTACCTTCAAGTAGTCAGGATTTTGCAAAGGAAAACATTGCCTTGCTCCTCGAAGAGTTTCTAGATCTCACAATAATTTGTGGTTGGAACAACACTCATCTTCTATCCACAAGAAAACTTTTTATGTGGAGCTTCTTGGATACATACCTTATTTTGCTTATGTTGTCACTCCAAAGTTAGGATCCAAGTCAGGGACAAATCATGTAATCAAGTCAAGATGTGCAAGTGTATGACATGAAGTGGGATGAAATCATGGTGCCCCATTATTGTGACCTTTTCCCCCTCTCTTATCTTTTTCCTTTGGATGTGGGCTATTGCATCTTCTCTCTCTCTTTGTTCTTTTTTTCATGCCCTTTTGGCATAGGCTTTTTTTCTTTTTTATGTATATAGCCCACATCTTGCATAGGCTTTTTTTCTTTTTTTTATGTATATAGCCCACATCTTCTTTTTATATTTGTTTAGGGAGGTCACCTTAAGAGCATTTATTCATGAGTACAAAATGGAAGGCATGTTTTTCTTTACCCTCAGTGTAAGGGTCTAGCATATCATGGAAGAGTGTACGTGATCTTGACTTTAAGAACATGAAATATCTCTTAACAAGGGTCACACAACCTTGAGACAACTCAAAGCTCAAAGGGAATATATGAATTTGGGTGGATTGGTTGTCACTCAAACTCATGAGGAGCATGGCAAGGCCAGAATTTTTTTTAAAAAAAACTTTTCATAAATTCCAAGTACTTGAGAAAGCAAGAACATCTTCCAGATAAAGCCATATCTCAAAATGCAATAACTTAGATGACATGGGTTCCTAATTATATGAAGATATCCATAGGCTAGAAAGTATAGGGAATAAAGTATATGTAAGTTAAGCATAGCATTCATGTGATAGGAAAATATGAAGGGTTGATTTTGTTCAAGTTTTTGAATTCCAGGATCGAACTTCATCGTGAATCAATTGAAACAGTGGATAGATGAGTCAAACCATCGTGCATGAAGAAACCGAGGACAGACGAGGTCTAGGCCAGGTCAGGCGACCTGGTGGGGTTGGGTGACCTGGTGGTGGCCCTGCTGGTCTTGTTCTTTCGCCTGATACTCTGTTTCGTTCTGTTCAGTATTGTTCTGGGGCGCATCACTCTGTTCTTCGTCGATCTTTTAGCGAAAACTTCCCACCCCACTGTACCTTTATTCAAAGCCAAGTGGAAACATGAAAACACAATCCTAATATACTAAAACTTTATTTTATTCATGATAAGCAGAGGCACATTATAGAATAACAAATAAAAGAATGAAGAAATAAATAAACTAAGAACTAATGCGCCTATTTTGTTCTAAAGCCAAGGTGCTCAAGGTGCATTAAAGAGATTCTAATCTCCTAGGGCTTTGGCAAAACACTTGAGCTTGACAACTGTTGCTTTGCGCAACATATCAAAGTCATCCTGCAAGCTCATGCATGCAAGTCGCTCTTCGGTGAACTTCTTCTCCAATTTAGCGTTGTCCTGACCGAGCTGGGTGATTAGCTCAAGTAACTCCGCATTGGAGGGGGCCTTGGGGGTCTACTTTTCATCATCACTCTCATATAGGCCCGCCGGCCTGCGAATCGGAGGAGGAGAGATGTGTCTCTTAATCTTGGCAGCAGGAGATGACTCCACTGACTCCTCCAATTCCTTCCTCTCCTCGGTGTGAGAGGGGGAAACAGCCCCTTCCCATAGCCGCCTCCGGGCTTCCACTCCCCAAAGACCCGGAACCGCCCCTCAGGAGTGCTTAGGAGTGATACACCACAACGTCATCCCACTTATTTGTCACCACCTCTTTGAGCTTTTCTCCTAGTTGGAGAGTTGGGAGTTCACCCCCCTTGGTGGAAGTGGCTCCCGTCGCCTTCTTTGGTGTCAGCTGCCCCGCTGTCGGCCTTCTGTACGGACTTGACGCCTGCGCATCACGCCTCTGAGGCCTCTTGGGTGAGTGGGATCACGTCGCTGAACTGGGCGCCGAGGGGCCTCCAGGGGCCATCGCCCGACCTATGGGGTCGGCCGACCCCCTGGTGCGGCCTCTCGTACCCTCCTCTAATGGGAGGCTTGCCAGCGGCAGCATAACCACGGGCATGGCTGCTTCGATGTTGAACGGGACCATATGATTGGTCGGGGTAGGTTCTCCATCAAGATTGAATGTCGATCGAGAGGCTGGGTGACTCTTTCCGGCCCTTTTGTGGATGTGGAGCATTTTGGCTCAGAGGTTTCAGAATGGGGGGAGGGAAAAACTCAGATGAGAAAGAGAGAAGAGTATGGGTGAATTTTAAAGACGAAAAGTTCTCTTCTCGGGTCAAACAGAGGAAGAATCGCTCCTCAACCGCAAAACGGCCTCAAAGACGTTGGAGAGGAGTGTGCGCAAAAGATAGGGCTGATCGGACTCAAACAGCCGTCGGCCCACTTCTCAACTTCAGTGTACGCAAATGCAAGTCTACCCGCCAGAAATTGACTCAAGGGCCCACATGGCAGCCACCTAGAGAAGGTGGGACCAAAAGGCGGCAAGGCCAAGTCGGCCGACCCCCTAGGTCGACCGACCTGGGCGCGCGCCCAAATCGGTCCCCCCTTGACCAGTACCTGCCAACTGCCTCCAGGAGGACATTCACGCCATGCACACCAAAGGACGGTAGATCCAAGGGTCGGCCGACGCTTGTGGATCAGCTGACCCGGCCCCACCTCCAAACCGTCTCAACCTCCTCGTACCGACTCCAAACCGGCCTTGCTACCTATAAATACTTGAATCTGGGGCTAGGCAAATCATCATCGAGCTGGAGTGAAGATTCAAGGCGGAGCTCTCCTCATATCTTAGAGTAGAAATAGGGAGAGAGTGAGGAAGAGTCTGGACGAGTCTCGGCATGTCGGCGACCCTCCACCTATACCTCAGTGGATGCGAGCTTCCTAGTAAGTATCCGGGATTTCAGCTAAGTATTTAAGTCTGAGTTACAGAAAGCTGAGTTCTTTATTTTGCTTGTGGGTTCGTTGCTTTATTTATAAAGTATCTTAATCTTTGATCAAGGTTAGGATAGTTGATATTATCTTAAGCTTGGTGCTTAGGCATATATCTGCCCTCGTTTGCCTCTTAACCCCACGGATTAGTAGAGGTAGTGTTGTAATCCTCCACGTTCGGGTATGGCATAGAGTTGTATGCCAGCAATTTCCTAGAGGCCTAGGATACCCTGGTGCCCAAAGCAAGCATAGGAGAACTTCCATCGCTATATTCCCAGCTTAGTGCTAACTTATCCTCTCTACCCAGCCTTCATATAAACTCGATCGATCTGGTCAATCTTAGCGATTAGACAGTGCCCTCACATTCCCCGTGAATTCGATACCTGGTTACTCTCGGGTGAAAGCTACTTCGACAGCTGTACGCTTGCGTACTTTCTGTTTGCCACCGCTGGCGTCAACATGCTTTCTGGCGCCGTTGCCGGTGAACGGTAGCTGTGTCGTCTAAGAACTATGGTTGCCCATTTATCTTTTATTTTATCTTTTCTTTTCTTTTATTCCTTTACCCTTGGACTCCACCCAAATCCATAAGTTTTCTGCTCCAAAGGGCGAATTATTGGAGCCGCATCCCTCGTCACATCCTATTTTAATAGATAGCTATGAGCTTCGCCCTACTTTCATAGCTATGGTCCAGGACAAATCCTTCTTAGGAAGTGATGGTGAAAACCCATACCATCATTTGCACGAATTCAAGTTGCTCTGTTTGTGTCTGGTTATATTAGGCATGGCACAGGCAATGATTAGATGGAAGCTCTTCCTGTTCTCTTTCAAAGAGAGGGCAAGGAAGTGGTATGACCATACAATTAGGCTAACGAACGGCGAATGGGAAAAGTTACGAGACAAATTTTGTCTGGAATACTTCCCCGTCCACCGGATCTGTGCACTTTGGAAGGAAATCATTAACTTCCAGCAAAAAGAGAAGGAAACGATCGCGAAAGCATGGGACCGATTCCAGGACTCGTGTCTCACCGGGTAGATCTAGGCTTTCCGGACTACATGCTGATGCAGCATTTTTGGTCTGGTTTGACTAGTGAAGATGCCCGGTACATTGACATAGCTGCCGGAGGATCATTTCTGCATATAACAACGGCTAGAGCTAAAGAGGTTCTGGCAGCAATCTGGGAAAACTCTCCTGCTGACGCAGATGAAACTGAGCAAGAAGATCCTCAAGTAGAACATATCTTACCTGTAGACTTGCCCAGTTCAAACCCAGTTCTTGAGACCCCATCCGTTGAGGCAGAGGAAACTCAGCCTCTCAGATTACCTTTTGATTTCGAGGAAGATCTCTTTGAAGATTTTGGAAATACCTCGAATTACATAGTGCAGAAGGGACCTATGGTAGAGACCCATCCATTCAATTGGAGACAAACTTCCTTAACAAAACCGTGCGGGAACTCATTTTCATCCTAAACACAGAGTGATCAAATGAGGATGAGTCTTGTTCCAAAGTCATTTGGATTAACTCACCTTCAAACCATTCGAGGTTTCGTATGTAAGGTGGCCATAGAGATCCTCTATAACCCAACTGTTGGAGCCAATGTGATGTCCAGTTCTTTTGCGCACATACTTGGACACAACAATAGACTAGCCCCAACACCCAAGCTCCTGAGAACACCATGTGGTCAGTCTTGGCTTAGCACAAGATCTTCTCCTTAAGCACAACGGGATACATATGGCTCTAGGCTTTTACATCTTTGAGACATCAGATTTCGACCTCATAATAGGGCATCCTATCGAGGGCCTCCTTCAGCTAGCCAAAGTAGCAATAAATCTCCTCGCCATTCCTTTAGCTAGGGTCAAAAACACCATAGCCGAACCTCAGGTAGAGCCTGACCCAGCTGAGGCAGTGAAGTCTCTCCAACCAAGTGACCCATTTGAGTCATTCCAACCACTAAAAATGAGAGCTCTAGAGAGACTCTTCGAGGAGCAAGGAAATGCTTTTGTCACACCCGGATTTACGAAGGAAATCTGAATGCAACTATATGTGTACCCAGGAAGTCTTAAACACACATATAGCTCCAGAACAAGGTAAATCAAAGTAAACTAGTGCTCCAAATACAAAGAAAACTATTACAAAAAACAAGAGCATTAAAACAAACCACAATGGAAGTCTATTTACTATCTCTCACGATGAAGTCTCCAATCCACAGGAACGCCGGCTGGTGAACCACAACCTAGAACTCTTCTGGAAATCTTCTTGAAAATTTTCAAGTGTTGCCTCATCTGAGTACCCATCCGAGATTTTGTTGAATATTGCAAGTGTAAGTAAACCATCTTACTTAACAAGGATAACACGAGGTATGAAGGCTCAAAAGGCTAGACACGGTTTAACTGCGGTAAGCACTTTTAGTTATTCAATTTTAGCATTAACCAAATTACTACAGTGTAATAGGAACAACCCAGTTGTAACCCAAATTAAGTATAAATAGAGAAGTATCAATATATCATCAACATTCTAGTATAATTCCATTTTAAACATCACCAGGGTAAAAGTCACCTTTCAAAAAGGATCCAAGCCACTCCTAACCGTGAGTACGGCTGATATATCAGTTTTCACTCTGCAGAGGTTGTACACTTTCTCCACTGGTCGTGATTCCCGTGATGCCCGGGCTTGCAAGGCACATTTCACACTTCCTTAGGTGTGCAACTGGGTTTCACTACGAGACCTTTTGAAAGTCCCTCTAAAAAGCTAAGGGCCGCTGAGGTTTCAACATAGACGCTTGAACCCAACTCCCGGGATCAACAAAACACCCATGGCGCAACGTGAGTGGGTTGATGGCGTTCAGGGCGCAATGTGAACAAGAGCATACGGACATCAGGTTGCAACATGAGCCCGTCCCCGAGCAGATCAGGCTCATACTTAAACCCTGGTTCCCTCCATGCGCCTTTCGGTAACACCCAACTAGTTAGAGTTGTGCATTTTACTTAGTCAAGACTAGAGCCATATAGTTCCCATGGTTGCACTGTTTTCCTGGGTTGCCACTTTAAGATAGAGACCATAACAAGTGATGCCTAGAACAAAGCACACAGCACATGTTCTAGTTTAAAGGTTGTCCAGGACAAAGCACACATCACATGTTCCAGATTAAGGGGCACCTAGAACAAAGCACACAGCACATGGTCCAGAACAAGGGTTGCTGAGAACAAAGCACATAGCACATGTTCCAGCTTCCTAACCATGTTGCTAAAAAGCAAGTTTTAATCATTCACCATTAATCATCATTAATACGTATCAAGTATCATTGGTCCAGCGATATCAAGTTGCATAGCCTTGCACATTATTATCCAAAGATGCATAACCCAGGTTGAACAAGGAAATAAGGTTTAAGAAAAACAAGGAATAACCTTAAACAATTTAACTCATGCATGAATGTAAATGATTACTAATGTGTATAGGTATCAAGGAATTTCTCGTGTTATACTTGCCTTCCTCAAAGTATTGCCTGTAATTCTCTTCTTTAGAACCTTGCTCTCCTTCAACGTCGAATAGCTCACCGATTGGCACGATCAACACCAGCACACCAGATACATCTAATAAAGCAATACACCAATCAATACAACAGTTTTGAAAAGCACTACACTAACTGCTAAGAACTCGGGAGCGCAAGGAACGCTAAGGACAGAGCCTACGGTTGAAAAGGTTTGGGCAATTGAAGGGTCAAGGGCATACTGGTACAAACAACATAGGCCGGAGTTATTTTGGTTGAGGACAAATAGATTGTGACATCATCAAGGCATGAACATGATGTCATCACAGAATATTGGAATAAAGCTTCAATGGAATTTCGTATAAATGGATCAACAAAGCTTAGTATATGCACATACAATTCAACATACTATTTTAATATCTAGATTTCACATATGCGGCCGCAATATATGAATTTAGTATTAAAATAATACACTGGGGTTATAGTGGTTCATACACTAAATATTTATTAAGCCAGACGACAAATTACCATAAGATAGAAATACAAGGTGTAGTCAAGTTATGTGGCAAACAAAAGGGGATGGCAGGTATAAAATTTGGATGGATTATGGTCATCACGAAGGTTTGGGCTCTGCTGCACCTATGGGCAAGACACAAGGCCAGTGTAAAAGCCTAATCGTCTTTCATTTAGAAAGCTAGTTTAAATTGACCATTAATCAAATTCGTTACTGATTTAATTCCAAAAACAAATTTTATGGAAAACAGCACCAGTAACGCGTAGATTATGTTGTTACGAACCTAACGCAACTTGAACGAATCGAATCGGATCTAAAACGCGAATTCTATGGGCTAAACAAGGTTGAAGGGACCTATACGTAATTAACTATAGCCGAAAAGGGTTAGCAGGGAAGTTTCACAAGACTCAGGAAATAGTGATTGCGAAAGCTGAAAAGGCCAGGGTTAGATCTGCAAAAGGGTTTAGATGGGGTTTATGTGCAAAGGTGAGATTTTTCTAGGGGGTTTCTGTAACTTTGCCAAGACTCAAAGAATAAGCAAATAATTACCGATACCTTTGGGGCCCAGAATGCAAAACCGCCATGACCAGAATGCATCTACGGGACTTCTTCGTGGTTTTTTTTTCGTCGGCGGCGGCGCTGCTGCGCGGCTGTGTCGCAGGGCGAGCGTGGCTCGCAGGCATGCAAGCGGGCTGCTGCGGGTGCAAGGCGGCACTGCTGCGTCGCGGGAGGGGCATGCACGCAGGGGTCGGCGGCGGTTCTGGGCAGCTACCTCGCAGGGAGAGGCACGAGAGCAGAGGCGCACGCACGGGCAGGGCCGCGGGCGCAGGTGGCAGGGGCGCGGGGCTCGGCGTCGCGGCTCGGGGTTCGGGGCGCACGCTCGCAGGAGAGGAAGGAGGGACGGGGCTGCACAGGCTCACCATGGCTACGTCGTCGACGAGTGTAGCAGCCGGGCATGGGGATGAAGGCGGGGGCGCCGGTGTACGTCCTTGATCTCGCGAAGCTGCTGCCCGATCTGCGTAGAGGATGTCGCCGTGATCGTCCGGATGGTGGCCGATCTGCTCGAAGTCGCCGGATTCGACCGGAATTGCTCGCCGGAGTTGGTCGTCGGTGATAAGTTCGACGAGCAATTCCCAGAGTTTTGAGCGGCGGCTGCGGGAGGCGTTTGTAGATCTAGAACGAGCGCAGCGAGGGCTATCCGGCGGTATATATAGAGGTACGATTCGGGCAGATTTTATTTTTCCCTATTTTTCTAATTTTGGGAATTAATTGCTTATTCAAAAACAATTACAAAAAATCCTAAAATTGCTTTTAAACATAGAAAAATACTCCAAAAGCTCTGAAAAATTAGGGAAAATTCCTAGAGGCTTATTGGAATATGGTCAACCTAATAAAAAAAAATCTATGGCCCAGTCTAAGGTTCACGGATCTCTCGAGCGCGCCGATTAAGCTATGGGAAAACGCGAGAACTACTACCTAATAAGGAAGGATTGCACAAACTTCCTAATTAATTCTAACTAAATTTTAGAATTTATTGAAAACTCTAAGAAGGCAAAACTAGGGTGTGACAGATCTACCCCCACTTAACAGGAATCTCGTCCCGAGATTCAAGAGGCTAGCAAGAAAAAAGGTTGTGGTTATAGGCATTGACTCTTCTTATTGCTTCCTTGTGATCATCGGGTTTATCTTCTAAGTCCTCTAAAGTTTTTCAATCACACCTCTTCCTGCTCTTTTCTCGACACCATAATCCTAATAGTTCCTTTCTTGAATCATCCATGTAGACATTGGGTGTCCAAGAGTCCTCTTGTTCAAAGTGATTTGAATAGAGCTGGATCTACTGCTCTGTTATCCTATTAGGCTTGCTTGATGGTAATTCCTTCTCGGTTTGCTCTGAACACACCATCTTCGCTTGTGGAGGAGTGTTGAAGAAATGAGTATTCGATGCACGTCCTCAATGTTCAGGGAAAGTCCACTCCATGTTGCAGTCTTGTATTGGGATTGCCATTGTGCAATATGTTTCTCTCCAGCTGGTGTTCCTCAATGATGAAACTTGTTCTTTCTGTGCCTTCACTACATCTTTTATCCTTTGAAGCTCATTGTGTACTGCTCATCTTGTCATGGGGATTTGTATAAGCAACCCGGGTGCTATAGGCCTACCCCACTTAACATGAATCTCGTCCCGAGATTCGTGAAAAGTTTAGTAAGGAGGATGATGATTTCTTCTGACGAACATCTTCTTAGCTTATCCTCATGTTGTTGTATGCTTCCTTCATTGAACCTTAACTCCTTATCATCACCAATCATCTGTATTATGTCTCCTTTCTGTAGCATTCCTTCAAAAGGGCCTCCCAATTGTTTCCGTCTTTCTTCTAGCTCCTTCACTAGACATCTTGTGCACCTCATTTGTTGCAGTAGAAGTGTGGCTCAGTACTACCCCACTTAACAAGATTCTTCTATACCCTAGGTTGGACTCTGGTGAGTAGTGGAATCTCCTGGTGATTTCTTCATGGCTTGGTTAGCAGGAGGACAAGGGAGTCACGAGAAATAAGGAACTCAAGGATGGAGGGAGAAAACCCAAACTACCTATCTACCCAACAATCAATACAAGGATTCAAATCATAACATAGTACAATAACAGACAGGCAAGAACACACAAGAGCACACTAGCAGACACCACCTTAGCATCGTTGATCTATCGATAAAAGAAAGGCTTAGGTTCAATTCCTATGACACAAAAACACTATACTATTGAGGGCTCGAGGTTTGAGTGAACTTGAGGTCCTCAATGCAGTCGATAAAGCTTTTGTTGATGAGGTCTTCAGATTCTTCAAACAAGGATGGCTTGTCGAAGTAGTGTCTTCCTTAGTATCTTTTGCAACATCTTCACTGAACGTAGTGGACTTATGGTTAACTGCTAAAGAATATTCAAGGGTGAGGCAGAAGCAACTCTTTTAGTAAACAGAGTGAGTGTAGGATTCAAAAGGGAGATGAAAAAGCCAAGGAGGTGAAATTTTGCAAAAGAAAGAGAGTTTAAAATCTTAACATCGACCATTTCTATCTAGGTTGCGATCCTACAGTCAGCACGGCTCTGATACCACACTATCACACCCGGATTTACGAAGGAAATCCGAATGCTACTATATGTGTACCCAGAAAATCTTAAACACACATATAGCTCCAGAATAAGGTAAATCAAAGTAAACCAGTGCTTCAAATACAAAGGAAACTATTACAAAAGACAAGAGCCTTAAAACAAACTACAGCGGAAGTCTATTTACTATCTCTCACGATGAAGTCTCCAATCCACAGGGACGCCGGCTCGTGAACCACAACCTAGAACTCTTCTGGAAATCTTCTTGAAAATCTTCAAGTGTTGCCTCATCTGAGTACCCATCCGAGATTTTGTTGAATATTGCAAGTGTAAGTAAACCATCTTACTTAACAAGGATAACACGAGGTATGAAGGCTCAAAAGGCTAGACACAGTTTAACTGCGGTAAGCACTTTTAGTTATTCAATTTTAGCATTAACCAAATTACTACAGTGTAATAGGAACAACCCAGTTGTAACCCAAATTAAGTATAAATAGAGAAGTACCATTATATACAACATTCCAGTATAATTCCATTTTAAACATCACCAGGGTAAAAGTCACCTTTCAAAAAGGATCCAGGCCACTCGTAACCGTGAGTACGGCTGATGTATCAGTTTTCACTCTGCAGAGGTTGTACACTTTCTCCACTGGTCGTGATTCCTGTGATGTCCGGGTTTGCAAGGCCCATTTCACACTTCCTTAAGTATGCGGCTGGGTTTCACTATGAGACCTTTCAAAAGTCCCTCTAAAAAGCTAAGGGCCGCTGAGGTTTCAACATAGGTGCATGAACCCAACTCCCGTGATCAACAAAACACCCATGGCGCAACGTGAGTGGGTTGATGGCGTTCAGGGCGCAACGTGAACAAAGGCCTACGGACATCAGGGCGCAACTTGAGTCCATCCCCGAGCAGATCAGGCTCATACTTAAACCCTGGTTCCCCCTTTGCGCCTTTCGGTAACACCCAACTAGTTAGAGTTGTGCATTTTACTTAGTCAAGACCAGAGCCATATAGTTCCCGTGGTTGTACTGTTTTCTTGGGTTGCCACTTTAAGATAGAAACCATAACAAGTGATGCCTAGAACAAAGCACACAACACATGTTCTAGTTTGAAGTTGTCCAGAACAAAGCACACATCACATGTTTCAGATTAAGGGGTGCCTAGAACAAAGCACACAGCACATGTTCCAGAACAAGGGTTGCCGAGAACAAAGCACACAGCACATGTTCCAGCTTCCTAACCATGTTGCTAAAAAGCAAGTTTTAATCATTCACCATTAATCATCATTAATAGGTATCAAGTATCATTGGTCCAGTGATATCAAGTTGCATAGCCTAGCACATTATTACCCAAAGATGCATAATCCAGGTTGAACAAGGAAATAAGGTTTAAGACAAACTAGGAATAACCTTAAACAATTTAACTCATGCATGAATGTAAATGATTATTAATGTGTATAGGTGTCAAGGAATTTCTCGTGTTATACTTGCCTTCCTCAAAGTATTGCCTGTAATTCTCTTCTTTAGAACCTTGCTCTCCTTTAACGTCGAATAGCTCACCGATTGGCACGATCAACACCAGCACACAAGATACATCTAATAAAGCAATACACCAATCAATACAACATTTTTGAAAAGCACTTCTAGAAAACACTAACTGCTAAGAACTCGGGAGTGCAAGGAATGCTAAGGACAGAGCCTACGGTTGAACAGGTTTGGGAAATTGAAGGGTCAAGGGCATACTGGTTGAAACAACATAGGCCGGAGTAATTTTGGTTGAGGACAAATAGATTGTGACATCATCAAGGCATGAACATGATGTCATCACAGAATATTGGAATAAAACTTCAATGGAATTTTGTATAAATGGATCAAAAAAGCTTAGTATATGCACATACAATTCAACATACTATTTTAATATCTAGATTTCACATACCCTTACCCGTTGGCCTCCGCTATGTCTTTCTAAATGACGATAGGGACTCCCAGTCATCATTAGTGACAAGCTGTTGCAGGACGATAGTGATAGACTTATCAAGGTTCTCGAGAAACATCGCTCGGTATTCGGGTACTCCCTCAAGAACCCGAAGGGAGTAAGCCCCGCTCTCTGTACCCATCGCATTCCCATAGATCCTTCATCCACACCATCTAGGGAACCTCAACACAGGCTAAACAATGTGATGAGGGAAGTCGTGAAGAAAGAAGTCTTAAAACTTCTTCACGCCAGGATCATTTATCTCGTCCCTCATAGCGAATGGGTCAGTCCTGTCCAAGTAGTGCCTAAGAAGGAAGGCATGACCATCGTAAGTAACGAGAAAAATGAGCTGGTCCGTCAGCGAACCGTTACTGGGTGGCGAATGTGTTTTGATTACCGCTGCCTCAACAAGGCAACAAAGAAGGACCATTTCCTGCTCCCCTTCATCGATGAGATACTGGAGAGACCAGCAAACCATTCCTTCTTCTGTTTCCTTGATGGGTATTCCGGCTACCACAAAATTTCCATCCACCCTGACCATCAGGAGAAAACCACCTTCACATGCACATATGGAACGTATGCATACCAAAGAATGTCTTTTGGGTTGTGCAATGCACCAGCATCGTTCCAAAGGTGCATGATATCCATCTTCTCAGACATGATAGAAGAAATCATGGAAGTATTCATGGATGAGTTCTCAGCCTGTGGAAAAACCTTCGATCATTGTCTGCAGAACTTGGATAAGGTATTGCAACGATGCCAAGACAAGGACCTAGTGCTAAACTGGGAAAAGTGCCACTTTATGGTCCGAGAGGGGATAGTGTTAGGACATTTAGTATCCAAAAGAGGGATAGAGGTGGATAGAGCTAAGATCGAAGTAATAGAAAAGCTTCCACGTCCAACCAATGTCAAGGGGATCCGAAGCTTCTTAGGCCATGCAGGATTTTACCAAAGGTTCATCAAGGATTTTTCTCAGATAGCTAGACCTCTCATGAGCCTTCTATCTAAGAATGTACCTTTTGACTTTGATGATGAGTGTTTACATGCCTTTACAATCTTGAAAAATGCTCTCATCTCAGCGCCAATCATTCAACCCTCTGACTGGACGCTGCCGTTTAAGATTATGTGTGATGCGAGTGACTATGCTGTTGGTGATGTCCTAGGATAGACCAAAAATAAGAACCATCATGCTATCTCCTATGCTAGCAAAACCTTGACAGGAGCCCAACTAAATTATGTTACTACCAAAAAAGAACTCCTGGCTGTGGTTTTTGCTATTGACAAGTTTAGATCTTACTTGGTTGGAGCTAAAGTAATTGTTTACACCGATCATGCTGCCTTAAAATACTTGCTCACTAAGAAAGATGCTAGGCCTCATCTTATCCGCTGGATTCTCCTACTCCAAGAATTTGACTTAGAAATTAAAGATAAGAAAGGAGTAGAGAATTCAGTAGCAGATCATTTGTCGCGTATGCAGTTTACTGACATGCAGGACTTACCGATAAATAACTTTCTGCGTGATGACACCTTACTTAAGGTGACAGCCTCCGACCCCTGGTACGCGAACATTGTGAATTTTATGGTTGCAGGGTATGTACCACCAGGGGAAAACAAGAGAAGGCTCGTCTACAAAAGTAGACTACACCTCTGGGATGAACCAAACCTGTACAGGGTATGTGCAGATGGCATGCTCAGACGCTGTGTGCCAACCAATGAAGCTAGAAAGATTATCGAGCAATGCCATGCAGCCCCATATGGAGGACACTATGGGGGCGTTCAGAACAAGGTCTAAAATTTGGCAAAGTTGATTCTACTGGCCCACCATATATGAAGACACAAAAGAATTCATTCGACGATGCCAACAATGCCAAAAGCACAGAGGGATTACATAAAGAGATGCAATTCCACTCACAAACAACTTACAAGTTGAGTTGTTTGATGTGTGGGGCATTGACTTCATGGGACCCATTGCCAAATGCTTTGACAGTGAGAACATTCTGGTGGCGGTCGACTATGTCTCAAAGTGGGTTGAAGCAATGCCATGTCGAGCCGCAGATTCCAAACACGCGCGAAAGATGATTCATGAAATCATCTTTCCACGGTTTGGAACACTGCGGATGGTAATCAGTGATGGAGGGTCGCATTTCATTGACAAAACCTTCCGCAAGTTTCTGGTAGAGTTAGGGGTAAGGCAGAACATCACCACACCCAGACAAGCGGTTAAGCAGAAAACATCAAACAAGTAGATCAAGAAAATTCTGCAGAAAACCGTGATGGAGATGGGGAAAGGATGGAAGATCAAGTTACCAGATGCTCTATAGGCATACCGAACGACATATAAAACGCCAATCGGAATGTCCCCGTATTAACTGGTCTACAGCAAGACTTGTCACTTGCCAGTGGAGTTAGAGCATCGGGCACACTGGGCCATAAGAAAATGGAATATGGATCTCCTAGCAGCCGAGCAGATGAGGAAGATGCAGTTATCAGAGTTAGAAGAGTGGAGGGACAAAGCATACCATACTGCCAGGATCTACAAGGAAAGGACCAAGAGATGGCACGATAAGAGAATCAATGTGAAGGAGTTTCACCCTGGGATAAGGTATTACTCTTTAATTCTAGGGTGAAGCTATTTGGACATGGGAAACTTTGAAGCAAATGAGAAGGACCATTCGTTGTTGTGGAGACCTCATCACACGGGGTCATCACACTCCAAGATGATGAAGGTAACCTCTTCAAGGTAAATGGTCAACGTTTAAAAGTTTTCATTGAGCCTAATAATAAAGTAGAGGAGGAATTTGATGTGATCAATTTGGTCATGGATAATTTCCATCTATAAATATCCTTTGCCAAATGTCCTTAGCCCTTGTAGCACCCTAGCAAATACTTTGGGGTTGTTTGGACCTGTTACGTAGCACACACGAAACCTGAAGGTGATCGAGCTCAGGCCCAGGTCGGCTGATCCCACCAGGTCGGCCGACGGCCCCCTGAGCCCGATCGGCCCTATCCTTTGCACATGCTCCTCTCCAACATCTTTGAAGCCGTTCCGCAGTGGAGGAGTGATTCTGTCTCTATTTGACCCAAGAAGAGGGCTATTTTCTCTTTAAACATTCACCCATCCTCTTTTCCCTTCCTCATCTGAGTTCTTCCTCGTCCATATTCTCAAACCTCTGAGCCAAAACACTCCACATTCACACAATGGCTGGAAAGAGCCACCCAGCCTCTCGATCGACATTCGATCTTGATGGCGAACCTACCCCAGCAAATCAGATAGTCCCATTCAACGTTGAAGCGACCATGGCCCAGGTGTTGACGCCAAAAAATCAGGTGATGATTCCCTGGTACCAACACTGCGGCCTGGAAGATCTGCTTAGCTTCAGTGCAGGTCCCGTATGTTCTTTAGGTTCGGGGCGTGCCAGTCAGTTTGACCATTCAACGGACAAGGTGTATAATGACGTCGTATCGGCCAGTTAATAGAATCATAATACTAGGCCGATACAACACTTGAACAAATGAAATATACTCAGATCAATCGGCTACATGATAGAATTGAATAATAGCAACATGGAGCCGACGACCAATGGCCGATACAAGAATTAAGCATTGAAGCGCCTATCAGCCGTGAATATATCCAGAATAATAATAACCAATAGCCGATAGCCAATGCAAAATAATTTGACTATATCATAACATCCATCAATTAAAGCATATCGGGTAAAGAAAAATAATATATGAAGGCATGGGCGAGCATCAGCTTTAAATAATTGTAACATCTTAATGTGCAATTAGCCGATGCAGCATTTGGAGTGAGCGCCGAATCAATATCAAAATCATGAAAAGGCCAGCTAGTTGATAGAAGCTAATCTATCGTCACCACTAATCGGATCGATTTCGAGACAGCGTTAGCAGCAGGGCGACAGATTAAAGACTATAAACATAGCGAACCAGACCACAACTAAATATTAATTCGGCAAAAGCTCATTAAAAGCCAAGAATAAGAAACTACCGGCTATTAAGATTAAACTAACATTATCACCAGTATTTCTAGATGAAACGACAGCGATGCGCCCGGAAGTTGCAATCTAGAAACACTGACAGCAAGAGGTTAATCTAAATTTCAGAAGCCGATAGATCTTACACAGGGCAGGATACCGTAGATCGAGACGACAGCGATACGCCCGGAAGTCAGAAGATCCACGATATCCGATAAACCATTGAAACTTTGGACTTACCCCTTCGCCGAAGATCAAAGCGATGCAGCTCAACGTCCGGTGCCAAGTTTCGCCGGTGAAAAAGTAAAAGTAAAAAGGGTGGCGATGCGCCGAGTTGTATTGATCGAGAGATAAAGATTACAAGCTGCCGTGACCCTTTATATTTATAGGGCTGATGGACTTTACGTACAAAAATAGAACTCTTATCGTTACAAAAGACCGTATCTATCTATAAGCTAAAATAATATAATATTCCTAATCTGTAGCCTTGTCTGTCCACGTGTCTGGAGTTACTCCCAAAATATGCAGCCCGAGTCCAATACGAAGATGTCTTTCTATGGCTTGCTTGACTCAGCCGCCTCCATGCCTTTTCTCTTGCTAAACTTGACGACGCGTAGCAGTAGAAATCAATCACATGCAAGAGTTGCGTGATTAGCCATTACGTGAATCTGTTTCGGCCAAGGGAAATACATTAAGGAATATTTTGTTCCTATTAGGCTGAATACCATCACGTGGCTATCTCTTTGTGCTTCAAATATCTTCATTGACCGATCTACATCTTTATTTAGCACATGTCTTCTTTAATATTTCTCCTGAAACCTGCAGCTTCCGTCTTGATTTTCCGTAGATTATCGGCTTTATTTTAGGGACTCCTCTGGCCATAAAATTACCAAATTTCGGTGTCAACACATGCCCCCAGTTCGAAGTATGAATTCTTCATGTTTCGAATTATTGGTTCTGACAGCCGATAATCTTTTATTCCAGCCGATATAGTCTGATCACCACGTAAAAAGCCTCGTCAGCTTCCTAACTGTCATCGGCCCAATGTCAAATTGTCAGCCAAAGAGCCTATCAGACATGCCAATGGGTCATCGGACCTTTTATTCGACAAGAATAAATCTCCATCGGACCTCCAATTTGCACCTTTCTTTTTTTAACATATATAATGATAGAATCGGCTCTCTTTATTTTTAAACTCCATCGGCCTTGCACCTTTCTAGCTATATGATTACAGAATGAGATGTGGCCGATGGTCTTGATCGGACTCCTTTATCGAACCTCCAAGTTACTCCATCGAACTCCTCCATCGGACCAAAGCTGTGTTCGGTTGGACAAATTTTGTTGTCCCTCCATTAAATGCTATTTTGACCATTAATTAGGGGTATTAAATAAAGTTAGTTTACAAAACTACCTTCACAACCCCTGGCAAATTCGCGAGACGAATCTAATGAGGCCTTTGACCGCACGATTAGAGGATAGTTACTGTAGCATTACTGTAGCAAATCATGGGTTAATTAGGCTCATTAAATTCGTCGCGCAAAGTTGCACTCATCTGTAAAAAGGTTTTGTAAATAAACTTTGTTTAGCGTTTCATGCATGCGACAGTATTTGGAGACAAAAAATTGTCCCCAACCGCCGAACACGGCCCAAATATTCCTTAGCCGATGCCTTCTACGTTATCTTAGCTGAGTACATGGATATAATATAATATAATGCCATCGTGGAGCTCATCGGACCATCTCATCGGACCTTGGCTTAATGTGTGCCAATTCCTATTGGAGCGTCGGCCTGTACTCTCCTTCTTGTACTTCGCCCCTCTGGCCGACGACGAGCAGACCAACGTCTGGTCCGATCAGACTGACTGTCGGCTGTGATTTCTGTAGTCCATCGGCTCATCAATCCACTGCTAGTTTATCGGACAGAGAAAGAGTCAATCAGACCTTTTTGCTCTCCATCGGACGTTCCTTGAAGCTTTATAGGCCCCGTTTGGTTTTTAGTGCTAGAACTGTAGCACAACTTTGACCACTAATTAAAGGTATTAAATAAAGGTATTTTACAAAACTAACTCTAGAACCCCTGCACTAGGAACCCTGAAGAATCTAATGAGGCCTTTGACCGTATGATTAGAGCATGATTAGAAGATGGTTACTGTAGCATCACTGTAGCCAATCATCGATTAATTAGGCTCATTAGATTCATCTCGAAAAGTTACGCTCATCCGTGAAGAGGTTTTGCAAATAGACTTCATTTAGTACTCCATGCAAAAAAGATTCCCTTCTAGCATTGCTAGATGCTAGGAAACCAAACAAGGCCATAGTCCGATCAACTTTTTGGTCCGATTAGCTTCTTGCAGAAGACTACGGCTCCTGCCTATGCCAGTAAAAATTACCGCCATGCAGTCATTAATAAATCATATAATCCTCGATATGGACATCGGCCGCTAGTCATCGGCTGTTGCATAAAAGGAAAATGAGTACCAGTCTCGTAGCCGATACTAGCCAGGTGCAGTTTTCAATCAATGGCACGCAAAAAACTCCGCGATTAGTCTGGCCTCTGGCGTCGAAAATCCTGCACTGGAAGGTCCGACGCACTTTACTGCTTTGGCCGATGACGAGCGCAAGTCCGATCGGCTTATGTCGGACCTCGGCACATATCGGACCTTGCCATATATCAGACCTCGGCACATATCGGACCTTGGCATATATCGGACCTTGGGAATTGAGATACCATCAAGAATCAGCTCATGGTTGCTTCCAGATATTTTCTATCGGACCAATCATTTTATCAAATCGGCCGATACTTCATCTGGGTCTCCTTCAATATATTTAGCCGATCATTAATACGATCAAATAATGAACAGTGTAAATATGTCCCCATTCTATTTGCAAAACACTTGGTGCCTGAATCGTAGGTTGGATTCCTCCATCGGCTGTCCTTCATTACCTCCATCGGCGTGTCTGTCCCACCATAGGTTTCCTTGGGAGTCCCGTCTGCAGCTCGAAATCAACCACGCGCTCCGCGGCCGCCTTTGGCAACTCGGCGATCATTTGCACGAGCGGAATGGACGGCGTGGTGCCGATGCTGATCATGACGTGGCAGCCGAGTTAGAGCATGGCAAAGGTACTGGCAACAGGACCATCACATGCAATATTTTATTTTGAATTGATTTTCTAGCTGCTCTCACGTAAATAAACAATTTGCAGACATTGGCTCACACCCTTCTCTCATCATCTCCATCGCCTGTCCAGCCTACAATGAGAGAAACCCAGGTAGCCGATGAAGGGATCCAGGAGAACTGTTAAATCCATCAGAAGGTATATTTTATTCCCTGGCCGATGCGAAAAATCGAGACATCTTCAGCTATCAGCATCTCTTTGATCGCCTGCGAGAATATTCATATATATATCGGATCCATTGGTACTTGAGAAGGACTAGAAATAGTTGTATATCCTGCAATCGATACACCGACACAAATAAACTTTATTATCGGCCACGTAATAAGGTTTTGGTTATTTCAGGCCGATACTCTATCTACAGCTGCTGCAGTCCGATAGTCAATCCGGTCATGTATCTCGCACCTTTCCTCTGCGTGCAAACTTCCTGATTATTTTAATAGCGCTTAATCTTTGATGTGCTCGCTGCTTTCCAACCCATCCATTGATTCTGGGCCTCTTCTGGTTTTAATCGTGAAAACAGCAGAAAAAATAAATACCATCTAGGCTAGCAGCTTGAGGCCTTGAGCATACACATGCATATTATGTGTGACATGCCGAACATTGGTCCTCGTGATTTGATTAAACAAACCTATATGTTTGAATGCAAAGAATCCCTCTGTCACCATTACGTGCCAGTCTCCTCCGATATAATAATTCTCTTGCCGACTGATTTTTAAAGTAAGCATCTTTAGAAACATTGCTGGTCTATCGGCTACTCAGGCAACCAGAACAAGAGAACACATAACCGATCTTTTTGATTGCCTCCACAAAAGATAACACAACCTCAGTTAATATTTTTACTATCGATGGTCAGGATAGCCGAATCCGATTGATATATCACTGTTGAATATTAGCTGAACCAAAATTGAATCGGATGTCAGCCTTAATGGAACCTGCCGACGTATTGTCGCTAATGTGCTCTTGTCGTGGCTCCCGTTGCCGATGCATTCACAATACATCCTAGTGGTACCTCCGATGCTGACGTGCTTGTAGTAGCCTCTGTTCTCGATGAAATTGAAGGTTACCATCGGGCTTCTGCTTTCAATGTTTTAATCGACTCGGCCAACTCATATGTAGAAATGAATACTTTAATTACATTGGGCCTGATGATGAGGTAAAATAAATTGGCTTATCAATATTTAGTATTGGTCAACCCAACGCCTGTAGTATTATGTCCATCGGCTACTCCATTTCGAATATTTCTATCGGCTGTCCAATGTATCACATAATATAAAATAACCGATAGAACCCTCAAGAGAACCATTCCGACAAAACAGGGATGCAGCTGGCCTGAGTGAAAGTGCAACAGAGGCAAGACCAACTTAAATAGCATCGCTTGATCCATTAGCATATCCACATCGACGTCGAAGGAGTAGATGTTGGACCATTCACCAGCAATAAAGTAATTAAACGTGAGATAAGCGCTAGTAGCTGATACATTTGTCTCCTTATTGGCCCAACTCCTCCTTTGCCGATACTTCTCCATAGTGTACAAAGGATCGGCCATCGGCAAACCCATCATCGGCACTCCAATGACAATTATTGCCGGTCGTTGCTCTGTAGTGAATCAGTGGGAACAATAGGCAACCAATATGGAGGAGCTTCATCGACCCAATAGAATTTTGAACCAAGAGCCGATAAGCACATATTGGTTGTACAAGAGGGGATGCCTGTAGAGTTCAATATCATTGATAACGCTTGCACTTGGTCAATTCTTCTTGATATTTCGTGTCCCACTGTAAATTCTTTTTCTTGATTTGGCTCAACTCCTTTTCAGCCGATGCTTCTCCTTTATCGAACACGGAGTTCCTCAAAATATATTCAGCTGATGGTAAGCTGGATGGAGACTACATCCGTGCAATCTAATAATGGCAACTTATTATATTCGCTTACATTTTATTAGTGGGAAGCCAATGAACTCCAAGAGACAAGCAGAAGTCACCAATAAATTAATTATGCTCCACCAACGCAGTATCGTCTCATTGCCTTTAACAACCCAAAAGTGGCCAATTTGGTCAGTGCCGAAATATAATAATTAATAAACTTCAATCATCAGCGCCTGCTCAGAGCTTGCCATTCCCATCGGTTTCCCTAACGCATATTCCAACAAATTTTCCCAGGAATCGGCTGCCATCATTATCATCGGCTATACCATCGTCAGGAGATTTGCCACAAGTTTCCACATACCGACAAATGAAGCAAGCCGATAGGAAGTAATCACTACCGGAAATCCTCTCTTTGCCGAGTGTCAAGCTCTTTGCCGAGTGCAATTTTTCGGTCACTCGGCAAAGATTTCTTTGCCGAGTGCATTTCAAAAAACTCTCGGCGAAAATAAAACACTCGGCAAAGAATTTCTTTGCCGAGTGCATTTCAAAATACACTCGGCAAAGAAAATATTTGCCGAGTGTCAAAAAAATACACTCGGCAAAGATTTCTTTGCCGAGTGTTTTTCGAAATGCACTCGGCAAAGAAATTCTTTGCCGAGTGTTTTTTTACACTCGGCAAAGCCATAATTAAAACCACATTTTGAAGTAGTAAATCAATTCAAATCAAAAAATTTTGAACTACAAAGTTGTATAACTTCTCAAGATGTAGAACTTTTAGTTTGGTCATTTCTTCATTCGACAAATTCATATGAATATTGTTCACAAAATCTATAACTCCCGTAGAGTTTCCTGAAACTATAAGAGAGATCTATAAGATTTGTAAACAATGTTACTCTTACTACATCGGATGAAGAAATGACATATATCAAAGTTGTAGATCTTCATAAGTTATACAACTTTGTAGTTTAAAACTTTTTAATTTGAATTTGTTTTGCTAATGAAAAGTACGTTTGTAGTTCCCAAAATTTGAAATTTGAGTTTTTTCAAATGACCTCGGATGAAGAAACATTCAAAATAAGAGTTGTAGATCACAAAAAGTTACGAAACTTTGTAGTTGATAATTTTTTTATTTGAAATCATCTTGTCAACGATAGCTAAGTTTGAATGTTCTCAAATTTGAAATTCAAATTTTGTAAACGACCTCGGATGAAGAAACTACCAAAATAAGACTTGTAGATTTCAAAAAGTTATGAAAGTTTGTAGTTGACAACTTTTTAATTTGAAATCATTTAGGGCCTCAAACAAGTAATTTACACTCGGTTTAGTATAATATGGTAGGAATCAGAAGAGTTTCTAATCACAAGTGAGAGTGTGGTGCAGTGGTAGAGGAGGTCACGCGCGAGGGAGAGGTCACGAGTTCGAATCCCGCTAACCGCGTAGCACGCGAATTTTCCGCGAAAAATGGCGCGCCTTCCCATATTTGAATAAATTTTTTTGCTATTTGTTTTCGGTTTTTTTGTGCTCAGGAAATCGAGTTCGCCGTGGGCTAAAGCAGGCACTCGGCAAACCTTTGCCGTGTGCTCGATGGAAAGCACTCGGCAAAGGCCCCTTTGCCGGCTCGGCTTTGCCGTGTGGCCTTTGCCGAGTGCTGCACACGGCAAAGGTTTCGCCGAGAGTAATAGTGCCGAGTGCCTGCAAATAGGTTTACAAGAGCGGGATTCCGGTAGTGAATGATATCACCAAGCCGATGAAAACAAATCTTTATCAGTTGTCTATATTGTAAATAAAATAATTCTATTGGCCAAACATTACATCAGCCAATTGCTTCTAATCTGAGTATACCAATGCCACCAAAATCTAATCAAAATGCCCTGGGAAGTAGTAAATATAGCCATCGGCTGATTTCTTGTCATGAGCTATCAAGCCGATACTATCCAGAGACCAAGGTAGATGGTAACACGCACTAGCATCAAATGTTGCACCGATTCTATAATTTCGCCAGATACGTGGCAAGAAATGACCGCTTGTAACGTATCACCGATTAAGACCATGAGAAATTTATTGCAACTGCTCACAAAAACCCTCATCTGCTTTTGATAAGAGCCCGATGGCCCAACGTCAACCATATTGACCAGAGAAAAATATCTGTCGGTCTTCATCGGCTTGATCTATCGGATCCACCAAGTGTAACCTCTCCTCCAAGCGTATGACTACAGCCAGCACCAAGGCTACAGTGAAATAACAAAACTGTGATTTATTCTCTTGCCACTTCATCGGCTTCACTTGCTGTCACCTGATCTCAAGTTATTTGGATAATCATATAACGATAGCTATGTACTGTATCTCCAGTGAATATCTCAAGTTTATCTAGGCCGATTTACTCGCTGCTGCTACAAAGGCAGTTGTATTCATCGATGAACTTGCCTCCGATGCACTCGTGTGGCCACGGCCCCCGATACAGCTTTTACAGCATTGTCTCAAATCCTCTTGGAATTGTCTCGACTTGGCCCGACTCTCCATAATAACTATTTCTGGCAACGAATCCGCCCTTAATGTATATGATCGAGTCCCACCAGACGTGTCAAAATATGTTGACGTCAAAAAATCAGGTGATGATTCCCTGTTACCAACACTGTGGCCTGGAAGATCTGCTTAGCATCAGTGCAGGTCCTGTATTTTCTTTAGGTTCGGGACGTGCCAGTCAGTTTGACCATTCAACTGACAAGTTGTATAATGACGTCGTATCGGCCAGTTAATAGAATCATAATACTAGGCCGATACAACACTTGAACAAATGAAATATACTCAGATCAATCGGCTACATGATAGAATTGAATAATAGCAACATGGAGCCGACGACCAATGGCCGATACAAGAATTAAGCATTGAAGCGCCTATCAGCCGTGAATATATCCAGAATAATAATAACCAATAGCCGATAGCCAATGCAAAATAATTTGACTATATCATAACATCCATCAATTGAAGCATATCGGCTAAAGAAAAATAATATATGAAGGCATGGGCGAGCATCAGCTTTAAATAATTGTAACATCTTAATGTGCAATTAGCCGATACAGCATTTGGAGCGAGCGCCGAATCAATATCAAAATCATGAAAAGGCCAGCTAGTTGATAGAAGCTAATCTATCGTCACCACTAATCGGATCGATTTTGAGACAGCGTTAGCAGCAGGGCGACAGATTAAAGACTATAAACATAGCGAACCAGACCACAACTAAATATTAATTCGGCAAAAGCTCATTAAAAGCCAAGAATAAGAAACTACCGGCTATTAAGATTAAACTAACGTTACCACCAGTATTTCTAGATGAAACGACAGCGATGCGCCCGGAAGTTGCAATCTAGAAACACTGACAGCAAGAGGTTAATCTAAATTTCAGAAGCCGATAGATCTTACACAGGGCAGGATACCGTAGATCGAGACGACAGCGATACGCCCGGAAGTCAGAAGATCCACGATATCCGATAAACCATTGAAACTTTGGATTTACCCCTTCGCCGAAGATCAAAGCGATGCCGCTCAACGTCCGGTGCCAAGTTTCGCCGGTGAAAAAGTAAAAGTAAAAAGGGTGGCGATGCACCGAGTTGTATTGATCGAGAGATAAAGATTACAAGCTGCCGTGACCCTTTATATTTATAGGGCTGATGGACTTTACGTACAAAAATAGAACTCTTATCGTTACAAAAGACCGTATCTATCTATAAGCTAAAATAATATAATATTCCTAATCTGTAGCCTTGTCTGTCCACGTGTCTGGAGTTACTCCCAAAATATGCAGCCCGAGTCCAATACGAAGATGTCTTTCTATGGCTTGCTTGACTCAGCCGCCTCCATGCCTTTTCTCTTGCCAAACTTGACGACGCGTAGCAGTAGAAATCAATCACATGCAAAAGTTGCGTGATTAGCCATTACGTGAATCTGTTTTGGCCAAGGGAAATACATTAAGGAATATTTTGTTCCTATTAGGCTGAATACCATCACGTGGCTATCTCTTTGTGCTTCAAATATCTTCATTGACCGATCTACATCTTTATTTAGCACATGTCTTCTTTAATATTTCTCCTGAAACCTGCAGCTTCCGTCTTGATTTTCCGTAGATTATCGGCTTTATTTTAGGGACTCCTCTGGCCATAAAATTACCAAATTTCGGTGTCAACACCAGGTCATCCCCCCTGGCAAGCCTCCCGCCGGAGGAGGGCGCAGGAGGCCACACCACGGGGTCTTCCGACCCCATAGGTCAGGCGATGGCCCCTAGAGGCCCCTCGGCGCCCTGTTCGGCGGCGCGATCCCACTCACCCAGGAGGTCTCAGAGACGTGAGGCACGGGCGTCAAGCCCGTACAAAAGGCCGACAACAGGACAACTGACACTAAAGAAGGTGACGGGAGCCATTCCCACTAAGGGGGATGAACTCCCAACTATCCAACCAGGAAAAAAGCTCAAGAAGGTGGTGATTAATAAGTGGGATGACATTGTGGCGTATCATTATATGTCTGATGTCTCCATTTATTCACCCAAGAGCAATCCTAAGAGGCGGTTCTGGATCTTCGGGGAGCGGAAGCCTAGAGGCAGATATGGGAAGGGGCTGTTCCCCCCTCTCACGCCGGAGGAGAGGAAGGAATTTGAGGAGTCAGTGGAATCATCTCCCGCTGGCAGGATCAAGAGGCACATCTTTCCTCCAATTCAAAGGCCAGGGGGTCAATATGAGAGTGACGATGAGAAAAAGAAGACCCCCAAGGCCCCCTCCAATGCAGAGTTACTCGAGCTGATCACCCAGCTCGACCGTGACAATGCTAAATTGGAGAAGGAGTTCGCTAAAAAGCGACTTGCGCGCATGAGCTTGCAGGATGACTTTGATATGTTGTGCAAAGCAACAGTTGTCAAGCTCAACCGTTTCGCTAAAGCCTTAGGAGATGAGAGCCTCTTTAATGCACCATGAGAACCTAGGTTTTAGAATAAATAGGCACATTAGTCTTTAGTTTATTTATTTATTTCCTCATTCTTTCATTTGTTATTCTGTAATGTGCCCCTGGTTATCATGAATAAAATAAAGTTTTAGTATGTTAGGATTGCGTTTTGTGTTTCCACTTGGTTTTGAATAAAGGTACAGTGTGGGGGAACCCTTCGTCGAAATACCGAAGGCAAACAGAGTGAAGCGCCCTGGAGCAGTACAGTACAAAGCAAAGCAGAGTACCACGAGAAAGATCAAGACCAACGGGGCCACCCCCAGGTCGCCCGACCCCTCCATGTCGGCCGACCTAGCCCGGACCCTGTTTGGCCGCTGCTTCTTCCTGAACATTGGTTTGACTCTTCTTTTTATTGTTTCAGGTGAATCTCTATGAAAACGGATCCTGGAATTCAAAACTTGAATAAAATCAACCCTTCACAATTTCCCTATTACATGAATGCAATGATTAACTCACATATATTTTATTCCCTATACTTCCTGGCCTATGGATATCTTCTTATAATAGGAATCCATGTCATCTAAGTTATTGCTTTTTGAGAAATGGCTTTATCATGGAAGATACTCTTGCTTTGTCATGTACTTGGAATTTATAAAGTTTTAAAAACTTTTAAAGCTTTTGCCATGCTCCTCATGAGTTTGAGTGACAACCAACTCTACTCGCATTCATACATTTCCTTTGAGCTTTGAGTTGTTTCAAAGTTATGTGACCCTTGTTAGAGATATTTCATGTTTTTAAATTCAAGATCACGTACACTCCACCGTGAGATGCTAAACCCTTACACTGAGGGTAAAGCAAAAACATGCCTTCCATTTTGTACTCATGAATAAATACTCCTAAAAGTGACTTTTCCCCTTAAACAAATATGCAAAGAAGATATGGGCTATATGCATAGAAAAAAAGAGAAAGAATGTCTTATGCCAAAAAGACTTTAAAAAAAAGAGAGAAAAGCAATAACCCATATCTAAATGAAAAAGAAAGGGGGAGAAGGTTGTGTTAACGGAGTACCATCATTACTTTCCACTTCATATATTTGCTCATCTTGACTTGATTACATGACTTGTCTCTGACTTGGATCCTAACCTTGGAGTGACAACATAAGCAAAATAAGGCTTTAATCCAAATAGCTCCACATACAAAGTCTTATTTCGGAGATGATGAGTGTTGTTCCAACCACTAAAAATGAGAGCTCTAGAAAGAAACTCATCGAGGAGCAAGAAAATGCTTTCTTTTACAAAATCCTAAAAACCCAAGTACTTGGAGATGACTCTTCTAAGCCACTTGAAACTGAGGAGCCACCAAAGCCCCATATAGAGCTAAAACCCTTGCCCGCTGGCCTCCGCTATGTCTTTCTAAATGACAATAGGGACTCCCCAGTCATCATTAGTGACAAGCTGTCGTAGGACAAGAGTGATAGACTTATCAAGGTGCTTGAGAAACATCGCTCGGTATTCGGGTACTTCCTCAAGGACCTAAAGGTTGTAAGTCCCGCTCTCTGTACCCATCGCATTCCCATATATCCTTCATCCGCACCATCTAGGGAACCTCAACGCAGGCTAGACAATGCGATGAGAGAAGTCATGAAGAAAGAAGTCTTAAACTTCTTCACGCCGGGATCAGTTATCCCGTCCCTCATAGCGAATGGATCAGTCCTGTCCAAGTAGTGCCTAAGAAGGGAGGCATGACCGTCGTAAGTAACGAGAAAAATGAGCTGGTCCCTCAGCGAACCGTTACTGGGTGGCGAATGTGTATTGATTACCGCCGCCTCAACAAGGCAATAAAGAAGGACCATTTCCCGCTCCCCTTCATCGATGAGATGCTGGAGAGACTAGCAAACCATTCCTTCTTCTGTTTCCTTGATGGGTATTCCGGCTAATACAAAATTCCCATCCATCCCGACCATCAGGAGAAAACCACCTTCACATGCCCAAATGGAACGTATGCATACCAAAGAATGTCTTTTGGATTATGCAATGCACCAGCATCGTTCCAAAGGTGCATGATGTCCATCTTCCCAGACATGATAGAAGAAATCATGGATGTATTCATGGATGACTTCTCAGTCTATGGAAAAACCTTCGATCATTGTCTGCAGAACTTAGATAAGGTATTGCAACGATGCCGAGACAAGGACCTAGTGCTAAACTTGGAAAAGTGCCACTTTATGATCGGAGAGGGGATAGTGTTAGTTCATTTAGGCCCTGTTTGTTTCAGCTTCTGGCGAGCTTTCCGTGCATAGCTTTCCATATATCCGAAAGCCGGAAAGCTCTGAACAGTGGAAAGCTGGAAAGCTCACGAAAAGTGGCTTCTGGCTTTCCACTGTTCAGAGCTTTCCGGCTTTCGGATATATGGAAAGCTATGCACGGAAAGCTCGCCAGAAGCTGAAACAAACAGGGCCTTAGTGTCCGAAAGAGGGATAGAGGTGGATAGAGCTAAGATCAAAGTAATAGAAAAGCTTCCACCTTCAACCAATGTCAAGGGGATCCGAAGCTTTTTAGGCCATGCGGGGTTTTATCGAAGGTTCATCAAGGATTTTTCTCAGATAGCCAGACCTCTCACTAGCCTTCTAGCTTAGGATGTACCACCTTCGAATCTGCTTTGACGATGAATCGTTGTGTGCCTAATGGTTTTGCCTTTCTCAGCCCTAACAGGATGGCTTCAGACTCGGTGACTATTGACGGCAATTAAGTGCCATTTTAGGGCCGTCAACTTCTGCATAAATGTACAAAATGCAAACATCAACACAAGAGGTAGTAGTTATTACTAACAAGTTCCACAAGTATTGGTGAATATTTGTGTGAGAGTCACATATCTATGGAAATGAAGTAGGAATGCACTAAAGTGGCTAAACTAGCACAACTCCAGCCAACCAGAGGCTGCCACATAGGCTTCCCACGGATCCATGGCCCCACAAGAGCAAAGAAACACACTTCTGACGAATCGCGTGCAAGCACATGGATTGAAGGGCCCATATTAGGGGGTAAAATACCAAGAAACACCCGAGGCACCCCTGTACCCAAGTGAGGACCCACCTGTCAGCCTCTTGTGCAAAGGCGGTTGAGAGTGGGGCCCACAAGAGGTCGGCCGAACCAGGGGTTCGGCCGAACTGCCCTTGGCTCCCTTTGTCTCCAGCTTCCACGTGTCCAGTCTGAAGTGGTTTTAGAATATTCCCTAGAATTTACCCTCGAGTTACCGACCGCCACAGCCTATAAATACGAGAGGAGGGGGCCCAAATGAGACACACACTTCCCATTCACCTCATTCATCCCTCAAGCTTCATTCCACTCACCTTCAAGCCTCTCCACTCCTCCAAGGGGAGAGTCTTATGGTGTAGCTCTGATTAGAGTAGGGGTAGAGAGTAGAGAGAGGGAGAGAATGAGTTGGGGGTGACTCAAACCCGTTCATGTATTTCTATGGATGCTTCTTTGTTCTTATCAAGTAAGTACTTAGTAAGTATCTTTGATCTTTTATGATTCAGTATCGTAAGTAAAAGTAAGTTCGATCACACACTCGCGGGTTTGTCGCATCATATTCATATGGAGTGCTGTGGTGTGACTATGTGCCGGATAGTGTAGTCGGATCACAATAGTAATCAGTGACGTAGGCGTGGTGCCTAAGTCATAGATTACACTTCGTTTGTGTATCCTAACCCACGGTTTGGTAGGGGTGGTGCCTGAGTGAAGAAGGCACTACCAAAGTGGCAGAAACTGCAGCAGCAGAGGGCGCATACGAAGCCACTGGGGCTGCAGACGAAGCCGCTGGGGGCGGAGGCGCACTTGATATTGGCATGACAGGCAAAGCTGCACTTAACCGTTGCCGCTTCGTAGCCTCCAGTGCAGGGTCAACGCCCTCTTCTTGGTCGGAATGGCCTTAGTGCCATGACCTCTAGCTTGACCCCCATGAGCAGAAGGAGCCGCCGCTCAGCTGCCCCCAGCTTCATCATCACCATCGTCAGATCCAACACCCCCGGCATGACCGCCGCCACGACCTTTTCTCCCACGGCCACGGGCTGTTTTCGGAGGCGGCTGCACGCTAGGGTGGTCCACAGCCGTCATCTTCTTGCCGGGCTTCAGAGGAATAGCACGTTGAGGATAATTAACTTTCATCTCCTTGAATACCCGGTTGAAACGGACACCACCCACCAAGGCAACACAACTTTCATGTTCCTTCGATGTATTATTTCAGCCATCAGCTTGATGGACTGAACGAAGGCATAATCCGACATATAGAGGGGCTTCGTAGCCCCGAAATGAGGAAAGCACACTTGCGGAACTCCTCGATATGGCTTCACGTCGACAACAAATGGCTTCCACTTCACCGAAAGGAAGTTCACGCCCATGGCAAGGCCCTCCTCAATAAGGTCACGGCTACTGCTGATACGACTCGCCTTGAAAAAAGCCGATTCGCAACAGCTGTAGTTAGGGGCCTTCGGATCGAAAGGAGGGCAAGAAATGAAGTTACTTGGAAGGACTTGGCCATGCAAAGGAAAGCTTATTTGTTTTGTGCCATCCTCCAAAATTCTCTCCAACGGAGGCACCTTCACGTACAGCCAGTACTTACGCCAGTTTCGGTCCCAGGCATTCTTCTGACTGAAGGTAAGCTCTACCTTCTCCAGGTCAGTAAGACGACGGTGGGCGCAGAAGCTGATGCTGCCATAATCTGGCTCATACTCAATACCGTCAATCTCAACGGCCTTCGTTTGGCGATGGCCCTCAAAATATCGGACGAAGCCATCAACATCAACATCAGATCCATTGGTCTTAACTGCCCAAAAGAATCGAAGCAGATGGCTGATGCCATTGGGAGTAAAATGATAAAGCTGAATTCCAAACCTCCCAAGCATCTCCGCAATGATGTTATGAATCGGCATCCGAAGCCCAGCATTGAAAAAATCCCTAAACACCACAGCTTCGTCAGGATGAGGGGCAGGAGTAACCTCGTTACCAGGGGCACGACCATCACCAACGGGGAAATAGCCTTTCTCCTCATAAAACTTTATCTAGGCATCAGTTACGAAAGACTTGCCAAAGACAGTGGTGCGAGGCTTCTTCTTCGGATCAACCAGATCTGATACATCTGCCTCAACATCCTCAATGGCTTCATCTGCTATGGATTCGGCATCACCATCATCTTCCCCGTCACCTGAATACCCGCCCTCATCTGCAACGGTCTTGCCTTTTGGATCAACTTCCATGGTATTAGCACCTTCTTCAAGGTGCGCAGCAAAAGCAACGGCTTCATCTTCCGTCATGTTGACAGGATTATGAGAGCCTTCACCCTCAGAATTGGAATTGGAAGCTCCGATCAGCCGAGCGGTCTGCTTCGTGCAAGCCGCTGCAAAAGACAAAAACAAAAATAACAAAAGGAAGCAGTCAAGTAAAAACCAAACAGAGAAAAGAAGCAGTTTGACAAAAACTCAGAAAGTTTACGTACTTGTGACCGAAGCGGAAGAAACCCTGAAAAGCTAAGGCACACGAAGCAGTAAAAAAGCGTCAGCAGCAAGCTATCGCAGAAAGCTTGAAAGCGAAGCAAGTAAAGTTGCCCCCCTCCTTCGGTCCTATTTATAGGCGGGTGAAAAATCCGACCGTTAACCGCCTCGATAAATGAACCGTCGCAGAAATTCAAATCCAACGAAGGCAAATAAAATCAATGGTAAAAAATATGTCCGTTGCTCGCCCCAAAAACGGAACCATCCCAATAAGTCCAAAACAAATGAAGCCAATCTTAAATGACAACAAAAGCAATCGAAGCTAAGGCAAAAAAATCAAAACAAAATACTCACTCGGGCTTTATTCCAACGGGAGGAGGCGTTTCTTTGGCAGGTAGGCAATCCAAGTTTCGTGGAACTCGGCCTGTTGAAGAAAGCCCTCGTCCGCGAGGGGCTACTGTTGGGGGATTGGCCAGCCAAGAAACACCTTCTAGTAAATTTTGAGCAACATGTTGAACACATTGGTTTCGTTTATAAAGGGGAGATTGTTTTTGGCTTCATCTCTGAATGACTCCCCGAGAACAGCTTCGTACCTCAGAGTGGGTGAAATACCGAACACGATCATAATACAGCTTCTGCAGTTGTTTTAACGAAACAGAGATATTGCCAAGTACTAAAAGTAACAAGCGAAACTCTGGTCTGCTTCGTCTCTGGTTTTAGTGCAGGATTGACATGGAGTTAACAGCTTCGGACACCGGAAGAGCAAGGACGTCTCAGTGGCTGAGTCAGAAGCAAGCTGTGAAGCTGATTGCGCCTTCCAGCATTCTGACGAAGCAAGGGAAGACCAAGTCCAAACCGAGTCAAACACGGTGTAACTAGTCTACGCATTCACATTGTTGGTTGCGAATGTACAGTTATATCTCTGAAACATCTAAGTTGTATAGTCTAGAGGATGATGCCTGGTTTTCAAGGGCATAAGAGGAATGCAAAAGTGCCCTTTGGCCTCCCTATAAAAGGAGACCCAGGGCCAACGTGTAAAGGGCTGATTCCTGAGAACACTGTTGATAAGTAATATATAGTTGCTTGTCACATTTTCTCTGTCTTAGCTATTGTTTGGGCTTATTGGCTTCGGTCAGTAACCCAACAGTGGATTGGTTTAGTTGCAGCGTGTGTTTCGCCTACTACATGGGAAGAACTTAAGGTGGCTATGCGTGATAGATTTGTTCCACCTTCTTATCATACAGACCTGCGTAAGAATTTAATGCACTTAGAATAGGGAGATAAATCTGTGCAGCATTATTATGGTGAGCTTCAAAAGGGTTTGATGCATTGTGGCATAGTGAAGGGAACCGAGGATTCTATTTGTCGTTTTTACTCGGGCTTGTGGTGCGATATTTAGGACATAGTGGATTATAAGGATTTTAACACTGTCAACCAGTTGTTTCGGTTAGTTATGCTTGCAGAAAAGGATTTGCAGGGGCATGTTTTGAAGGACACGAGCGACGTCGGCAACACCTACACGCAGCGTCCATCGCCATGTTTGGGTCTGACCAAGCCCTCGTCTTTTCGGGCGCCACCACCAGCAACAAGCACGCATCCAGCGGCATCCGGAGTGGATGCATCACCACAACAAGCGCCTAAAGACTCAGGTAAAAAGATTTTTCAGGAACCATCCAAGAGAGCCTCCTCCATTGTGTCGACGGGACGCACTGCCGGCCTTCAGTGCCACTGCTGCAAGGGATTTGGCCATGTGCAAAAGGACTGCCCAAGTCAGCGGACATACATTGTTACTGAAGATGGGTACATCAGCACCTCTGACATAGAAGACCATGTCGCCAATGCCACCGATGGGCCTATTCTTTGTGCTGCAACTACGTCGGGCTACAGGAGCATTGTTGTTTAGTGTGTGCTCAGTGTAAAATGGATTGAACGTGGTGCCTCTCGGTCATCACGGGTGCGTGTTTATATAGGCAGGAAAAGCCCCTGCGGTGGCGTACAACAACCTCTCCTATCTTGCGCATAAAGTAGCTATATGATACATCCAGCCTAGGCGGGGGTTGGCCGAGGCCCAATAAATTAAGGTTGCCCGGCCCCCAACAGTTCTTAGGCACACCCACTCAGGGAAAGGCCCAATCTCCCTAAAAGACTAGTCTGATAGGAGAAGGGTGGCTCTCCCTTTTAAGGTGGCGTCCTCCTCCCTTGTTAAGCAAGGTGGGATTATTCAGAGGCTCACACGGTCGCCGCCCGAATACAACTGGGCCACTTGGCCCATTTTGTTGCATCTTTGCCAGCGGGTAATAGTGGAGGAAGATGTCCTCATCACTATACATCTTGGAATACGAGAGAGAGAGAGAGAGAGAATACACAACTAACCTATCTAACTCCATGCGCAAGATATGGTGAGATACACTTGGTTACAACACAACTCACACCCGTACCAGGATAATCTTAACACCCCCCATCAATCACAACGCCGTAATCAAGTTGAGAGTGCTCCAGAAGGAAACAAACTGTCGAGAGGGCAACGCCTTTGTTAATCCATCATCAAGTTGGTCACCAGAACTGATAAAACGGATTTCCAGCAGCTTCTTCGCAACCTGTTCCCTAACAAAATGAAAATCGATCTCAATGTGTTTAGTTCGAGCATGGAAGACCAGACTAGAGGATAAATACTTTGCACCCAGATTATCACACCACAACCGTGCAGCTGCAGGATATGGAACTCCCAATTCAGTCAACAATTTCTGAACCCACATCATTTCAGTGCTGGCATTAGCTAGATCTTTATATTCAGCTTCTGTGCTCGATCTAGACACTGTAGGTTGCTTCCGAGCACTCCACAAAGATCAAGTTGCACCCAAGAAACACTGCAAACCCACCAGTAGATCTCCTGTCATCTGGGCACCCAGCCCAATCAGCATCAGAAAATGCACTTACCAGCAAGGTTGACGACTTGCTAATTTTCAGTCCCAAACACAAGGTACCCTTAACATAACGTAGAATCCTTTTCACTGCTGCCAATGCATAGTCGTTGGTGAATGCAGAAACTGACAGACCTTGTTCACAGCAAATGCAATATCAGGTCTTGTTAGTGTTAGATACTGAAGAGCTCCCACTATACTACGATACCTTGTTGAATCTTCAGGACCGAGCTTCTCACCATCATGTGCAGTTAATTTTTCAGAGGATGACAGAGGAGTATCAACCGGCTTGTGGTCCTTCATATTTACTCTCTGCAATAATTCAGTAGCATACTTTTCTTGCTTGAGCACAGAACCAGAGTTGTTTCTTTGAACTTCAATACCAAGAAAATAGTGAAGCTGTCCAAGGTCCTTGAGAGCAAAGTCCTTCTCCAATTGCTTCAGCAGAGCATCTGTGGCTGACTGAGATGAGCTGGCGACAATAATGTCATCAACATATACTAGTATAAAAATACTCAATTGACCCTTGCAATATTAAAATAGTGACATGTCAGCTTTTGATGCTGCCTAGTACTTAGCCGAGAATACCAAGCACGAGGAGCCTGCTTTAAACCATATAAAGCCTTGTCCAGCTTACACACATACGTAGGTCTTTGTGGGTCTTGATATCCTAGGGGCTGCCGCATATATACCTCCTCTTCAAGAACTTCATGCGGGAATGCATTTTGTACATCCAATTGCCGCAAACTCCAACCTTGAGTTACAGCAATTGATAGGATCAACTGTACTGTGGCAATTTTCACGACCGGACTAAATGTATCCTCATAATCTATGCCATAGCGTTGCTTGAAGCCCTTTGCAACTAGTCGCGCCTTATATCTCTCCACTGTCCCATCTGATTTCTTCTTGACCTTATAAACCCATTTGCAATCAATCAAATTTTTGTTGGATGATGGAGGTACCAAGTGCCACGTTTTGTTCTTGATGAGAGCTGTGTTCTCGGCATCCATGGTAGACTTCCAATGCTCACTGCCAAGTGCATCCTGTAAAGAAGTTGGCACAGAAACAACTGCAAGGTTGCCATAACGGATTGTGCCATCAGTGTACTGTTTGGGCTTCGAAATTCCATGTTGAAGCCGAGTTACACGCCTTCCTTGAAGAGGGGATAAATCACTAGAATCAGGATCTACCGGGGTGGCCATAGAAGATCCGGATGGCTGACGCGTGAGATCAACATCGGAGTTAGTACCCACCTTGTCGCGCGGCAGGCAACAACACCCTGGGAGAGCTGGGACTCCCAGCACCAACAGCCAATTGCCACGTTGAGCTCGGTGACGCGCCGGCCGACCGACTTGGGAGGCAAGGCGCAGGGGCGCGACACGTGGCGCTCCAGTGGCCACAGACCGCCCTGCACCGGAGGCAGGCAAATCTGGCGCAGAAACGGAGGGCAATCCAGGCGAGGAATGTTCGGCAGCAGCCGCAGGTGAATCAACCTCGATGGGAGCACCTGGTGCTGAGACTACCCGGCCATCTGTCCCCAAGGAATCAGCAGGCGCTGAATGTTTTCCGCATCTCCAGAAAACACAGCTGGAACAGCAGATGAGCTTGCAGGGTTAGGAAAACTAGCCGAAGCTAAGTCACTTGAGTATTCCTCCCCATAGCTAGGATGCAAGGAGTCAGAGAGAAGAAGAATTGCAGCACGTAAACGTGCGCCGGCATTGGAATGCAGAGATGCAAAGGGATATATATTCTCATCAAAAACAACGTTGCGAGAAATGTATACTCGGCCTTCTGAAATATCAAGACACTTAAACCCTTTTATGCATCGTGCTATACCCAAGAAAAGCACACTGCTTGGACCAAAATTGAAGTTTATGAGTATTATAAGGTCGCAAGTTAGGCCAGCATGCACATCCAAAGGTACGTAAGGAAGCATAATCAGGTTTAAGACCGAAGAGTTTTTCAAGAGGGGATACGCCATTTAAGACAGGTGTTGGAAGCCTATTAATTAAATAGATGGCAGTGATAAAGGCCTCATCCCAAAAATTTAAGGGCATAGAAGCTTGGGCAAAGAGGGATAGACCGACCTCAACAATGTGCCGATGTTTGTGTTTGGCAGAGCCATTCTGCGGATCGATGAGCATAAGGACATGAAACGTGATGGGATATCCCAATGTGCTGAAAAAAGGAATTTACTTTTTGATACTCTCCACCCAGTCGGTTTGCATAGCAATGATCTTTCTATCAAAGAGACGTTCAACAAGGTTCTTAAAATCATGAAAGCGTTAAAACACCTCAGATTTATGTTTTAATAGGTAGATCCAAGAAAACTTGCTGAAATCATCTATAAAGCTCACATAGTAGCTGTTTCTACCAACAGAAGAGGGGGCAGGACCCCATACATCGGAGAAAACAAGATCTAAGGGAGCATTGGACTGACTGAAAGACTTAGGGTAAGGGAGTTGATGACTCTTTCCCTTTTGACACGCATCAGAAATCGTGCTTTTATTCGACTCACTAACAAACGACAATTTATTCTGACTCAGGATCTGATGAACTATTGAAGCGGACGGATGGCCAAGCCGACTGTGCCACCGAGTCGTAGACACCTTCTCAACCCCAAGGACACGTTTATTTGGACTGGACTTTAGAGGATAGAGACCCCCTTCACATCTGCCTTGAAGGAGGATTTTCTTCGTTGCCTGATCCTTGACAAAAAACGATCATGGTGAAACTCAAGAAAGGCATGATTGTCGCTAGTGAGACGATGAACAGATAGCAAGTTTTTGTTGGCTTGAGGAACATATAGGATATTATTTAGAAGAAGATTTCTGCTAGGGGAAGGAATAACAGTATGACCAACTTGGCTGATTTCCATACCGGCTCCGCTGGCTATATGGACTTGATCACTGCCCGTGTACCTGTCGCACACGGTCAATTTGTCGAGCTCTCCCGTAATGTGATCAGTCGCACCGATATCAGTATACTAGTTCGTATCCACCCCATACGAAGTTGTAGCGGAAGCAGTGCTCTTTTCCTTGCCGGTGAAGGAGGCATCAAAGCGCTTCGACTGTGTGGCCCGCATTGCCTCATAGTTGGCACTCGGCGCTGGAAGAGGATCCCCCCGAGGGGAATCCATTGTCGCCCGGTCTGGAATTGGCCCCGTTGCCACAGCCTCACCCTCCAGTGCGGCTACCATTGCCGCGGCCACGTCCACTCGGCGCATTGCCACCGCCACGCCCACGCGTGGCTGAGTTCATCGAGGACTGCACGGGACCCTGAAGCAGCTCCATGCGCTGCTCAAAGCTCACCATCTGGGAGAAGAATTCGCCCATCGTGATTGGCTCCGCATGTGCCGCCACAGCAGATACTAGAGGGTTGAATTCCACATCCAACCCGACCAGTATGTAGGAGATGAGATCTTCATCATCCAACTTCTTCCTAGCCGCCGCCATCTCATCTGCAAAACCGCGCATCTTGGCGATGTATTCAGCAATGGTAGATGTACCTTTCTGAGTAGTAGCCAACACCATCCTTGTGTTGATGATGCGCGCTTGCGACTGAGAGGCAAACATGCCCTCAATAGCTTTCCAAACCCCCTCAGCAATGGGAATGGAGACGACTTGCGCCAGGACGTCTCTTGAGAGGGACAGCAGTAGGAAGCTGAGAACCTGCTGCTCCTTGGCGACCCACTCAGCGTGAAGTGGGTGGGTAACCTCCTCTTCCATCTTGTCATCCTTCTTGATGGTCATCTTCGCCGGTGGCTCCTTCTCGGAACCGTCTAGGAACCCGAACATGCGAGCTCCATGAAAAACTGCCAGGATTTGTGCTTTCCAGAGAGGAAAGTTGTTGTGGGAGAGCTTTTCGGTGGCCAGGCTCCCAAAGGTTGGGATTCTAGACATGGTCGACGAGGTGGAGGAGGCCATGAGCAAGAACTCGGAGGAGACGGGCTCTGATTACCATGTAAAATGCATTGAACGTGATGCCTCTCGGTCAGCATGGGTAGCCATGGTGGAGATGGAGAAGACAGTGATGGAAGAAGAAGAGGTCGGAGGAACCGGAGGCATGCACATAGCAGAGGAAGTGGACGAGGTCGGAGAAATGATGATGAAGAATCTGACGAAGAGGATTATGATAATCATTCTCAACAAAGTTTTGGCCGCCAACGTTATAGGAGAGGCAATCACGAGGAGAGATTTGGCAAACTGAAATTCACTATGCCAAAATTTGATGGAGGATCAGATCCTGAAGATTATTTCACTTGGGAGTTGAAGGTAGAAAAGATCTTTCGGATGCATAATTATTCAGAGCAGAAGAAGTTAGCCATGGCCTCTCTAGAATTTGAAGGATATGCTCTGATTTGGTGGGAACAACTCCTTCATGATCTTGAAGAAGATGGAGAACGTCCTATTGCAAGTTGGCAAGAAATGAAGAGAGAAATGAGACGTCGATTTGTGCCCAAGCACTATCGCCGTGATCTTTTTGATAAGCTACAGAATCTGAAACAAGGCAGTTTCTCTGTTGAAGAATTTTATAAAGAGATGGAGAAGGCTATGATTAGAGCCAATGTGCATGAAGATGAAGAGCAAACCATTGCACGATTTATGTCCGGGCTGCATCGCAACATTCAGCGTATTGTTGAGTTTCAGCCATACCGAAATCTAATTGATTTGGTGCATCAAGCAACCAAAGCTGAACGCCAACTGCAACAAGATGCTAAGAGTAGCAAGTCCTTCTCATTTGATAGGAGGGCTACATCCGGAGGAAGCAAATCAATCTCCAAATTTGCTGCTGCACCGTCCACGGTAAAAAGCTCGAGTGGAGGCTCACGTTCTAATGCTCAAAGTGTTTTTAGTGGGAAGACTGCTGTTGTCCCAAAACCAGCAGCATCCACTACTACTTCAGTAGGTTCTACAGCCAAGAGCAGCGGGATTCAGTGCTTCAAGTGTGGAGGCCGAGGGCACATAAGTAGGGAGTGTCCAAACAATCGGGTGATTCTTGTGAATGACAATGGAGAGTTTGATTCAGCTAGTGAAGAAGAAGTTGATGAAGAAAATGTTGAGGAGGCCCAGGAGGATGAGGAACATACTGGATGTGATTTTGAGCAAGGTGCTGCTCTTGTAGTGGCTCAAATTTTGAGTGTCCAAGATGCTGAAATTGGACAGCGGCATAATTTATTTCAAACCAGGGCTAAAGTGCTAGATAAGGTTGTCAAAGTGATCATTGATGGTGGAAGTAGCCATAATCTTGCTAGCCGTGAGATGGTTGACAAGCTTGGTTTGAAGCTGCAGCGACATCCTCATCCATACCATGTCCAATGGTTGAATGATTCGGGAGATATCAAGATCGCATATAAAGTGAAGGTTCCATTTAAGATTGGAGAATATGTTGACCATGTGGAGTGTGATGTGGCACCTATGTCTGTGTGTCACCTACTGCTTGGAAGACCTTGGCAATATGACCGCAATACTCAGCATTATGGGAGATCAAATCAATACACCCTAGAATTAAAAGGGAAGAAGTTTGTTCTCAAACCGATGACCCCTCAGCAAATCATGGCTGAGCACTTGCAAAAGAGACCTGAAAATAGTCCAGCAAATAAAGGAGGAGAAGAGCAAAATAAATTGAGTGACATCCACAATTCGGTGAGTGAGTGCCACAAGCCAAATTTGAGGGAGAAGAAGAAAGGAGAGGGACAGCGTCTAGTTATGATAGCCACAAAATCTGAGCTGAGAGAAGTGAGGAACAACCCAGCCCAAGTGCTCTTTGTGCTTGTGTACAAAGACATTTTAATTTCAGCTAATGACATCACCACTCTTCCTAGTGTTGTGTCTCATCTTTTGCAGGACTATGAGGATGTTTTTCCAAAGGAAACACCAGCGGGACTACCTCCAATTCGTGGGATTGAGCATCAGATTGATCTCATTCCAGGGGCTGCACTCCCAAATCGACCACCATACCGCACCAACCCAGAAGAAACCAAAGAAATTCAAAGGCAAGTGCAAGAACTTCTTGATAAAGGTTTTGTTCGTGAAAGCTTAAGTCCTTGTGCTGTTCCTGTGATCTTAGTTCCTAAAAAGGATGGTTCCTGGAGGATGTGTGTTGACTGTAGAGCTATAAACAACATCACTGTTCGCTATCGCCATCCTATTCCACGTTTAGATGACATGCTTGATGAATTGAGTGGTTCCACAATATTTACTAAAATTGATTTGAGAAGTGGTTACCATCAAATAAGAATGAAAACCGGAGATGAATGGAAAACTGCATTTAAAACAAAATTTGGACTGTATGAATGGCTAGTTATGCCTTTTGGTTTGACTAATGCTCCTAGTACTTTCATGAGATTAATGAACCATGTCTTGAGAGCTTTCATTGGAAAATTTGTTGTTGTTTACTTTGATGACATCCTAATTTATAGCAAGTCGCTTGAAGAACATGTGAATCACATTCGCCAAGTCTTGGATGAGCTTAGAAAGGAGAAATTATTTGCTAATCTTGAGAAGTGCAGTTTTTGCACAGACCATGTTGTGTTTCTTGGCTTTGTTGTTTCAGGAAAAGGCATTAAAGTGGATGAGACCAAGGTGAAAGCAATCAAGGATTGGCCAACTCCAATGAATGTAAGTCAAGTACGAAGTTTTCATGGCCTAGCTGGATTTTATAGGAGGTTTGTTAGAGATTTCAGTACCATCGCTGCTCCATTAAATGAATTGACGAAGAAAGGTGTTGAATTTAAATGGGGAAATTCTCAGGAAAATGCTTTTCAAGAATTAAAGAAACGTTTAACTGAAGCACCGTTACTTGTTCTTCCTGATTTCACTAAAACTTTTGAAATAGAATGTGATGCTAGTGGGATTGGGATAGGAGGAGTTTTAATGCAGCAAGGAAAACCTATAGCATATTTTAGTGAAAAATTGGGAGGTGCTCAACTGAATTATTCAGTGTATGATAAAGAACTGTATGCTTTGGTGCGTGTGCTTGAGACGTGGCAGCATTACTTATGGCCAAAAGAATTTGTTATTCATTCCGATCATGAAGCCTTAAAAAGTACTTGAAGGGTCAAGCTAAGCTGAACCGTCGTCATGCTAAATGGGTTGAGTTCATTGAAACATTTCCATACATTGTGAAATACAAGAAAGGTAAGGACAATGTGGTCGCTGATGCGTTGTCTCGAAAGAATGTGTTGCTGAATCAACTTGAAGTAAAGGTGTTAGGCCTTGAAAGTTTGAAAGGTATGTATGACAATGACCCTGAATTTTCAGAACCATACAAAAATTGTAAAGATGGAAAAGGTTGGGAAAAGTATCACCTACATGATGGGTTTTTGTTTCGGGCTAACAAGCTTTGTGTTCCAAACTCTTCTGTTAGATTGCTTCTGTTACAGGAATCACATGGAGGAGGATTGACAGGCCATTTTGGACAGCAGAAAACATACGAGCTGCTAGGTGATCATTTCTATTGGCCTAAGATGAGAAGAGATGTCATCCGATTTGTGGAACGATGTGTCGTTTGTCACAAAGCTAAGTCAAAACTGAAACCTCATGGTTTATACACTCCTTTACCTACTCCAAGTATTCCTTGGGAAGATATAAGCATGGATTTTGTGTTAGGTTTGCCTAGGACACAGCGAGGAAAAGATTCAATTTTTGTTGTGGTTGATAGATTTTCAAAGATGGCTCATTTTATCCCTTGCAACAAGACCGATGATGCTTCACATATTGCTAATTTATTTTTTAGAGAAATTGTGAAGTTACACGGGATGCCCAGAACCATTGTGTCTGATCGTGATGTCAAGTTCGTGAGCTACTTTTGGAAGACGTTGTGGGCCAAACTTGGGACCAAACTGTTGTTCTCAACAACTTGTCACCCTCAAACCGATGGACAAACCGAAGTTGTGAATCGCACATTGTCAATGCTGCTGCGAACCATGGTGAAGAAGAACCTGAAGATTTGGGAGGACTTCTTACCACATGTGGAGTTTGCTTATAACAGGGCAGTACACTCTACCACTAACTTGTGTTCTTTTGAAATTGTATATGGATTCAAACCTATTGCTCCGATAGACTTGTTGCCCCTTCCACTGCAGGAGAGAGCCAACATGGACGCCTCCAAGCGGGCTGCATACATAAAGAGCATACATGAGAAGACCAAGGAAGCAATTGAACTCAAGGCGGGACGCAAGGCTGCAAGTATGAACCAACATCGGAAGAAAATGCTATTTGAACCAGGGGATTTGGTATGGATACACTTGCGCAAAGACCGCTTTCCTCATCAGCGCAAATCCAAGTTGATGCCACGAGGGGATGGTCCATTTCGTGTGCTTGAGAAGATTAATGACAATGCTTATAAGATCGATCTTCCAGCAAGCTATGGTGTGAGTACAACTTTCAATGTTGCTGATCTATCACCATTCACAAGTGAAGACCATTCAGAGTCGAGGACGACTCCTTTTCAAGAGGGGGAGGATGATATGACCCCGCCACCAAGCAACTTGTCAGAACCTTCAGACCAAGCGGCACCAACCCAAGCGTCACCTACATCAACACCAACTCAAGTTTTTGATGGACCAATTACACGTAATCGAGCAAAGAAGCTCCAACAAGAGGTGCACGCGCTACTTTGTGAAATTAATTTTAATATTAATGAGAATTATATACTACCTAATTCGTGTACTTTATTATTGCTCAGGTTCATAAAGGAAAAGAACAAGTACAATCCAAGGGTGGATCAGAGAGAAGAACAAGACTCGAATCAGTTCCGTCCAGCAGAACCGTCACGAAGAATCAGTGATATCTTTTGATTCACAAAAGCTATGAAGCCCCATGAGCACTTGTTGGAAAGCTTATCAAGTCTAGTTTCCAATGCATTTAGTGCCAACCTGTTTAGAGTTACCATCATTACGGCCGACCTGTTTAAGTAAAGACTGGTCAGCTGGTCGGACACCTGCATGAAGCTCAAGTTGCCGTATTAAACTGTACCAATCTACAAAGTTTCGTGGTGCATGCTATACATGATGTGAAAGCTTATCAAGTTAACTTTCCAACGCAACCAGCCGTTCATCATTTGGACTTTCCAAGGTGGAGTTATTAGCAAAACACTGAAGACTGCACAGAAGTCAAACAGCCACGCGGGAACTACTCAGAAGCCTATTTCGAGGACACTCTTTCACATTGTCTATCTGTTCATTTCTATTTCGTGTTTACACCTCTCTAGGACGTCTATTCCTTGTATAAATACCCCCTTGATGTATTGCAAACTCAGATCATTGATAATGAAATAGACCCCCTTTGTTAAGCTGTGCGCTAACAAACACCCAGAGAGTGTTTCTCTACCCCTTTGCTCTTGTGATTTCCTTCGCGGGATTTACAGAAGCGGCGGCTTCATCCGCTCCCAATTGGTGCTCCTACTCTCTTCAAGGATCTCCTTGATTGATTGTAGGCTGTGTTGGTTGGTTCTTCGAGAGTGTGGTTGGGCGAATCGTCGATTCAGGTTGCCGGTTAAAGACGGTGGTTGGCTTCGAGTTTTATTTGCCAGGTTGCACTAGTTATCGCTGCTTGCAGCAAGTTATCCGGCTGTTCTTCAGCTAGTTATCAAGGTGGTGATCCTACGTCGTGAAGATCGGGACCCCAATCCGTATCACAACCCCCAACCAACTCATGAACAAGTAAAGCACCACTCCTCATCCACCGGAAGGTTGGCCATAACACTGCGCACTACTTGCAAGGCCAAGAGATCTGTACGCCACCGCTCATCCAGTTGCTGAGCCACAGGTACAATCTTATTCTCCTCTGTTCTTTTTCGAATACTCGCCCCTGGGTCTCCAAACAAATGTACTACAATGGTGTCTTATGCCTACAAAATTACTAATCCTTTAGATCTGTAAAGGATGACAACTTCTTACGCTGGATCTATTCTTATTTGCAACTTTTCCCTTAACATCTAGGGTTTCCATGCCTCTAACTTTATAGATCTCTATTACCTTGCTACCTTTAGCATGGCATGGTACGTTGTTTTCAGGGGCCGCAAGCCTGGAGTGTACAGCCAATGGGCAAACTGCCTCGACCAGGTCTCTGGATACAAGCATTGTTCGTACCGAAGCTATGGTACAGAAGCTGAAGCTCTAACTGCCTACTACGACTACTTCGGACACCCTCAGCACCACGCAAACCAGGCCATTCCAGGCTTGGACTGGTCTCCTCAGCCTCAGGTGCAGCCAAAACAGCCCATTCAAGCTCTGGATGCACCAGACAAACAAAGTACATGCAAGGATGTAGTCTTTTGCCTCCAGATGGTCATCATAGTTACGTTGCTGTTTTATTTCCTATCCTAGATCTACAAGTAAACGTTTCGTTCTTGCACGGACGTAGATTGCAACATGTACTTTCTTAAGACAGTTGGACCTTGTCATTAACGTTCTCATCTTCTGCTGCCAACATTCACTTTAAGATTTCTTTCTAAGTTTCCCAAAAGTTATTAAAATATCATAGCTTACATCAGCATGACAGTGCCAAAAGGGAATAACCCATTCTTTACTGATGGGGTGTGCCTAATGCGCTCATACTAATATGTTGCAACCAAACACTGAACACAATGTTCACAGAACAACAGTTAGTCCGTTAGATCAACCACTTCAGCCAGGCCTTCTGGATACTGCCCCTTGTTTCCTCCAATCATCAGGACCTCATAAAAAAAACATCTTCGGAGCCTCTTCGCTAGGCACTGTTCCGACAAACAGGAATAAAATTTATGAAAAATCAAATTAGTTAGTATGTTAACCGAATTCAATGTAAATACCTTGTCCACCGGCCTTGTCAATTCTTCTCCATTAAACCACCTCATGTAATGAAGCACGTAAAACGCCGAGTCACAACTGCAATGTTCAATGTCGCCAATATGTTACAGTATCCTCATTCACAGCAAAAATGGAATTATGTTGGGAAGCAATCAACCATATAGTTACAATTTTCCCCTCTCACTTACCAATCAGCCTTGTCGTGTTCAATCTGGTAGTAATGATCTGAAAACCCAGACCAATCAGAATCCCAACCAGTGAAGAACTCAGCTACGCAATCTTGAAGTAAATCGTGCAGCTTGTCTACAAAAGCCTCATGCACTGGCCAAAGGTCATTGGCATTAGTGAGCTTAGTACAGGGGTCGAATATGTATATCTTCCTTTTCTCAAGGTCCCAAACATAAAGGCACCATGCACCTCCTCCACGCCTCGGTACCATGATCTGCACAGGTATTATTTTACCTCCAAATTATGTTATGTACCCAGAAACAAGTACAATCTAAATAGCGGGTGACTCCAGACCATTACCAATCTGCTCTGCTCAATCAAACCGCCCAAATGGTGTCCAATGAACATCTTCCGGACCTCATCATTTATCACTGGCTCCACAGAACCGAGTGCCCAATCCTGCAAGTAGTTGTCCATGAAATTAATTTTGTTCTGGAACAGCAAAATTATAAATTCCTTATATGCCTTACTTACAGTAAAAGCTGGATCCATGAAGAATCGCCAATGGTGTTTCGAAGGTGCCTGACTTTGGTACATCAAACTATCCTGTTGGTCCAGTAGCCTCACCATCAGGCTGAAAACATCGCTTGTTATGTCACCGCCATCCCTAAACTGTGCCTGTACAACTCCACCCTGGAGTTTGATTTGTCTTGGAACATCATGTACAATCCAAAATCTGTGACAAATAACAGTACAACAGAAATAAGTTCTATGGTGCACACTATTTGTTTCTGTAACAAAGTCACTCTTACCTCTGTAATTCTTGTCCTCGGACGTTCATTAACTCAAGGTATTTCTGCTCAGAAATCGGCCTGATGAATCCAGGCAAAGCAAGCCCTAGCTCAAAAGGAGATTCTGGTACATCCCTTTTTGCCACATGCCGCTGGCATGGCAACACCTTTTCACCAACCAATGGTGTCTTGCTACCCTCCGGCGTACCATCAGAAGAGGAACAGGATCCACTATGATTTGAGCCCGTGCTGGCCCGTGGAAGTTTCCTCGCCAGTACCTTCTGCCTCTTCTTTCCCGCCTCATCTTTTCCCTCACTTACGCCACTTTGTTTTTGTTTTTTATTATGCTTCTTTGCTGCAACCTTGTAAATCCTTCTCTTGCCACCTACAACTTCTGACAAATTCATTCCAACAAAGGTACACATATAAGTGAAATGATATATTCCTTTGAAACAAAACATTTAACCAGTTACTATTTTGCATATGTTTTTCCATACCTTCATTTGCATTCTTTCCAGGGTCCATCCTGTTTCCCCAATCTCTTTCCATTTCTGCCGCAACACGAATGTTGCCTTGCCCTGAAAAATATTGTGCTCATCAAGAAGAATGCTAAAAATAATATATTGGCTGGTTCAGAAACATAATAACTAGGGCTTCTGCTTACTTACCTAGCACAGGTGACAAGTCAAAGTTTGGTTGCCTAAATCGTGTGCCTAAAAAAGCATTCCCGTGTTTTACTATTTTTGACCAAATTTTGAATTGTACTCAAAAAGTTTGTTCCCCACATACCAGAACAATCAGGTGTCCGGTCAAAAACTGGACCATCAGGTGCCTGTGGCCTGGGTACAAACGCCCCCGAAATTGTACCTACAGTCACGTCGATTCAAAAACCAAATTTACCCCTACGGTTCAAACAAAAAAATCTTCTTATTCTAATAAGTTTTGTCGTACAGAATAACATGTCCTGTTCTTTGTCCCTAACAGATAAATTTTGGAACATCCGCACTCCCCTATGTAACAATGAAACTAAACACTTCACCATTTTTAATTCGGCAGTTTTTTGTTGTACATACTGTACCATTGCTAGTGATTTCTGCAGGAAGTAATTCATACAAAATACAACATTCAAGAAATAGATACACCCTAAACAGGAGTTACCTTCTTTATGCCCTATAATATGTTCCTGTCCACCCCCTGATCGGTCATCTCCGCATAAACCAGCCGCATCTTGTCCTGATGTTCACAAAGAATTAAGTCATGCAATGTTGATACGGACCAAGATGTAGGCTATTCTTTTTGAACACTACCAAAAAAAATTATCATAAAATCTACGGTGCACACTCATGCAGCATGTTCACAACGAGTGTTCTATATGTCCGCTATGTCACGACAAAGTCCAAACCACCAACATAGAAAGGTTTGGAATTATTTCCTTTCATGGTGCTTACCTTTCGAGAGGATTGAACAAAACTAACATGAACATTTTGATGCAGAAGTTGTTGAAGACCAAAATTT
>CM014270.1:32316106-32348807 GCA_004135705.1 Alloteropsis semialata
AATCTAATAATGGCAACTTATTATATTCGCTTACATTTTATTAGTGGGAAGCCAATGAACTCCAAGAGACAAGCAGAAGTCACCAATAAATTAATTATGCTCCACCAACGCAGTATCGTCTCATTGCCTTTAACAACCCAAAAGTGGCCAATTTGGTCAGTGCCGAAATATAATAATTAATAAACTTCAATCATCAGCGCCTGCTCAGAGCTTGCCATTCCCATCGGTTTCCCTAACGCATATTCCAACAAATTTTCCCAGGAATCGGCTGCCATCATTATCATCGGCTATACCATCGTCAGGAGATTTGCCACAAGTTTCCACATACCGACAAATGAAGCAAGCCGATAGGAAGTAATCACTACCGGAAATCCTCTCTTTGCCGAGTGTCAAGCTCTTTGCCGAGTGCAATTTTTCGGTCACTCGGCAAAGATTTCTTTGCCGAGTGCATTTCAAAAAACTCTCGGCGAAAATAAAACACTCGGCAAAGAATTTCTTTGCCGAGTGCATTTCAAAATACACTCGGCAAAGAAAATATTTGCCGAGTGTCAAAAAAATACACTCGGCAAAGATTTCTTTGCCGAGTGTTTTTCGAAATGCACTCGGCAAAGAAATTCTTTGCCGAGTGTTTTTTTTTACACTCGGCAAAGCCATAATTAAAACCACATTTTGAAGTAGTAAATCAATTCAAATCAAAAAATTTTGAACTACAAAGTTGTATAACTTCTCAAGATGTAGAACTTTTAGTTTGGTCATTTCTTCATTCGACAAATTCATATGAATATTGTTCACAAAATCTATAACTCCCGTAGAGTTTCCTGAAACTATAAGAGAGATCTATAAGATTTGTAAACAATGTTACTCTTACTACATCGGATGAAGAAATGACATATATCAAAGTTGTAGATCTTCATAAGTTATACAACTTTGTAGTTTAAAACTTTTTAATTTGAATTTGTTTTGCTAATGAAAAGTACGTTTGTAGTTCCCAAAATTTGAAATTTGAGTTTTTTCAAATGACCTCGGATGAAGAAACATTCAAAATAAGAGTTGTAGATCACAAAAAGTTACGAAACTTTGTAGTTGATAATTTTTTTATTTGAAATCATCTTGTCAACGATAGCTAAGTTTGAATGTTCTCAAATTTGAAATTCAAATTTTGTAAACGACCTCGGATGGAGAAACTACCAAAATAAGACTTGTAGATTTCAAAAAGTTATGAAAGTTTGTAGTTGACAACTTTTTAATTTGAAATCATTTAGGGCCTCAAACAAGCAATTTACACTCGGTTTAGTATAATATGGTAGGAATCAGAAGAGTTTCTAATCACAAGTGAGAGTGTGGTGCAGTGGTAGAGGAGGTCACGCGCGAGGGAGAGGTCACGAGTTCGAATCCCGCTAACCGCGTAGCACGCGAATTTTCCGCGAAAAATGGCGCGCCTTCCCATATTTGAATAAATTTTTTTGCTATTTGTTTTCGGTTTTTTTGTGCTCAGGAAATCGAGTTCGCCGTGGGCTAAAGCAGGCACTCGGCAAACCTTTGCCGTGTGCTCGATGGAAAGCACTCGGCAAAGGCCCCTTTGCCGGCTCGGCTTTGCCGTGTGGCCTTTGCCGAGTGCTGCACACGGCAAAGGTTTCGCCGAGAGTAATAGTGCCGAGTGCCTGCAAATAGGTTTACAAGAGCGGGATTCCGGTAGTGAATGATATCACCAAGCCGATGAAAACAAATCTTTATCAGTTGTCTATATTGTAAATAAAATAATTCTATTGGCCAAACATTACATCAGCCAATTGCTTCTAATCTGAGTATACCAATGCCACCAAAATCTAATCAAAATGCCCTGGGAAGTAGTAAATATAGCCATCGGCTGATTTCTTGTCATGAGCTATCAAGCCGATACTATCCAGAGACCAAGGTAGATGGTAACACGCACTAGCATCAAATGTTGCACCGATTCTATAATTTCGCCAGATACGTGGCAAGAAATGACCGCTTGTAACGTATCACCGATTAAGACCATGAGAAATTTATTGCAACTGCTCACAAAAACCCTCATCTGCTTTTGATAAGAGCCCGATGGCCCAACGTCAACCATATTGACCAGAGAAAAATATCTGTCGGTCTTCATCGGCTTGATCTATCGGATCCACCAAGTGTAACCTCTCCTCCAAGCGTATGACTACAGCCAGCACCAAGGCTACAGTGAAATAACAAAACTGTGATTTATTCTCTTGCCACTTCATCGGCTTCACTTGCTGTCACCTGATCTCAAGTTATTTGGATAATCATATAACGATAGCTATGTACTGTATCTCCAGTGAATATCTCAAGTTTATCTAGGCCGATTTACTCGCTGCTGCTACAAAGGCAGTTGTATTCATCGATGAACTTGCCTCCGATGCACTCGTGTGGCCACGGCCCCCGATACAGCTTTTACAGCATTGTCTCAAATCCTCTTGGAATTGTCTCGACTTGGCCCGACTCTCCATAATAACTATTTCTGGCAACGAATCCGCCCTTAATGTATATGATCGAGTCCCACCAGACGTGTCAAAATATGTTGACGTCAAAAAATCAGGTGATGATTCCCTGTTACCAACACTGTGGCCTGGAAGATCTGCTTAGCATCAGTGCAGGTCCTGTATTTTCTTTAGGTTCGGGACGTGCCAGTCAGTTTGACCATTCAACTGACAAGTTGTATAATGACGTCGTATCGGCCAGTTAATAGAATCATAATACTAGGCCGATACAACACTTGAACAAATGAAATATACTCAGATCAATCGGCTACATGATAGAATTGAATAATAGCAACATGGAGCCGACGACCAATGGCCGATACAAGAATTAAGCATTGAAGCGCCTATCAGCCGTGAATATATCCAGAATAATAATAACCAATAGCCGATAGCCAATGCAAAATAATTTGACTATATCATAACATCCATCAATTGAAGCATATCGGCTAAAGAAAAATAATATATGAAGGCATGGGCGAGCATCAGCTTTAAATAATTGTAACATCTTAATGTGCAATTAGCCGATACAGCATTTGGAGCGAGCGCCGAATCAATATCAAAATCATGAAAAGGCCAGCTAGTTGATAGAAGCTAATCTATCGTCACCACTAATCGGATCGATTTTGAGACAGCGTTAGCAGCAGGGCGACAGATTAAAGACTATAAACATAGCGAACCAGACCACAACTAAATATTAATTCGGCAAAAGCTCATTAAAAGCCAAGAATAAGAAACTACCGGCTATTAAGATTAAACTAACGTTACCACTAGTATTTCTAGATGAAACGACAGCGATGCGTCCGAAAGTTGCAATCTAGAAACACTGACAGCAAGAGGTTAATCTAAATTTCAGAAGCCGATAGATCTTACACAGGGCAGGATACCGTAGATCGAGACGACAGCGATACGCCCGGAAGTCAGAAGATCCACGATATCCGATAAACCATTGAAACTTTGGATTTACCCCTTCGCCGAAGATCAAAGCGATGCCGCTCAACGTCCGGTGCCAAGTTTCGCCGGTGAAAAAGTAAAAGTAAAAAGGGTGGCGATGCACCGAGTTGTATTGATCGAGAGATAAAGATTACAAGCTGCCGTGACCCTTTATATTTATAGGGCTGATGGACTTTACGTACAAAAATAGAACTCTTATCGTTACAAAAGACCGTATCTATCTATAAGCTAAAATAATATAATATTCCTAATCTGTAGCCTTGTCTGTCCACGTGTCTGGAGTTACTCCCAAAATATGCAGCCCGAGTCCAATACGAAGATGTCTTTCTATGGCTTGCTTGACTCAGCCGCCTCCATGCCTTTTCTCTTGCCAAACTTGACGACGCGTAGCAGTAGAAATCAATCACATGCAAAAGTTGCGTGATTAGCCATTACGTGAATCTGTTTTGGCCAAGGGAAATACATTAAGGAATATTTTGTTCCTATTTGGCTGAATACCATCACGTGGCTATCTCTTTGTGCTTCAAATATCTTCATTGACCGATCTACATCTTTATTTAGCACATGTCTTCTTTAATATTTCTCCTGAAACCTGCAGCTTCCGTCTTGATTTTCCGTAGATTATCGGCTTTATTTTAGGGACTCCTCTGGCCATAAAATTACCAAATTTCGGTGTCAACACCAGGTCATCCCCCCTGGCAAGCCTCCCGCCGGAGGAGGGCGCAGGAGGCCACACCACGGGGTCTTCCGACCCCATAGGTCAGGCGATGGCCCCTAGAGGCCCCTCGGCGCCCTGTTCGGCGGCGCGATCCCACTCACCCAGGAGGTCTCAGAGACGTGAGGCACGGGCGTCAAGCCCGTACAAAAGGCCGACAACAGGACAACTGACACTAAAGAAGGTGACGGGAGCCATTCCCACTAAGGGGGATGAACTCCCAACTATCCAACCAGGAAAAAAGCTCAAGAAGGTGGTGATTAATAAGTGGGATGACATTGTGGCGTATCATTATATGTCTGATGTCTCCATTTATTCACCCAAGAGCAATCCTAAGAGGCGGTTCTGGATCTTCGGGGAGCGGAAGCCTAGAGGCAGATATGGGAAGGGGCTGTTCCCCCCTCTCACGCCGGAGGAGAGGAAGGAATTTGAGGAGTCAGTGGAATCATCTCCCGCTGGCAGGATCAAGAGGCACATCTTTCCTCCAATTCAAAGGCCAGGGGGTCAATATGAGAGTGACGATGAGAAAAAGAAGACCCCCAAGGCCCCCTCCAATGCAGAGTTACTCGAGCTGATCACCCAGCTCGACCGTGACAATGCTAAATTGGAGAAGGAGTTCGCTAAAAAGCGACTTGCGCGCATGAGCTTGCAGGATGACTTTGATATGTTGTGCAAAGCAACAGTTGTCAAGCTCAACCGTTTCGCTAAAGCCTTAGGAGATGAGAGCCTCTTTAATGCACCATGAGAACCTAGGTTTTAGAATAAATAGGCACATTAGTCTTTAGTTTATTTATTTATTTCCTCATTCTTTCATTTGTTATTCTGTAATGTGCCCCTGGTTATCATGAATAAAATAAAGTTTTAGTATGTTAGGATTGCGTTTTGTGTTTCCACTTGGTTTTGAATAAAGGTACAGTGTGGGGGAACCCTTCGTCGAAATACCGAAGGCAAACAGAGTGAAGCGCCCTGGAGCAGTACAGTACAAAGCAAAGCAGAGTACCACGAGAAAGATCAAGACCAACGGGGCCACCCCCAGGTCGCCCGACCCCTCCATGTCGGCCGACCTAGCCCGGACCCTGTTTGGCCGCTGCTTCTTCCTGAACATTGGTTTGACTCTTCTTTTTATTGTTTCAGGTGAATCTCTATGAAAACGGATCCTGGAATTCAAAACTTGAATAAAATCAACCCTTCACAATTTCCCTATTACATGAATGCAATGATTAACTCACATATATTTTATTCCCTATACTTCCTGGCCTATGGATATCTTCTTATAATAGGAATCCATGTCATCTAAGTTATTGCTTTTTGAGAAATGGCTTTATCATGGAAGATACTCTTGCTTTGTCATGTACTTGGAATTTATAAAGTTTTAAAAACTTTTAAAGCTTTTGCCATGCTCCTCATGAGTTTGAGTGACAACCAACTCTACTCGCATTCATACATTTCCTTTGAGCTTTGAGTTGTTTCAAAGTTATGTGACCCTTGTTAGAGATATTTCATGTTTTTAAATTCAAGATCACGTACACTCCACCGTGAGATGCTAAACCCTTACACTGAGGGTAAAGCAAAAACATGCCTTCCATTTTGTACTCATGAATAAATACTCCTAAAAGTGACTTTTCCCCTTAAACAAATATGCAAAGAAGATATGGGCTATATGCATAGAAAAAAAGAGAAAGAATGTCTTATGCCAAAAAGACTTTAAAAAAAAGAGAGAAAAGCAATAACCCATATCTAAATGAAAAAGAAAGGGGGAGAAGGTTGTGTTAACGGAGTACCATCATTACTTTCCACTTCATATATTTGCTCATCTTGACTTGATTACATGACTTGTCTCTGACTTGGATCCTAACCTTGGAGTGACAACATAAGCAAAATAAGGCTTTAATCCAAATAGCTCCACATACAAAGTCTTATTTCGGAGATGATGAGTGTTGTTCCAACCACTAAAAATGAGAGCTCTAGAAAGAAACTCATCGAGGAGCAAGAAAATGCTTTCTTTTACAAAATCCTAAAAACCCAAGTACTTGGAGATGACTCTTCTAAGCCACTTGAAACTGAGGAGCCACCAAAGCCCCATATAGAGCTAAAACCCTTGCCCGCTGGCCTCCGCTATGTCTTTCTAAATGACAATAGGGACTCCCCAGTCATCATTAGTGACAAGCTGTCGTAGGACAAGAGTGATAGACTTATCAAGGTGCTTGAGAAACATCGCTCGGTATTCGGGTACTTCCTCAAGGACCTAAAGGTTGTAAGTCCCGCTCTCTGTACCCATCGCATTCCCATATATCCTTCATCCGCACCATCTAGGGAACCTCAACGCAGGCTAGACAATGCGATGAGAGAAGTCATGAAGAAAGAAGTCTTAAACTTCTTCACGCCGGGATCAGTTATCCCGTCCCTCATAGCGAATGGATCAGTCCTGTCCAAGTAGTGCCTAAGAAGGGAGGCATGACCGTCGTAAGTAACGAGAAAAATGAGCTGGTCCCTCAGCGAACCGTTACTGGGTGGCGAATGTGTATTGATTACCGCCGCCTCAACAAGGCAATAAAGAAGGACCATTTCCCGCTCCCCTTCATCGATGAGATGCTGGAGAGACTAGCAAACCATTCCTTCTTCTGTTTCCTTGATGGGTATTCCGGCTAATACAAAATTCCCATCCATCCCGACCATCAGGAGAAAACCACCTTCACATGCCCAAATGGAACGTATGCATACCAAAGAATGTCTTTTGGATTATGCAATGCACCAGCATCGTTCCAAAGGTGCATGATGTCCATCTTCCCAGACATGATAGAAGAAATCATGGATGTATTCATGGATGACTTCTCAGTCTATGGAAAAACCTTCGATCATTGTCTGCAGAACTTAGATAAGGTATTGCAACGATGCCGAGACAAGGACCTAGTGCTAAACTTGGAAAAGTGCCACTTTATGATCGGAGAGGGGATAGTGTTAGTTCATTTAGGCCCTGTTTGTTTCAGCTTCTGGCGAGCTTTCCGTGCATAGCTTTCCATATATCCGAAAGCCGGAAAGCTCTGAACAGTGGAAAGCTGGAAAGCTCACGAAAAGTGGCTTCTGGCTTTCCACTGTTCAGAGCTTTCCGGCTTTCGGATATATGGAAAGCTATGCACGGAAAGCTCGCCAGAAGCTGAAACAAACAGGGCCTTAGTGTCCGAAAGAGGGATAGAGGTGGATAGAGCTAAGATCAAAGTAATAGAAAAGCTTCCACCTTCAACCAATGTCAAGGGGATCCGAAGCTTTTTAGGCCATGCGGGGTTTTATCGAAGGTTCATCAAGGATTTTTCTCAGATAGCCAGACCTCTCACTAGCCTTCTAGCTTAGGATGTACCACCTTCGAATCTGCTTTGACGATGAATCGTTGTGTGCCTAATGGTTTTGCCTTTCTCAGCCCTAACAGGATGGCTTCAGACTCGGTGACTATTGACGGCAATTAAGTGCCATTTTAGGGCCGTCAACTTCTGCATAAATGTACAAAATGCAAACATCAACACAAGAGGTAGTAGTTATTACTAACAAGTTCCACAAGTATTGGTGAATATTTGTGTGAGAGTCACATATCTATGGAAATGAAGTAGGAATGCACTAAAGTGGCTAAACTAGCACAACTCCAGCCAACCAGAGGCTGCCACATAGGCTTCCCACGGATCCATGGCCCCACAAGAGCAAAGAAACACACTTCTGACGAATCGCGTGCAAGCACATGGATTGAAGGGCCCATATTAGGGGGTAAAATACCAAGAAACACCCGAGGCACCCCTGTACCCAAGTGAGGACCCACCTGTCAGCCTCTTGTGCAAAGGCGGTTGAGAGTGGGGCCCACAAGAGGTCGGCCGAACCAGGGGTTCGGCCGAACTGCCCTTGGCTCCCTTTGTCTCCAGCTTCCACGTGTCCAGTCTGAAGTGGTTTTAGAATATTCCCTAGAATTTACCCTCGAGTTACCGACCGCCACAGCCTATAAATACGAGAGGAGGGGGCCCAAATGAGACACACACTTCCCATTCACCTCATTCATCCCTCAAGCTTCATTCCACTCACCTTCAAGCCTCTCCACTCCTCCAAGGGGAGAGTCTTATGGTGTAGCTCTGATTAGAGTAGGGGTAGAGAGTAGAGAGAGGGAGAGAATGAGTTGGGGGTGACTCAAACCCGTTCATGTATTTCTATGGATGCTTCTTTGTTCTTATCAAGTAAGTACTTAGTAAGTATCTTTGATCTTTTATGATTCAGTATCGTAAGTAAAAGTAAGTTCGATCACACACTCGCGGGTTTGTCGCATCATATTCATATGGAGTGCTGTGGTGTGACTATGTGCCGGATAGTGTAGTCGGATCACAATAGTAATCAGTGACGTAGGCGTGGTGCCTAAGTCATAGATTACACTTCGTTTGTGTATCCTAACCCACGGTTTGGTAGGGGTGGTGCCTGAGTGAAGAAGGCACTACCAAAGTGGCAGAAACTGCAGCAGCAGAGGGCGCATACGAAGCCACTGGGGCTGCAGACGAAGCCGCTGGGGGCGGAGGCGCACTTGATATTGGCATGACAGGCAAAGCTGCACTTAACCGTTGCCGCTTCGTAGCCTCCAGTGCAGGGTCAACGCCCTCTTCTTGGTCGGAATGGCCTTAGTGCCATGACCTCTAGCTTGACCCCCATGAGCAGAAGGAGCCGCCGCTCAGCTGCCCCCAGCTTCATCATCACCATCGTCAGATCCAACACCCCCGGCATGACCGCCGCCACGACCTTTTCTCCCACGGCCACGGGCTGTTTTCGGAGGCGGCTGCACGCTAGGGTGGTCCACAGCCGTCATCTTCTTGCCGGGCTTCAGAGGAATAGCACGTTGAGGATAATTAACTTTCATCTCCTTGAATACCCGGTTGAAACGGACACCACCCACCAAGGCAACACAACTTTCATGTTCCTTCGATGTATTATTTCAGCCATCAGCTTGATGGACTGAACGAAGGCATAATCCGACATATAGAGGGGCTTCGTAGCCCCGAAATGAGGAAAGCACACTTGCGGAACTCCTCGATATGGCTTCACGTCGACAACAAATGGCTTCCACTTCACCGAAAGGAAGTTCACGCCCATGGCAAGGCCCTCCTCAATAAGGTCACGGCTACTGCTGATACGACTCGCCTTGAAAAAAGCCGATTCGCAACAGCTGTAGTTAGGGGCCTTCGGATCGAAAGGAGGGCAAGAAATGAAGTTACTTGGAAGGACTTGGCCATGCAAAGGAAAGCTTATTTGTTTTGTGCCATCCTCCAAAATTCTCTCCAACGGAGGCACCTTCACGTACAGCCAGTACTTACGCCAGTTTCGGTCCCAGGCATTCTTCTGACTGAAGGTAAGCTCTACCTTCTCCAGGTCAGTAAGACGACGGTGGGCGCAGAAGCTGATGCTGCCATAATCTGGCTCATACTCAATACCGTCAATCTCAACGGCCTTCGTTTGGCGATGGCCCTCAAAATATCGGACGAAGCCATCAACATCAACATCAGATCCATTGGTCTTAACTGCCCAAAAGAATCGAAGCAGATGGCTGATGCCATTGGGAGTAAAATGATAAAGCTGAATTCCAAACCTCCCAAGCATCTCCGCAATGATGTTATGAATCGGCATCCGAAGCCCAGCATTGAAAAAATCCCTAAACACCACAGCTTCGTCAGGATGAGGGGCAGGAGTAACCTCGTTACCAGGGGCACGACCATCACCAACGGGGAAATAGCCTTTCTCCTCATAAAACTTTATCTAGGCATCAGTTACGAAAGACTTGCCAAAGACAGTGGTGCGAGGCTTCTTCTTCGGATCAACCAGATCTGATACATCTGCCTCAACATCCTCAATGGCTTCATCTGCTATGGATTCGGCATCACCATCATCTTCCCCGTCACCTGAATACCCGCCCTCATCTGCAACGGTCTTGCCTTTTGGATCAACTTCCATGGTATTAGCACCTTCTTCAAGGTGCGCAGCAAAAGCAACGGCTTCATCTTCCGTCATGTTGACAGGATTATGAGAGCCTTCACCCTCAGAATTGGAATTGGAAGCTCCGATCAGCCGAGCGGTCTGCTTCGTGCAAGCCGCTGCAAAAGACAAAAACAAAAATAACAAAAGGAAGCAGTCAAGTAAAAACCAAACAGAGAAAAGAAGCAGTTTGACAAAAACTCAGAAAGTTTACGTACTTGTGACCGAAGCGGAAGAAACCCTGAAAAGCTAAGGCACACGAAGCAGTAAAAAAGCGTCAGCAGCAAGCTATCGCAGAAAGCTTGAAAGCGAAGCAAGTAAAGTTGCCCCCCTCCTTCGGTCCTATTTATAGGCGGGTGAAAAATCCGACCGTTAACCGCCTCGATAAATGAACCGTCGCAGAAATTCAAATCCAACGAAGGCAAATAAAATCAATGGTAAAAAATATGTCCGTTGCTCGCCCCAAAAACGGAACCATCCCAATAAGTCCAAAACAAATGAAGCCAATCTTAAATGACAACAAAAGCAATCGAAGCTAAGGCAAAAAAATCAAAACAAAATACTCACTCGGGCTTTATTCCAACGGGAGGAGGCGTTTCTTTGGCAGGTAGGCAATCCAAGTTTCGTGGAACTCGGCCTGTTGAAGAAAGCCCTCGTCCGCGAGGGGCTACTGTTGGGGGATTGGCCAGCCAAGAAACACCTTCTAGTAAATTTTGAGCAACATGTTGAACACATTGGTTTCGTTTATAAAGGGGAGATTGTTTTTGGCTTCATCTCTGAATGACTCCCCGAGAACAGCTTCGTACCTCAGAGTGGGTGAAATACCGAACACGATCATAATACAGCTTCTGCAGTTGTTTTAACGAAACAGAGATATTGCCAAGTACTAAAAGTAACAAGCGAAACTCTGGTCTGCTTCGTCTCTGGTTTTAGTGCAGGATTGACATGGAGTTAACAGCTTCGGACACCGGAAGAGCAAGGACGTCTCAGTGGCTGAGTCAGAAGCAAGCTGTGAAGCTGATTGCGCCTTCCAGCATTCTGACGAAGCAAGGGAAGACCAAGTCCAAACCGAGTCAAACACGGTGTAACTAGTCTACGCATTCACATTGTTGGTTGCGAATGTACAGTTATATCTCTGAAACATCTAAGTTGTATAGTCTAGAGGATGATGCCTGGTTTTCAAGGGCATAAGAGGAATGCAAAAGTGCCCTTTGGCCTCCCTATAAAAGGAGACCCAGGGCCAACGTGTAAAGGGCTGATTCCTGAGAACACTGTTGATAAGTAATATATAGTTGCTTGTCACATTTTCTCTGTCTTAGCTATTGTTTGGGCTTATTGGCTTCGGTCAGTAACCCAACAGTGGATTGGTTTAGTTGCAGCGTGTGTTTCGCCTACTACATGGGAAGAACTTAAGGTGGCTATGCGTGATAGATTTGTTCCACCTTCTTATCATACAGACCTGCGTAAGAATTTAATGCACTTAGAATAGGGAGATAAATCTGTGCAGCATTATTATGGTGAGCTTCAAAAGGGTTTGATGCATTGTGGCATAGTGAAGGGAACCGAGGATTCTATTTGTCGTTTTTACTCGGGCTTGTGGTGCGATATTTAGGACATAGTGGATTATAAGGATTTTAACACTGTCAACCAGTTGTTTCGGTTAGTTATGCTTGCAGAAAAGGATTTGCAGGGGCATGTTTTGAAGGACACGAGCGACGTCGGCAACACCTACACGCAGCGTCCATCGCCATGTTTGGGTCTGACCAAGCCCTCGTCTTTTCGGGCGCCACCACCAGCAACAAGCACGCATCCAGCGGCATCCGGAGTGGATGCATCACCACAACAAGCGCCTAAAGACTCAGGTAAAAAGATTTTTCAGGAACCATCCAAGAGAGCCTCCTCCATTGTGTCGACGGGACGCACTGCCGGCCTTCAGTGCCACTGCTGCAAGGGATTTGGCCATGTGCAAAAGGACTGCCCAAGTCAGCGGACATACATTGTTACTGAAGATGGGTACATCAGCACCTCTGACATAGAAGACCATGTCGCCAATGCCACCGATGGGCCTATTCTTTGTGCTGCAACTACGTCGGGCTACAGGAGCATTGTTGTTTAGTGTGTGCTCAGTGTAAAATGGATTGAACGTGGTGCCTCTCGGTCATCACGGGTGCGTGTTTATATAGGCAGGAAAAGCCCCTGCGGTGGCGTACAACAACCTCTCCTATCTTGCGCATAAAGTAGCTATATGATACATCCAGCCTAGGCGGGGGTTGGCCGAGGCCCAATAAATTAAGGTTGCCCGGCCCCCAACAGTTCTTAGGCACACCCACTCAGGGAAAGGCCCAATCTCCCTAAAAGACTAGTCTGATAGGAGAAGGGTGGCTCTCCCTTTTAAGGTGGCGTCCTCCTCCCTTGTTAAGCAAGGTGGGATTATTCAGAGGCTCACACGGTCGCCGCCCGAATACAACTGGGCCACTTGGCCCATTTTGTTGCATCTTTGCCAGCGGGTAATAGTGGAGGAAGATGTCCTCATCACTATACATCTTGGAATACGAGAGAGAGAGAGAGAGAGAGAATACACAACTAACCTATCTAACTCCATGCGCAAGATATGGTGAGATACACTTGGTTACAACACAACTCACACCCGTACCAGGATAATCTTAACACCCCCCATCAATCACAACGCCGTAATCAAGTTGAGAGTGCTCCAGAAGGAAACAAACTGTCGAGAGGGCAACGCCTTTGTTAATCCATCATCAAGTTGGTCACCAGAACTGATAAAACGGATTTCCAGCAGCTTCTTCGCAACCTGTTCCCTAACAAAATGAAAATCGATCTCAATGTGTTTAGTTCGAGCATGGAAGACCAGACTAGAGGATAAATACTTTGCACCCAGATTATCACACCACAACCGTGCAGCTGCAGGATATGGAACTCCCAATTCAGTCAACAATTTCTGAACCCACATCATTTCAGTGCTGGCATTAGCTAGATCTTTATATTCAGCTTCTGTGCTCGATCTAGACACTGTAGGTTGCTTCCGAGCACTCCACAAAGATCAAGTTGCACCCAAGAAACACTGCAAACCCACCAGTAGATCTCCTGTCATCTGGGCACCCAGCCCAATCAGCATCAGAAAATGCACTTACCAGCAAGGTTGACGACTTGCTAATTTTCAGTCCCAAACACAAGGTACCCTTAACATAACGTAGAATCCTTTTCACTGCTGCCAATGCATAGTCGTTGGTGAATGCAGAAACTGACAGACCTTGTTCACAGCAAATGCAATATCAGGTCTTGTTAGTGTTAGATACTGAAGAGCTCCCACTATACTACGATACCTTGTTGAATCTTCAGGACCGAGCTTCTCACCATCATGTGCAGTTAATTTTTCAGAGGATGACAGAGGAGTATCAACCGGCTTGTGGTCCTTCATATTTACTCTCTGCAATAATTCAGTAGCATACTTTTCTTGCTTGAGCACAGAACCAGAGTTGTTTCTTTGAACTTCAATACCAAGAAAATAGTGAAGCTGTCCAAGGTCCTTGAGAGCAAAGTCCTTCTCCAATTGCTTCAGCAGAGCATCTGTGGCTGACTGAGATGAGCTGGCGACAATAATGTCATCAACATATACTAGTATAAAAATACTCAATTGACCCTTGCAATATTAAAATAGTGACATGTCAGCTTTTGATGCTGCCTAGTACTTAGCCGAGAATACCAAGCACGAGGAGCCTGCTTTAAACCATATAAAGCCTTGTCCAGCTTACACACATACGTAGGTCTTTGTGGGTCTTGATATCCTAGGGGCTGCCGCATATATACCTCCTCTTCAAGAACTTCATGCGGGAATGCATTTTGTACATCCAATTGCCGCAAACTCCAACCTTGAGTTACAGCAATTGATAGGATCAACTGTACTGTGGCAATTTTCACGACCGGACTAAATGTATCCTCATAATCTATGCCATAGCGTTGCTTGAAGCCCTTTGCAACTAGTCGCGCCTTATATCTCTCCACTGTCCCATCTGATTTCTTCTTGACCTTATAAACCCATTTGCAATCAATCAAATTTTTGTTGGATGATGGAGGTACCAAGTGCCACGTTTTGTTCTTGATGAGAGCTGTGTTCTCGGCATCCATGGTAGACTTCCAATGCTCACTGCCAAGTGCATCCTGTAAAGAAGTTGGCACAGAAACAACTGCAAGGTTGCCATAACGGATTGTGCCATCAGTGTACTGTTTGGGCTTCGAAATTCCATGTTGAAGCCGAGTTACACGCCTTCCTTGAAGAGGGGATAAATCACTAGAATCAGGATCTACCGGGGTGGCCATAGAAGATCCGGATGGCTGACGCGTGAGATCAACATCGGAGTTAGTACCCACCTTGTCGCGCGGCAGGCAACAACACCCTGGGAGAGCTGGGACTCCCAGCACCAACAGCCAATTGCCACGTTGAGCTCGGTGACGCGCCGGCCGACCGACTTGGGAGGCAAGGCGCAGGGGCGCGACACGTGGCGCTCCAGTGGCCACAGACCGCCCTGCACCGGAGGCAGGCAAATCTGGCGCAGAAACGGAGGGCAATCCAGGCGAGGAATGTTCGGCAGCAGCCGCAGGTGAATCAACCTCGATGGGAGCACCTGGTGCTGAGACTACCCGGCCATCTGTCCCCAAGGAATCAGCAGGCGCTGAATGTTTTCCGCATCTCCAGAAAACACAGCTGGAACAGCAGATGAGCTTGCAGGGTTAGGAAAACTAGCCGAAGCTAAGTCACTTGAGTATTCCTCCCCATAGCTAGGATGCAAGGAGTCAGAGAGAAGAAGAATTGCAGCACGTAAACGTGCGCCGGCATTGGAATGCAGAGATGCAAAGGGATATATATTCTCATCAAAAACAACGTTGCGAGAAATGTATACTCGGCCTTCTGAAATATCAAGACACTTAAACCCTTTTATGCATCGTGCTATACCCAAGAAAAGCACACTGCTTGGACCAAAATTGAAGTTTATGAGTATTATAAGGTCGCAAGTTAGGCCAGCATGCACATCCAAAGGTACGTAAGGAAGCATAATCAGGTTTAAGACCGAAGAGTTTTTCAAGAGGGGATACGCCATTTAAGACAGGTGTTGGAAGCCTATTAATTAAATAGATGGCAGTGATAAAGGCCTCATCCCAAAAATTTAAGGGCATAGAAGCTTGGGCAAAGAGGGATAGACCGACCTCAACAATGTGCCGATGTTTGTGTTTGGCAGAGCCATTCTGCGGATCGATGAGCATAAGGACATGAAACGTGATGGGATATCCCAATGTGCTGAAAAAAGGAATTTACTTTTTGATACTCTCCACCCAGTCGGTTTGCATAGCAATGATCTTTCTATCAAAGAGACGTTCAACAAGGTTCTTAAAATCATGAAAGCGTTAAAAGACCTCAGATTTATGTTTTAATAGGTAGATCCAAGAAAACTTGCTGAAATCATCTATAAAGCTCACATAGTAGCTGTTTCTACCAACAGAAGAGGGGGCAGGACCCCATACATCGGAGAAAACAAGATCTAAGGGAGCATTGGACTGACTGAAAGACTTAGGGTAAGGGAGTTGATGACTCTTTCCCTTTTGACACGCATCAGAAATCGTGCTTTTATTCGACTCACTAACAAACGACAATTTATTCTGACTCAGGATCTGATGAACTATTGAAGCGGACGGATGGCCAAGCCGACTGTGCCACCGAGTCGTAGACACCTTCTCAACCCCAAGGACACGTTTATTTGGACTGGACTTTAGAGGATAGAGACCCCCTTCACATCTGCCTTGAAGGAGGATTTTCTTCGTTGCCTGATCCTTGACAAAAAACGATCATGGTGAAACTCAAGAAAGGCATGATTGTCGCTAGTGAGACGATGAACAGATAGCAAGTTTTTGTTGGCTTGAGGAACATATAGGATATTATTTAGAAGAAGATTTCTGCTAGGGGAAGGAATAACAGTATGACCAACTTGGCTGATTTCCATACCGGCTCCGCTGGCTATATGGACTTGATCACTGCCCGTGTACCTGTCGCACACGGTCAATTTGTCGAGCTCTCCCGTAATGTGATCAGTCGCACCGATATCAGTATACTAGTTCGTATCCACCCCATACGAAGTTGTAGCGGAAGCAGTGCTCTTTTCCTTGCCGGTGAAGGAGGCATCAAAGCGCTTCGACTGTGTGGCCCGCATTGCCTCATAGTTGGCACTCGGCGCTGGAAGAGGATCCCCCCGAGGGGAATCCATTGTCGCCCGGTCTGGAATTGGCCCCGTTGCCACAGCCTCACCCTCCAGTGCGGCTACCATTGCCGCGGCCACGTCCACTCGGCGCATTGCCACCGCCACGCCCACGCGTGGCTGAGTTCATCGAGGACTGCACGGGACCCTGAAGCAGCTCCATGCGCTGCTCAAAGCTCACCATCTGGGAGAAGAATTCGCCCATCGTGATTGGCTCCGCATGTGCCGCCACAGCAGATACTAGAGGGTTGAATTCCACATCCAACCCGACCAGTATGTAGGAGATGAGATCTTCATCATCCAACTTCTTCCTAGCCGCCGCCATCTCATCTGCAAAACCGCGCATCTTGGCGATGTATTCAGCAATGGTAGATGTACCTTTCTGAGTAGTAGCCAACACCATCCTTGTGTTGATGATGCGCGCTTGCGACTGAGAGGCAAACATGCCCTCAATAGCTTTCCAAACCCCCTCAGCAATGGGAATGGAGACGACTTGCGCCAGGACGTCTCTTGAGAGGGACAGCAGTAGGAAGCTGAGAACCTGCTGCTCCTTGGCGACCCACTCAGCGTGAAGTGGGTGGGTAACCTCCTCTTCCATCTTGTCATCCTTCTTGATGGTCATCTTCGCCGGTGGCTCCTTCTCGGAACCGTCTAGGAACCCGAACATGCGAGCTCCATGAAAAACTGCCAGGATTTGTGCTTTCCAGAGAGGAAAGTTGTTGTGGGAGAGCTTTTCGGTGGCCAGGCTCCCAAAGGTTGGGATTCTAGACATGGTCGACGAGGTGGAGGAGGCCATGAGCAAGAACTCGGAGGAGACGGGCTCTGATTACCATGTAAAATGCATTGAACGTGATGCCTCTCGGTCAGCATGGGTGCATGTTTATATACGCAGGAAAAGCCCCTGCGGTGGCGTACAACAACCTCTCCTATCTTGCGCATAAAGTAGCAATACATCTTGGAGTACAAGAGAAAGAGAGAGAGAGAGAGAGAAAGAGAGAGAGAGAATACACAACTAACCTATCTAACTCCATGCTCAAGATATGGTGAGATACACTTGGTTACAACACAACACACACCCATACCAGGATAATCTTAACACTCAGCACGCAAATTCAGCAGCCCGAGAAGATACAACGCCACAACTTGTTCTAGACTTTCTTCGTCATCAACAACCGACGTGCACATGTGATTATTGATGGAGGAAGCTGCAACAACTTGGTGAGTTCAAATTTGGTCAAGAAGCTTGGCTTGACCACACGACCAGTCCATATCCATACCATATTCAGTGTTTCAATGACTCTGGACAAGCAAAGGTAACACGAACTTGTAGAGTTTCTTTCTCCATTGGTGCATATGCTGATTTTGTTTATTGTGATGTGGTACCCATGCAAGCTTGTTTTCTTTTGTTGGGTCATCCTTGGGAACATGATAATGATGCTACACACCATATGGTAGAAGTAATATTACACTTTTATGCATAAAGGATAGAAAATTACTTTGGTGCCTTTGACCCCCGCTGAAATTGTGCAAGCTGATAAAGAAAGAGCTGAGATTAGTAAACATGATAAAGAACTTATTGCCAATTCCGAGAAAGAACATGCTTGTGATCCACCTAAAGAAATTAAGTTGAAGAAAGGTGCTTTACTTGCTACTACATCCCTGGATGCTATACGTTATTTAACTAATGAGCCATGCCATACCATGCTTTGTACACATGTTGCGATTTCCACTGATCCTATACATAGCGCTTGGTACCCTGCTGTTACTAACCTTTTGTAGGAGTTTGATGATGGGATGGAGTCGAGGATGACTCCAATTCAAGAGGGGGAGGATGATGAGGACATCACCATACTGCATACATACGAGCCGGCCTCATCACCGAGTTCCACTTCGTCGCCACTTGGACAGCGTGTTCGGTTCAGTTTCAGCCGTACAATGATGCACTGAAACGGCGATATCTTCCTCGTCCGGTGTCCAATGGAGGTGTTCTTTGATGCGTTGGAAACTAGACAACGAGATGCTTCATTTGGTTCTGGTACTAGATCAAGAAGGGTCGTGGATCATTCTGTGTGACCATGACAATGTGCTGCATCACCCTTTTGGGCCATTACGGGCCGTGTATCGTGTCGGTCCTTTGGCCCAAGTTGAGGGCGCCCCCCTTGGTCGCCCCCAACCCTAGGTCCTTTCTTAAACTTGGCCACCACTGCTGGAGAGGGCAGGCTTTGCTTAGATTGAATCTGTCAAGAACAACATTGTCGTTCATCGGTTTGTGAGACCCCACATTTGAGTGCTTAATCTAAGGACCTTTGCAATTGAGTTGTGTTCTTCCTTGCCCTTGCTTGTGTTCTTGATTCGCATGCAAGGGATAGCCTTCTTGGCGAGGTCAATCGAGCTGTGCATGGTTGATAACCAGAGGAGAAGTGGTGCTGCGATTGCAGGGTTCGGGTCGTGCTGATTGGAAGATGGATCGTTTGTGTTTCTACTCCACCAAATCAAGATTTATCCTTACCTGATGGAAGATCGGACACCCTAGTTCACATTAGTTTTCATGACCCGCTTCGACCGACTGTGACTTCCCAGAAGGAAATGGCATAAGGGAAGGGTTTGTTATGCTTCCACGCTAAGGGAACGTCCAAGGTGTCGTTACGTCACCAAGAATTTACCTTAGTACTTGATCATGGTCTATAGTCCCATTGGACTTAATCTATTTGGTCAAGGAATTGTAACGACCATATCGATCAAATCGAGAGAAAGCAAACTCACATCCTTATCCTCGATTTCGATCAGTGCCAATCAAGTCAAGTGATTCAATAGAGTCTCATCCTATTCCTTGACTTGATTGATGCTCAATGGAAGTTAAGTTCATCCTTCATACCACATGGACTTCCATTGGAGGCCTAGGATGGATTGTTCGAGCATCGTGATTATTTCTTGAGATTTATGGAGCTCTCCATCCTAGGGAGGGGACTCGTTTACACAATCCCCTCACACCTTTAACTCAAGATCGCTTAAGCCCACAGAGTTGCACATCCTCTCACATCATGGGGCTATGAGCATCTTGGAGTTGATCATTTCGGAGATCACGTTTCTATGAGCATAAAGTTCATCATGGATCATCTCAGAAATCATGCTCGTCTTAGATATCTCTGAGATCTTTCATCCTTAGTGCCAAGGCACTACGAGCCGTACAATCACCCTAGGGTCACCCATCATAGTTTCCCTCAAAAGGTTGTGCTTTGATTCAGCTTAGCATAATATTTATGCAGGGCTTGTAGTTGTATTGTGTGCACTAACCTTGCAGCCAAGAGTTCATGAATCATCTCAAAACCAGCATGCAAGGAGGACATCCAAGTGGTTGAGCACAAGAACAACGAGGCAAGACCAAGAGGATGAGTATGAGAAAATTGACGTCACACTTATCCGCACCAGAATCTCATTAATGCACCATCATTCATGGGCAACGATGCCCCGAGATGGCAAAGGTACGTCATCAAGGTATGGTTCACTTCATAAACTCTTTAGGAAGGGTTGGCTAGCTTAGGTGAAAGTAATGTTTAAGCAACGGTCAACTAGTTGACCCTAGCTCAACCTAGCTCTTACCTTAGGCTTGGCGTGTTTCTGCATGTGGGCCCACCATCTCTCAACTCACCTCTGCTGCACTCACACACACGAGCAACATGAGGCCTAGTGGAGCCCACTAGGGTTTGGCCGAACCAGGTAGAACGCCTCCGCCTCGCAACCTTCTTGTAGCCGCTCCTCTCAATGTTCCTTTGCCCCTCCTTCAATGTCCCGTTGGATTTGAGTGGCCGAGGAGAGGGTTTCATCCTTAAATTCTCATTTCCCCTCTCCTCATTTATTCACTCTCACCTTTCTTCAACCCACTCAAGATCGACCTCACTTTCCTTCTCTGCTCACCACCATGGCCGACCAGAGGATTGTTCCCTTTACCGAGACTGAATCCATGTCACACCCGGATTTACGAAATAAATCCGAATGCTACTATATGTGTACCTAGGAAGTCTTTACACACATATAGCACTAGAAATGATTACGAAAGAAAGGAAATAGTGCTCGATACATAAACAGAAATAAAGTCTTTACATCACAGGCATTAACATTATTAACGGGTTTATCAAAGTCGCAGAAGCCTGATACAAACTAACTCCAAAACATCTCCACAGGGACTTTGACTGGGGGAGAACACAGCCTAGAAATCCCAGAACTTCTCGGGGAAAGCATCAACTGGCGGCTCATCTGAGTACCCATCTGGGATTTTGTTGATATGAAGCAAGTGTAAGTAATCCATCTTTACTTAGCAAGCATAACATGATTAATTGAGGCTCAAAAAGGCTAGACAAGGTTTAAACTATGGTTAGCATTTTTAGTTGATTGATTTTAGAATTAAGCTGAAGTACTACAAATATAGTGAGAACCCAGTTGTAACCCACATTAGAAAAACATGTGAAGTATTAAAAGTAACCAACATCATCATTAACCATTCTTTCATAAAACAGGGAACCACTAATCAAAAAGGATCCAGGCCGCTCTTGACCGTGAGTACGACTGTTATAACAGTTTTACACTCTGCAGGGGTTGTACACTTTCACCACTGGTCACGACACTCCTTTGCCATAGGCAATGCACTCCCAAAACGAGCACATGGCATCACTACGAGACCTTTCAAAAGACACTCCAACCAGCACATGGTTTCGTGATCGGCGCATGGAGCCCTCCTCCTGGGATTGGCGACCACTCAGGGCGCAACGTGAGTGTCCCGATGGCGCTCAGGGCGCAACGTGAGACATACCGATGACACTCAGGGCGCAACGTGAGTTCATCCCCTGGTAGGCAAGACCCATACTGATAACCCCACACCCCCACTTGCGCGTTTTGGTAACCACTAGACAAGCTAGAGTCGTACAATTTACTTAGTCAAGACCAGAGCCATGTGGTTCCTGTGGTTGTACGGTTTTTCTGGGTGGCCGCTTTAAGAACCGGACCTTATGGAGAGACGCTTAAAGCAATCCAAACACATGCTCAAGCTCTCTGAATCAAGTTGCTAAAAAGCATATTTTAATAGGGTTCCAAGTATACCATTAGTTAGGATATTTTATAATGAACATTAGCGGTTGGCAAGCATAGCAAGTTTATCCTGACTACCCAATGCAAAACCCAGGTAACAAGGAATATGGAATAAACAAGACGAGTCATCCTTAGGGTTTAACAAAATTAGACACATGCATGAATGAATAAAATGTTTATATGGTGAATAGGTATCAAGGATAAATCATGTTAAACTTGCCTTCCTTAAAATACTGTTGCTGATCTGGTCTTCAAATTTTTGATCACAACTGACCTCAAACTGCTCGCACTCTAAACACGCATTCCATCACCATACATACATCCATCACAAGCCAGTACATGCATATAAAAATATTTCTATTAGAACATTACACCATACAATAAAAACAGAAGCAAGAAGGGGCATAAAACTATTCTACGCATTACTACGATCACATGAACATGAAAATCACTCTAATCGGATCTACGGTGATTAAACTATGCTAAAAACAAGATCAATGTCTAACCTGCGATAAACGGAGGACCTATACGCAATTAACCTTAGATTTCAGGGGGTAACAAAGGATTTTTGCAAGACAGAGGAGGGGGATGGCGGGTTCATTGCGGGAATTCTCATGGACTCTTTAGAATAAACGCGAAGGGGACGGATAAGTTTGATCTAATTTCAGCCGTCGGATGGATGATGGAGGGCTGCTGGGGGGTCTGTTCCGTCTTTGCAGGAAGGGCCGACACTGTGCTCGTCCTCTTCGCGAGCAGAGGGGTGGTGCTCACCCAAAACAAATGGCGGCGCTCTTCTGCACAGCGGAGAAGAAGGGGGCCGAGGCCTACGGTGCGTGGATCCCGGTGATGAACGGCAGAATGAGATCAGGGCGTCGAGGGCAACTTGTTTTGGTGCTCACCTAGGGCAGGCTGGGGCGGGCTCCGATGGTGGTGTTGGGGATTGTAGGTAGAGGAATTGGAGAGCGGGGAAGGTAAAGGGAGGTCAGCGAGGAACTCGCTAGGAGTTTTATAGAGGGGAAAGCGGTTGTGGCAGGGAATTGTAGTGGGTGGCGGTTTTGCTGCTACTCAATGCCGTAATGGCATTTACTCGCCATGGCTGCTAGTTATGGAGGGGGCAATGGTTTTGCGACAGGGGAAAGAGCGTGGCAACACGGGGGATTGGGCCTGGCACGGCGCACGGGGTTGGAGGAGGGGCGTGGGTGACGACGCAGCAGGCGTTTCCTGTGTGCATGAGGGGAAAAGGGGCGTGTTTGTGGGGCCGTGCGTGCGTTGCAGAGAGAGATGAAGGGAAAGGGAAGGGGCGACGGTGATTCTGCATGTGGAGGGGGGCATTCCTGTGTGTGTGAGGAAAGAGAGAGAGATCGACAGTTTCTGCGTGAGGGGAAGGGGAGGATGGTGTGCGTGGGGGAAAGGGAGATGGACCTGGTTTGGGCCGGCCTAGGTGTTTGGGCCGCAGGGGAGAGAGGATGGGCTGGACTGGGCCAAAACAGATGAGTCGAAGGGAAAAAGTTGGGTTGGTCCAAGAGAGAAAAGAAGAAAAGAGAGCCGGGCCTGAATTAGGGTTGGGTTTTGCACTCTGGGTCTTGGACTCTCGGTCGAGCGGGTAAAGAGAGGAGGGGAACGGAAAGGTGCCAGGCTGGATTAGGGTTTAGAGCTTCGCACACAAAAACACACATACAATGAAACAATGCATCGGCATGAAATGCACACAAACAAGTTTCTATACTTATAGTTAATTTTAATTTTCAAAAAGGTTTTGTATTTTCCTTAATTTTGTGAATGCACACATATTAACTTAGCAAATTAATTACTAATTTAGAAACAGAATTTGTAGGGTGTTACAATCCACCTTCGATCTCGACAGGGGGGACTACCTCGGCAAATGTTGCAGCCCCCATCGGCGATCTGCTGAGGGATTTGGCCGAGGTATTGGAGATGGAACCTCTGGCCGTGCTGCCACCTGATGGAACAAGCAGGGGCGTGAGGGGCGCCACTGGCGGTTTGGCCGAACCAGGCCGACGCCACCTCGGCCGCCCGTTCGTATGCAGGCTCACCCTCGCCAAGGAAAATCCCGAGGTCACGTGCACGGGGCAATAGCCCCTACAGAAAGCTGACCATGGGTGACCTCCGCCCTAAGGGGGCAGCGATCGCTCGACCACATCACGGTATTGACATCCCGGGGTCGTCCCAGGCAGAGGGGCACATCAGCTCCAATGCGGCCTCGTTCTCCAGATCTCCTCCGCCAGCTCTTTGCCAGGTGTTGTTCGGGGTACACACCTCGGAGGCCAGAAACAGGAGTGGAAACAAGCTAGGGCCGTCTCCATTGGAGAGGGGCATGGCCGAGACCCTCAAGTCGCCTTCCAAGGCCATCGGGCGGCAGGACCAACAACAACAGCAGAAGGAGGATACGGGGGGCCGTGATGACATTGAGCTCTCACCCAAGGGCCCCTAAGTTCAGCAGCTTACCGCTCTAGTTTCCGAGCTTCGCTTAGAAAATAGGAAGCTTAGTGTGGCGTTAGCTGAGCATAAAGTAGAGGCGGATGAGCTGAAGGATAACTTCCGCACTCTCCATCGTGGCCTTAGTGCTAAGCTGCAGCGCCTTTACAAGGCCACGGGGCACGCTAAGCTCTATGATGCCCCCATCTAAAGAACATGCCCCGAGCATTTCCCTTTTCCATAGGCGCTTTAGTTTAGGTTTGTTTAGTTTAATTTCCCTTTCCAATTTTTATTCCCAATTTAGATTATAAGCACCTCAATATTTGTTTTGAATAAAATAAAATTGGCTCATCGGTTATCTAACCCGATGAAGCCTTTCTGTCAATAACTTGCATTTGAATGAATGAAGCACCTAGGAACAAAATAAGTGTGGGGGAGAGCCACGGTCTCTCTAGAACTGAACACTGATCAAGCAACAATGAGACGTGATACACCACGCTGAACCTACACGCGCATGAAGCAGGAACCTGAACCGAGCCTAGGTGGGTTTGGCCAAACCACTAGGTCGGCCGACCCAGGCATAGGCCCGTTCAGGCCCATCTTCTTCCCACGCATTGGTTTATGTCTCCACATCTTTTTTCTCTCTGGTCCCTGAGTTTTTGATAAATTTTTAACGCTGAATTACATACGCAAACTCAAACCATGAAGGTTTAAAAGGGATCCACACATTTCATTGCTCTACCATGTTCACAAAAGTTGACATGCATATGTTTTATTCCTTACCGAACATCTTGATGCTTGTGAACAAATATCTATAGGACCTCCTCATCTAAATAGTTGAAGTTTGTGATATGGCTTGATGACATGATGCTTGCTCTTGATGTTTAAGTACTTGGGAAGTTTTATTTGAAAATTTTGAAAATCTCCGTGCAAGCTCCTCTCTTGATCATGCCAAGTCCCACCAGAGCCATAAGCTGATCCTTCATGAAAACCTTATACTCTTATGCTGCTTGTTATTACTTTGAGCTTATTCAAATGGTGTGACCCTGGTAAGAATTTTCTTTTGTTGTCACACCCGGATTTACGAAGGAAATCCGAATGCTATTATATGTGTACCCAGGAAGTCTTAAACACACATATAGCTCCAGAAATAGAATATCAAAGTAAACCAGTGCTCGAATTACAAAAGAAACTATTACAAAAGACAAGGGTCTTAAACAAACCACAACGGAAGTCTATCTATTATCTCTCACGATGAAGCCTCCATTCCACAGGGACGCCGGCTGGTGAACCGCAACCTAGAACTCTTTTGAAAATCTTCTTGAAAATCTTCAACTGCTCTCTCATCTGAGTACCCATCCGGGATTTTGTTGAATAATGCAAGTGTAAGTAACCAACTTTACTTAACAAATATAACACGAGGGATGAAGGCTTAAAAGGCTAGACACGGTTTAACTGCGATAAGCACTTTTAGTAGTTCAATTTTAACATTATCCAAATTACTACAATGTAATAGGAATAACCCAGTTGTAACCCAAATTAAGTATAAGTAGAGAAGTATCATAGTCCACCATCATTCCAGTTTCATTCCATTTTTAAACATCACCGGGGTAAAAGTCACTGTCAAAAATGATCCAGGCCACTCGTAACCGTGAGTACAGCTGTTATAACAGTTTTACACTCTACAGAGGTTGTACACTTTCCCCACTGGTCGCGTAAAAGTTCAGAAGAACTTTATAACCCAACCACGCAGTGCTGATCAGGCACATTCATCACACTACCTTTGGTGTGACTGCGTAGGGACGTTACGAGACCTTTCAAAATTTACTTAGTCAAGACCAGAGCCCATTTGATTCCCGTGGTTGCACTGTTCTCCCGGGTTGCCACTTTAAGATAGACCATAACTAGTGATGCCCAGAACAAAGCACACAGCAATTATTCCAGTTTAAAGGTTGATTAGAACAAAGCACACAGCACATGTTCCGATTTAGGTTGATTGGAACAAAGCACACAGCACATGTCCAAATTAAGGTTTGCCTAGAACAAAGCACATAGCACATGTTCTAGATCGTGAATTGCCTAGAATAAAGCACACAGCACATATTCTAGAACAAGAGTTTGCTGAGAACAAAGCACACAGCACATGTTCCAGCTACTAACCAGGTTGCTAAAAAGCAAGTTTTAACATTCATCATTGTATAAGTATCAAGTATCACTGTTCGAAGACAGTAAGCGCAAGTTGCATAGCCTAGCTCAAATTACCCATCAATGCATAACCCGGTTGAGCAAGAAAGTAAGTCTCAAAAGTACTAGGGATATCCTAAACAGTTTAACTCATGCATGAATGCAAGTGATTAATAGTGTGTATAGATATCAAGGATTGCTCGTGTTATACTTGCCTTCCTTAAAGTATTGCCAGTAATTCCCTTCTTCAGAAGCTTGCTCTCCTTCTACGTTGAGCAGCTCACCGAGGCACAATCAACACCAGCACAAGGTACATCTAACAAAGCAATACACCAATCAATACAACAGTTTTGAGAAGCGCTACTACTAGAAAACACTAGCTACGACAAACTTGGGAGCGCAAGAAACACTAAAGGCAGAACTACGGGTGAAAAGGTATAGGCAATTGAAGGGTCAAGGTCATATTTGTACCAACAACATAGGCTGGGATTATTTTGGTTGAGGACAAATAGATTTGTGACATCATCAAGGCATGAACATGATGTCATCAGGGAATATTAGGATAAAGCTTCAATGGAATTTTGTATAAATGGATCAACAAACTTTAGTATACGCACATACAATTCAACATACTATTTTAATATCAAGATTTCACATATGTGCACAATATGTGAATTCAGTATTAAAATAATACACCGGGATTATAGTGGTTCATATACTAATTATTTATTAAGCCAGAAGATAAATACAATAAGATAGGAATACAAGCTGTAGACAAATTATGAGGCTAACAAAAGGAGACGGAAGGTATGAGATTTGGATAGGTCATGATCACCGTAAAAGCTTGGGCTCTGTTGAACTATAGGCAAGGCACAAGGCTGGTGTAAAAGCCTAATCATCTTTTATTTAGAAATCTAGTTTGAATTGACCTCTAATCAAATTAATTTCCAAAAACAAGCTTTATGGAAAACAGAACCACTAACGCGTAGCTTAGGTTGTAGCGAAGCTAACGCAACTTGAACGGATCAAAACGGAGCTAAAACATGAAATCTATGGGCTAAACAAGGCTGCAGGGACCTAATCGTAATTAACTATAGACGAAAAGGGTTAGCAGGGAAGTTTCGCAAGACTCGGGAAATAGTGCTTGCAAAAACTGAAAAGGCCAGGGTTAGATCCGCAAAAGGCTCGGGTGGGATTTATGTGCAAAGGTGAGATTTTCTAGGGGGTTTTCTGGAAAAGCCGCAAGACACAATTAATTAGATAATAATTACCTAATGTTTCGGGGGGCAGAATGCAAAAGAACCAGAACAACAGAATGCATCTACTACTCGTACGTGATTTTCTTCGTAACTATTCCGACGGCGTCGCTGCTTCTGGCCGCCGGTCTTGGGCAGGAGGGCACGGGGGGCACGTGGGGCCGGGCTGGGTGCGCAGCACGCAGGGGCAGGGCGTGAAGGGATGCAGGGCTGCTGCGCGAGGCGCTCGCGCAAGGGCAGCAGCAGGGGTTGGCAGCGGCGCTGTTCTGGTGATGCGTCGCAGGGAGGAGCAGCGGCGCGCAGCGCAGGGGCAGTGGCGCCGGGGCTACGGAACTCGTGCATGAACGGCAAAACAGAAAGGAAACGAAATGAGGATCACCATGGTATGCTCACCTCCGGACAAAGATGGACGACGGCGACGGAAAAGCTCGCCAGAGATAGAGAAGAGGTCGCCGGAGTTGGGGAAGACGATGAAGATGATGTCCGATTCGCGCAATCCACCACACCACGGCGTAGGGCTCGACAAGAGGAACTCCGTGGTGGTTTTCGTTTTCGCCGGAAGTGCACGGTCTCGCCGGAAAAGCTCGCCGGAGTTCGTGAAGACCGAGATTTGACTTTCAGATCTACGGAGCTCGGAGAGTCAACTCGTGGAAACAATTTTAGATCTGGAATCCTCGCGACGAGACGAACGCGACCATATATATATAGACGGGGTTCGGGATAAAGATAATTTCGAGTTGACTTTTCTATTTTCGGAAATTTTGAAATTATTTTCTGCGCAAAAATAAATCCAGAAAATGCTTGACTCATTTTAAATGCACGAAAAATAACCAGAAAATTCTAAAAATCATGGGAAAAATCCTAGAGATAGATTTGGACACGATGAACCCAAATAAAATATTTGGAGCTCATGAAAAGGTTCTAGCTGCTTCCAAAAATTGGATTTAGCTCTAGAAAAATAGGAATAAATTCCAGAAAAATCCAGAAAATTCCTAGAGGAACCTGTTCGAGAATCTAAAAAATAGGAATAAATTCCAGAAAAATCCAGAAAATTCCTAGAGGAACGTGTTCGAGAATCTAATCGGGTTTTTAAAACAAGCTCACAAAACTACCACTATGTAGCTCGGCACAAAAGCAACACTCACATTCTATTTAATTCTGGCCAAACTTTAGGATTTATTGGAAACTCCAAGAGGGCCAAAAACCAGGGTGTGACAGATCTACCCCACTTAACAGGAATCTCGTCCCGAGATTCAAGAGGAAGCTAGCAGGGAAAAAGGTTGGGGTTATAGGCATGACTCTTCTTTTCGCTTCCTTGTGATCATCTAGTATATCTCCTAAGTCTGCTGAAGTTTTTCAACCACACCTCTTCCTGCTCATTTCTTGATACTATAATCTTAGTCTGCTGATGTTTTTGGATCACCTATTCCTACTCTTTTCTTGACATCCCAATAGTTCCTTCCTTGAACCATCCATGTAGGCATTGAGTGTCCAAGAGTCCTCTTGTTTAAAGTGATTTGAATAGAGCTGGATCTGCTACTCTGTTATCCTATTAGGCTTGCTTGATGGTGCTTCCTTCTCGGTTTGCTTTGGACACACCTTCTTGTTTTCTTGTGGAGGAGTGTCGAAGATGTGAGTATCTTTCCATGATGCACATCTTCAATGTTCAGGGAAAATCCACTCTATGTTGCACTCTTGTATTGGGTTTGTCATCGTGTAGTGCGTTTTTCTTCAGCTGGTTTTTTTTCTCAATGATGAACCTAGTTCCTTGTGCACCTTCACTTTGTATTTTGTCTCTAGAAGCCTATTGTGTATTGCTCGTCTTGTAATGGGGATTTGTATAACAACCTGGGGTGTTATAGGCCTACCCCACTTAACATGAATCTCACCCTGAGATTCGTGCAAAGTTTCACGAGGGGAAATTCGATTGCTCGTGACGAATATCTTCATAGCTTGTCTTTCCTATTGTTGTACTTTTCCTCCTTTGGACCTCAATTCCATACATATTCCTATATGCTCTTCTTTCATTTGTCTTATGCTCCCTTTTTGTAGCATTCCACAATTTTGGAATGTGCCCTTCAACTGTTTTCAACTTCCTTCTAGCTCCACTACTTGACATTTTGGGCACCTTCTGTGTCGCTATAGGAATGTGGCTCAATACTACCCCATTTAACAAGGTTTTTCTATAGCTCAAGTTGAACTCTGGTGAAAATGGAATCTCCTGATGACTTCTTCATGGCTAGGTTAGCAGGAGGACAAGGGTGTTGGGAGGAAAAACTAGCATAAAGTGTAAACGGGCAAAAGAATCCATCCTCTCATTGCTTGTTTCAATCCACATGTATACATAAACTTAGTTTTGCCGCTTACATTTCTTGAATACGACTTGCTAACAAACTCTATTCATCTAGGTCTACTTGGTGTGCTTCTAGATGTAATCATGGGCCTGCTGCTCGGGACCAACTTCACTTGGAGGTGATTCCTTCACTTGGTGATTTGCTTGATACTGCTCTCTCTCATATCTGCGCAGCTGCTTTGAATACAACTTCTCTTCCTTGCTTGTTGGTTAGAGATACCACCTTGGAACGGTAATCCATTATACTCTTATGCTCATGTAACCAATCCCTTCCTAAGATGATATCCATTCCTTTCATATCCACGTCATTAGTATCCACCTTGAGTCCAATTCCATCAATCCGCAATGGTACCTTGAGACATTCCTATATCTAAGCGTTATTTCTTCGTCTTCAGGCCAGATAGATATTGCTTGTTCCTTGAAAAGTGGTGCAATGTTGTTTTCGCTCACAAACTACGTCCATATGAAACAATGCGAGGTTCTTGTGTCAAACAAGGCTACCAGTGACTTGGACTGTAGCAAAACATTCCCAAATAGCCTATTCCTTGCTTGCTTGGCTTGTTCGACTTGCTCGTAGTCCACTTGTGCTAGTATGCAGTTGGCTCCTTGGGCGTTGTGGTCATCTTCAACTTCTTGGTAAATTGAGGTCCTTTATTCTTCACCTTACGCTTTGCTCGCTTCTTTGTGTACTTACATCTATGTGGCTGAAACATGCTAAAGGTTATATCCCATCCACTAAGGTATGTGTCCTCAACATTTTCTTCTTGAGCTTCAGTGTCTTGTCCTTCTTGAGCTGTCATTTTTGGAGGAAGTAGTTTCTTATCTCCACCAGTAGATGATTCTTGAAGTAGATCTGATCGCAACTTCTCCTTACTGTGGCCATTCTGGAGACATGGATGACCATAGTGTGTGCAACAGTAGCAGCTTCCTCGAGGTCCAAACATCTTCATCGGCCATTGCTCCATGTCATCTAGGGAAGTTGAGCCCAAAGACGAAACATTGATCTCACTGTTGGTCTCACTTTCTTGAGGGCTTCTCTTGTCATTCTCCATCGGGTTTGATGTTTAGGATGTGAAAGAGACACGTTGAGCAAGGACTTGTGGACAAATAGAAGGGGAGCCAAGGGAACTGAGAGGAACACAGAACTCAAGGATAGAGGGAGATAAACCAAACCACCTATCTACACTTACAATCAATACAAAGATCAAATCAATACAAACAAGCTACCACACTCAAGAGCACACTAGCAAAACCACTTTAGCATCGTTGATCTATCGGTGAAACAAAGGCTTAGGTTCAAAAATCCTAAGACACAAAACACTAAACTATCGAGGGCTCGAGGTTTGAGTGATCTTTAGGTCTTCGATGTAGTCGCTGCAACTCTCTTCATGAGGTCTTCAGATTCCTCAAACAATGATGACTTGTTGAAGTAGTGTCTTTCTTGGTATCTTTAGCAACATCTTCATTGAACGTAGCGGACAAGTATGGTTGACAGCTAAAGAATACTCAAGGGCAAGGGAGAAGAAACTCTTTTATGTAAACAGAGTGAGTATAGGATGCAAAAGAGAGACAAAAAGCCAAGGAGATGAAATTTTGTAAAAGAAAGAGAATTTACAACCTTAACATCGACCATTTCTATCTAGGTTGCGATCCTACAGTCAGCACGGCTTTGATACCAATTTGTCACACCCGGATTTACGAAGGAAATCTGAATGCTATTATATGTGTACCCAGGAAGTCTTAAACACACATATAGCTCCAGAAATAGAATATCAAAGTAAACCAGTGCTCGAATTACAAAAGAAACTATTACAAAAGACAAGGGTCTTAAACAAACCACAGCGGAAGTCTATCTATTATATCTCACGATGAAGCCTCCATTCCACAGGGACGCCGGCTGGTGAACCGCAACCTAGAACTCTTTTGAAAATCTTCTTGAAAATCTTCAACTGCTCTCTCATCTGAGTACCCATCCGGGATTTTGTTGAATAATGTAAGTGTAAGTAACCAACTTTACTTAACAAATATAACACGAGGGATGAAGGCTTAAAAGGCTAGACACGGTTTAACTGCGATAAGCACTTTTAGTAGTTCAATTTTAACATTATCCAAATTACTACAATGTAATAGGAATAACCCAGTTGTAACCCAAATTAAGTATAAGTAGAGAAGTATCATAGTCCACCATCATTCCAGTAAAAGTCACTGCCAAAAATGATCCAGGCCACTCGTAACCGTGAGTACGGCTGTTATAACAGTTTTACACTCTGCAGAGGTTGTACACTTTCCCCACTGGTCGCGTAAAAGTTCAGAAGAACTTTATAACCCAACCACGCAGTGCTGATCAGGCACATTCATCACACTACCTTTGGTGTGACTGCATAGGGACGCTACGAGACCTTTCAAAATTTACTTAGTCAAGACCAGAGCCCATTTGATTCCCGTGGTTGCACTGTTCTCTCGGGTTGCCACTTTAAGATAGACCATAACTAGTGATGCCCAGAACAAAGCACACAGTAATTATTCCAGTTTAAAGGTTGATTAGAACAAAGCACACAGCACATGTTCCGATTTAGGTTGATTGGAACAATGCACACAGTACATGTCCAAATTAAGGGTTGCCTAGAACAAAGCACATAGCACATGTTCTAGATCGTGAATTGCCTAGAATAAAGCACACATCACATATTCTAGAACAAGAGTTTGCCGAGAACAAAGCACACAGCACATGTTCCAGCTACTAACCAGGTTGCTAAAAAGCAAGTTTTAACATTCATCATTGTATAAGTATATATCAAGTATCACTGTCCGAAGACAGTAAGCGCAAGTTGCATAGCCTAGCTCAAATTACCCATCAATGCATAACCCGGTTGAGCAAGAAAGTAAGTCTCAAAAGTACTAGGGATATCCTAAACAGTTTAACTCATGCATGAATGCAAGTGATTAATAGT
>CM014270.1:32349590-32394221 GCA_004135705.1 Alloteropsis semialata
GTGATTTTCTTCGTAACTATTCCGACGGCGTCGCTGCTTCTGGCCGCCGGTCTTGGGCAGGAGGGCACGGGGGCGCGTGGGGCCGGGCTGGGTGCGCAGCACGTAGGGGCTGGGCGTGAAGGGATGCATGGCTGCTGCGCGAGGCGCTCGCGCAAGGGCAGCAGCAGGGGTTGGCGGCGGCGCTGTTCTGGTGATGCGTCGCAGGGAGGAGCAGCGGCGCGCAGCGCAGGGGCAGTGGCGCCGGGGCTACGGAATTCGCGCATGAACGGCAAAACAGAAAGGAAACGAAATGAGGATCACCATGGTATGTTCACCTCCGGACAAAGATGGACGACGGCGACGGAAAAGCTCGCCGGAGATAGAGAGGAGGTCGCCGGAGTTGGGGAAGACGATGAAGACGATGTCCAATTCTCGCAATCCACCACACCACGGCGTAGGGCTCGACAAGAGAAACTCCGTGGTGGTGTTCGTTTTCGCCGGAAGTGCACGGTCTCGCCGAAAAGCTCGCCGGAGTTTGTGAAGACCGAGGTTTGACTTTCAGATGTACGGAGCTCGGAGAGTCAACTCGTGGAAACAATTTTAGATCTGGAATCCTCATGACGGGACGAACGCGACCATATATATATATGTAGACGGGGTTCGGGATAAAGATAATTTCAAGTTGACTTTTCTATTTTCGGAATTTCCAAAATTATTTTCTGCGCAAAAATAAATCCAGAAAATGCTTGACTCATTTTAAATGCACGAAAAATAACCAGAAAATTCTAAAAATCATGGGAAAAATTCTAGAGATAGATTTGGACACGATGAACCCAAATAAAATATTTGGAGCTCATGAAAAGGTTCTAGCTGCTTCCAAAAATTGGATTTAGCTCTAGAAAAATAGGAATGAATTCCAGAAAAATCCAGAAAATTCCTAGAGGAACCTGTTCGAGAATCTAATCGGGTTTTTAAAACAAACTCACAAAACTACCACTATGTAGCTTGGCACAAAAGCAACACTCACATTCTATTTAATTCTGGCCAAACTTTAGGATTTATTGGAAACTCCGAGAGGGCCAAAAACCAGGGTGTGACATTTGTACTCTCGTGATCAAGATGCATGTGCACGTCATATACCCCCTTGTTATGCTTCTATCTTGGAAGTTGGCATTGTACCACCATAACAATCCATGAAATAAAATCTCTCATTGATGACATGACCCTTCTCTTCAAAGTGATCCTTGAATGGTGAAGCTTGGGCTATGCAAAAAGAAAAATAAAAGATGCATACCCAAAGAAGGTATGCCACATGCTTGAAAGGCATGTCAAAAAAAAGAGAGATAACCCAAGTCTCGAAAAGGGAAAGCAAGGAGAGAGATGAGTCACACAACGGAGACTCATTATCCATTTGTCATCCGCCCTGTCTATACACGTGCACATCTTGATCCGATTGTATGATTTGATTTCTGCTTGGATCTGCTTTTTGACATTGCAACATAAGTGATGCAAGTAAGCCCCATTCTTCATATCCTACCATGAGCTCCACATATAGCTATCATTAGAAATAGGATGAAGAAAAGGCAACATGAATGCCTCTGTGAGGACATACACATATGAGTGATCTGAGAGTATCAATTGAGGAGCTAAGCAAGAGTTCTGTTTTAAAACTTATTGCAAAAATCCCAAGCTACTTGACAAAAAGAGTTGAAGTGATTTGATTCAAGATTGTTCCACTCTACAACTATTCAAGATGACATGATAGATACTTCAAAGTTCACAGGTATAAGGTAAAGTTTGGAATATCTCTTATGCTTGTTTCATACCTTTGGGAGTGCACCATAGTCCTTTCTCCTCCACTCGAGGACGAGCAAAGGCTATGTGTAGGGGTGTTGTTGACGGTTGATAAGTGCCATTTTAAGGCCATGAACTCTTGCATAAATATACGAATTGCAAACATCAACACTAGAGGTAGGAGTTATTACTAACAAGTTCCACAAGTGTTGGTGAATATTTGTGTGCAGGTCACTTATCTATGGAAATGAAGTTGGAATGCACTAAAGTGGCTAAACTAGCACAACTCAAAGCCAACCAGATGCTACCACATAGGCTTCCCACGGATCCAAGGCCCCACAAGAGCAAAGAAACACACTTCTGACAAATCGCGTGCAAGCACACGGATTGAAGGGCCCACATCAGGGAGTAAAATAACAAGAAACATCCGAGGCACCACTGTACCCAAGTGAGGACCCACCTGTCAGCCTCCTATGCAAAGGCGGTTGAGAGTGGGGCCGACAGGGGGTCGGCCGAACCAGGGGTTCGGCTGAACCACCCTTGGCTCCCCTCATCTCCAGCTTCCACATGTCCAGTCTAAAGGCGGTTATAGAATATTCCCTAGAATCTACCCTCGAGTTACCGACCTCCACAGCCTATAAATACTAAAGGAGGCAGCCCAAATGAGACACACACTTCCCATTCACCTCATTCATCCCTCAAGCTTCATTCCACTCACCTTCAAACCTCTCCAATCCTCCAAGGGGAGAGTCTTATGGTGTAGTTCAGATTATAGTAGGGGTAGAGAGTAGAGAGAGGGAGAGAATGAGTTGGGGGTGAGTGTTGATGTTCATCATCAACACTCAAACCCGTTCATGTAATCGTATGGATGCTTCTTCGTTCTTATCAAGTAAGTACTTAGTAAGTGTCTTTGATCTTCTATGATTCAGTATCATAAGTAGAAGTAAGCTCGATCTCTCACTCGTGGGTTCGTCGCTTCATATTCATGTGGAGTGTTGTGGTGTGGTGTGACTATGTGCCGGATAGTGTAGTTGGATCGCAGTAGTAATCAGTGGCATAGGCGTGGTACCTGAGTCATAGATTACACTTTGTTTGCGCATCTTAACCCACGGTTTAGTAGGGGTAGGCCACAGGTGGTGACAACCCTGTTGGACCCTTTGTAATCCCCCATGTTCGGTTAAATCGTAGCTGTTGGCCGGAGGCGCCTGGGGTTCAGGGGTAAGCCGGTGCCCGAATTGAGTGGAAAACAAGAGATCAACCCATCTTCCCTATGCTGTTCATAGGATATCCTCTCTAGATCTCAACTTGGTTAGTTGTCCTTGGATCTCTAGTGCGAGTAGTGTGCACACACGTTCCTCCGAATTCGATACCCTTGGAATACTCTTCTTTGGGGAAGGCTATAGCAGTATCCGTGCGCTTGCGGATTTATTCGTGGACGCTAAGTACCCGTCGGTCGCTTCGGCGTCATTACTCTTTCAAGACGACACTAGTAAGTGCCAACAGTGACGTTGTTCGTGCTTCTGTCACTGTTCTTGCAGAATTCAAGGTTCCCTGCGTATATCATTTTTGTTCCCAAAGGTGAAGTTACAATTGCTGCAATTCCTGCTCCTTTCTCTCCCCAAGCTCCATCTCAATGCACCAACCAAGACTCCTCTTTATTTACTTTGTTTGCCAAAGGAGATGTCCATTCGACAATGAAATCAACTAGGACTTGGGATTTGATTATTGTTCTTCTCTCGAAATCTACCACGTATACGGATAGTTCTGCCGCCCACTTGCGCAGACTTATCGAAGCTTCTCTATTGCTTAACAGCTCATTTATTGGTTGATTAGTGAGTACTCTGATGTTGTGCCGTTCAAAATAATGTCGTAACTTTCTGGAAGCCATTACCACATCACAGATTATTTTTTTGACCACTGAATAAAACAACTTTGATCCGGCCAATGCCTCTGATACAAAGTATACTGGTTGTTGTATCTTTTGTTTTCCCATTTTCTTCTCAGCTATCAATGCTGCACTTACGGCTGATTGTGAAGCTGCAATATACAATAGCTATGGTGCCTTCGGATCAAGTACAATTAGTTTTGTCAACTGCATCAAGTATTGCTTTAGCTCCTAAAAGGCTTTAGACTGCTCTTCCCTCCATTCGAATTTTGTTGCATTTCTTAGTGTTGCGAAGAAGGGCAAGCTTCGTTTAGCTGCTTTTGCAATGAATCTGTTCAATGCTGCAGTTCTCCCCGATAGTTTCTGCACATCCCTTATGCACTTTGGCTCTTCCATATCAAGTATTGCATTCATCTTGTCAGGATTGGCTTCGATCTCATTTGCCGATACTAGGCAACCCAGTACCTTTCCTTTTGTTACTCCAAAGATACATTTTTCAGGATTAAGCTTAGTCCTCCTTCCTTCATTCTGGCGAAGGCAACTGCTAGATCTGAGATGTGATCCTCTCTTTTAACACTCTTCACTAGGATGTCGTCAACATATGCTAGTATGGCTTTGAACAACTCTTCTTTGAACACAGTAGTGGACATATGACAGAAAGTAGTACCAGCATTGCGAAGCCCCTTAGGCATTCTTACAAAGCAATAAGTGCCCATTGGTGTGATGAAACTTGTTTTTTCTTCGTCTTCCTTCTTCACCCATAACTCCGCCTGTGTTGACTGGAAGACTTTCTTGAGTCGTCTCAACACTGCCGGTCCCAAGCCCTGGTAAAGGAGGAGGGTTGCATTAGGTTTGGTGAACCAGCATTAAAATCAGCCACTCTAATGGATGTGAAACCCACAAGAAACTCGTTGGGGCGTAACCCTCTTAGCGACGCACTACATCGGAACCCGGGTGTAGTGTTAAATGGGCAAGGGCCGGGCCGCCATCCCTTCAGTGGCGCGTCGTATCGTGACCTGGGTACGATGAAAAGTGAGCAAGGGTCGGGTCGCCGCAGCCTTAGTGGCGCGCTACATCTACGCCCGGGTGTAGTGAAAAATGAGCAAGGGTCTTCGCACTTCCCTCGACGGGTGCGAAGGGTAAGGAAGCTAGCCGAGTCAACTAGGATCCGTATAGGTAGTTGGAACGTAGGGTCCCTAACTGGTAAGTTACGAGAGCTAGTGGACGAAGCGATTAGGAGGCGTGTAAATATTCTTTGCGTCCAGGAGACTAAATGGAAGGGCCAGAAGGCGAAGGAGGTGGAGGATACTGGCTTCAAGCTTTGGTACACGGGGGCGTCATCGGGTAGGAATGGTGTAGGTATCCTGATCGATAGAAGCCTTAGGGATGGAGTCATAGAGGTTAGGAGGCGAGGTGACCGGATTATTCTAGTCCGGCTGGTAGTTGGAGATTCAACCCTGAATGTGATTAGTGCCTATGCCCCTCAGGTAGGCCTTAGTGAGAGCGCCAAGAGACAGTTCTGGGATGATCTGGATAGTATGGTCAGTACCGTGCCTACCAGCGAGAAACTCTTCATAGGAGGAGATCTCAACGGCCATGTGGGTGCGACTAATGTAGGGTCCGAGCGAGTGCACGGGGGTTTCGGGCATGGTAGCAGGAGTCAAGAGGGGGAGGATGTTTTGAACTTCGCGTTGGCCTACGACTTGTTGATAGCGAATACCCTTTTTAGGAAGAGGGAGTCCCATCTAGTGACCTTTCACAGTGGACAACACTCGAGCCAGATCGACTTTATCCTTGCCAGGAGGGAGGATAGACGTGATTGCTTAGACTGTAAGGTGATACCGGGAGAGTGTGTCGTCCCCCAACACAAGCTTGTGGTGGCGGACTTTCGTCTTCGGGTACGTGTCCATTGGGACAAACGTGCCAAGATGGCAAGAACGAAGTGGTGGAAGCTTAGAGGAGAAGCGGCGCAAACGTTTAAGGAGAGGATGCTAGATGAGGGGCCTTGGGAGGAAGGAGAAGATGCAGACGACATGTGGCGTAAGATGGCAACATGTGTTCGGAAGGTGGCCTCAGAAGTTTTTGGCATGAGTAGGGGAGGCAAACAAGAAGGGAAAGACACTTGGTGGTGGAATGACGAGGTGCAAAGGGCTATTAAGGAGAAGAAGGAGTGGTTCAAGCGCCTCCACCTTGACAAGAGTGCAGCCAACATCGAGGGCTATAAACTAGCGAAGAGGGCTGCAAAGCGAGCTGTGAGTGTAGCAAAAGGTAAGGCGTATGATGACCTGTACCAGCAGCTAAGCACGAAGGAAGGGGAGAGGGACATTTATAGGATGGCCAGGATCCGCGAGAGAAAGACAAGGGACATCAACCAAATCAAATGCATCAAGGATGGGACAGATCAACTGCTAGTGAAGGATGAGGAGATCAAGGACAGATGGCGAGAGTACTTCGACAAGTTGTTCAATGGGGAGAATGAGAGCCTTACCCTTGAGTTAGACGACTCATTTGACGATACCAACAGACGCTTCGTGAGGAGAATTCAAGAGGCTGAGATCGGAGAGGCCTTGAAGAGGATGAAGAGCGGTAAAGCAATGGGTCCTGATGATATCCCCATTGAGGTGTGGAGATGCCTTGGTGCTAGAGCGACAGTATGGTTAACTAAGCTTTTTAACCTCATTTTTCGGTCTAACAAGATGCCTGAAGAATGGAGAAGTATACTAGTACCGATCTTCAAGAACAAGGGAGATGTTCAGAGTTGTACTAACTATCGTGGGATTAAGCTGATGAGCCATACGATGAAGCTCTGGGAGAGGGTTATCGAGCATCGCCTAAGAGGAGTGACAAGTGTGACCCAAAATCAGTTTGGGTTCATGCCTGGAAGGTCGACCATGGAGGCGATTTTCTTAATACGACAATTGATGGAGAGATATAGGGAGCAAAAGAAGGACTTGCATATGGTCTTTATTGACCTCGAGAAGGCGTATGACAAAGTTCTGAGAAATGTCATGTGGTGGGCCTTGGAGAAGCATAAAGTCCCAACTAAGTACATTACCCTCATTAAGGATATGTACAAGGATGCGATGACGTTTGTCCGGACATGTGATGGCGACACCACTGACTTTCCTATTAAGATAGGCCTGCACCAAGGGTCAGCATTGAGCCCGTATCTATTTGCTTTGGTGATGGATGAGGTCACAAGGGACATACAAGGTGATATCCCTTGGTGTATGCTCTTTGCTGATGATGTAGTGCTAGTTGACGAGAGTAGGACAGGGGTTAATGCGAAGTTAGAGCTATGGAGATGCACGTTAGAGTTGAAGGGGTTCAGACTTAGCAGGACCAAGACCGAGTACATGAGGTGTGATTTTAGCGCGACTAGGCATGAGGATGGAGATGTTAGCCTCGATGGGCAAGTGGTGCCTCAGAAGGATACTTTCCGGTATTTAGGATCGATGCTACAAAAGGATGGCGACATTGATGAAGATGTTAGGCATAGGATCTCAGCTGGCTGGTTGAAATGGCGTCAAGCTTCTGGCGTCCTCTGTGATAAGAGGGTGCCACAAAAGCTAAAAGGTAAGTTCTATAGGACGGCGATCAGACCGGCGATGTTATATGGTGCTGAATGTTGGCCTACTAAAAGGCGGCATGTCCAGCAACTGAGTGTAGCAGAGATGCGGATGTTGCGGTGGTGTTGCGGACACACAAGAAGGGATAGAGTCCGGAATGAAGATATACGTGAGAAGGTGGGAGTGGCACCAATTGAGGAGAAGTTGACTCAACATCGGCTGAGATGGTTTGGTCATGTCCAACGGAGGCCTCCTGAAGCGGCTGTGCGTATTGGAGTTCTAAGGCGGATCGATAATGTAAAGAGGGGTAGAGGTCGACCCAAACTGACTTGGGACGAGTCGGTGAAAAGAGATCTAAAGGAGTGGAATATTTCCAAAGAAGTAGCTTTCGATAGGAGCGCTTGGAGACTAGCTATCAACGTGCCTGAACCTTGACCTCTGTTTCTTGGGTTTCACCTCTAGCCTACCCCAACTTGCTTGGGACAAAAGGCTATTGTTGTTGTTGTTGTTGTTGTTGTTCCTTCTCCACCCATATTTGATGATAGCCAGAGAAGCAATCTAGCAAGGACATCATCTCACTTGTTGTGGGTTGATCTACTATTTTATCAATTCTTGGAAGTGGGAAATCATCTTTTGGACATGCCTTGTTGAGATCAGTGAAATCAATATACATTCTTCACTTCCCATTCTTCTTTTGCACCGGCACAGTATTAGCTAACCACTTGGGGTATTTTACCTCTCGAATGACATTGTCATCCAGCAATTGTTGCACTTCCGCTTTGACCGCACTTACTTTTTCTTCGGACATCTTTCTAAGATTTTGCTTCTTTGGTTTCATTTTTGGACTGATTGAAATCTTGTGCTCTAATATAGTTCTGTCTACACCAGGTAGGTCTTTGCTTGACCATGCGAAGACATCTTTGTTATTTCTTAGAAACTCTATGAGTCTCTCTTCTTCTTCAGCCTCAAGATCTGAGCCAATGATGACTTTTCTGTCAAACACATCAGGTTGCAGCTGCACCTACTTCGTTTCAGTGGTTTCTTTCATGTTCTTACTATTTTTGTCAATATTTGGCTTCTCTTCTAGATAAACGGGCTCTTTGTCTTCGAGCAAGTGCACATTGCGTTGGCCGGGTGTGGTAGCTCTTTCAATATTTTTGGATTCTCTTTGATCACCGAAGATGGTGATAACCCCTTTCAGAGCTGGCATCTTCATGCGTAGAAAGGCTTGCCTTATAGTGATGTCGAAGGTGTTGACTACTCCTCTGCCGAAGATAACTTTGTAATCAAAGATCATGTAAGATAACATCAAAGCTAATGTATTCAGTTCTTGCATTTGATGTATCACCAAAGGATACTGGCAATGTTATCTTCCCCAGGACGCTTCCCCCCGAAACCGACAAGTGGTGTGTCTGATGGTTCAAGGTTGTCTGGGTTTATGTTTGTCATCGATCTCAAAGTCTTGGCTAGAATAATGTCTGCTGAGCTGCCAGTGTCCACTAACGCTTTCCCAATTGTCCAGCCAGCTATATTGGCTTCAATTGACATTGCATCATTGTGAGGGATGTTATGCAGCTTTAGATCTTCTTTGGAGAAGGTAATTGGCATGTGAGACCACTCTGATTTTTTTGTAAGGTCCTTCAACTAAGATGTTGTTTACTTGCCGAAAGTAACTCTTCCTTTGTTTCTTTGTTTCGAAGGCAAGCGAAGAACCTCCAGTTATGGGAAGAATGTGACCATAACTTGGGAGAGGCTTGGGTGGGTTTGGCTCTTGTATTTGTGGTTTATGGGTAGGTGGTGGTAGCTCTTCAACTTTGATGTTTTGAGATGTAGTTGGGTGGGTAGCTTGGGAGTATAGCTATGGATATAGTGTTTATGGGAAGTAGTGTTGGAGAGTTTGAGTGGAGGGCACATACTGGGCGCCCATAGTTGTTGGATGTACAATGTTGGAGTTTAGAGATGGGATGATAGGGCAATATGGTTGTGTCGTTTGAGCATTGCTCGAAGAAACTAGTGTTGGCTTCGATTGATAAGTTTGAATCTTATCCGCTTTCATCTTCTATTGTTTACTTGATGTCCCTTCACTGCTCAGTGCCAAGAGTGTGGTTTTTGCCATGATATAGCAAAACAGCTCTGAGCCCGAAGGCGGACGCCTTCCTCTTCCTCGGCCTCTGCCGGTTCTTCCTCTTCTTTGACTCGGCTCACCCCTTGGGTTTGCATACGCGTTTTCTTGATATGGGAGCTTGTTCTCTTGGAAAAAAGGTGGATTCTCAACATTCATGATGAATTGAGATGGGAAGCGCTGATAGTGCGTTGGCTTGTAATGATTTTGCCTGTTTTGTGAGTCGGGTTGGTTCTTTATCATAGCCTCTCTTGTTAGCCTCATTCTATTGTCATTGTCTGATCGACAATACTTCCTGAATTCCTCATACAGATCATGGAGGTTGGCTGGTGGTTCTCTTGCTATATGCTGTGCAAATGGTCGCAGCCGAAGCCCCTGAATAGCTGCAAATTTTGTGGCCTCGTCTGGGATGTGTGCTGCTTGGGATCTCAAGGTTACAAACCTCCAAAAGTATTCTTCCAAGGGCTTTTTTGGTTGTTAATGTACTGCCAACTCTGCATATGATAGTGCCTGATCTCTCATGATGCTGAAATTGTTGATCACTTCTCATTTTAGCTGATGCCAACTATTGATGGAGAGTCCAGGCAGCTTCGTGTACGAGCTCATTGAAGCATCGCAAACAATGATAAATGATTTTGCCAGGACTATGTCGTCTCCTCCTGCCGAAGCTATTGCTGCTTCGTAGCTCATGATGAATTGCTTGGGGTCAGTGAAGCCATTGTACCTTGGTAAGGCGATTGGTTTGTATGAAGGCGGCCATCTTGCTAAGTGCAAGGCTTCTGACAGTGAGCATGTAGTGTCAACTAGGCGGGTATGTAATGTTTGCAATCCAGTTTCCGAAGTAGAAACTCGGTGTGCCCCTGCGTCATGGAATGTACTGGGCTCGTTTAATTCGGCTTGCAAATCGGTGACCTGCTTCTTTGCTCTCTCCAGCTTTGCGGCTCTTGTATTGGTAATGCTTATTCTTCTTTGTTTTGCTTGCCTCAATTCAGTCAATTGTTGCTGAATCAATAGCAGTTCTCGTTGTTGTTCTTCTTCTTCTTGCTGCAATTGTCGTTGTAGCTCCCTTTGGGTGGCTTCGAGCTACTTTACTGCCTTTCAATGTGATTGAGGTGCGGCCTCTCCTCTATTCTTCTCATCTTCTCTTCACTAGTGAGAGTAGCTACGTCATTGATTTGATCATGATTTGTGGCTTCATCTTCTGCATTTACGGTGTTTGTAGTGATTGTGAGCTGGGTTTAATCGTCGGCATGAGTTGTATCTTTGGTGGCTTTTCTTGGTTTTCTGTTTGGTGGCATGGTGGTATTTGTGGGCTATTTTGTGCTCAGCATAGATAGTGGGCGCCAACTATTATGTTTTGGCCGAAGACAAAATACACAAGCAGTAGTTAAGACTAAGAACAAGTGACAAGCAACGGAAAATTACTCATCAACAGTATTCTCGGGAATCAGTCCCCTACATGTTGGTGAGGGCTCCCCTTGTATAGGGAGTCCAAGAGACATTTTTACATCCCATTTATACCCTTAAAAACCAGGCATCATCCTTATGACTATACAAGTTCGATAATCCAGGGGTACGGTGGTAAATTTACATCTCACGGTGTGAACAGTCACACTGATAGCACCATGTTTGACTTCCCCTCCTTGGCTTCGCTTTACCATCGGGGGCCTCAATCGCTTCCGTATCCTAATTTCCTCTGGGGCGTCAGTTGTTCTCCTCCGCTAAGATCGAAGCTGGTATTGTTCAAGTCCTAATTATGCCAGAACGAAGGCAAATCCCTCATAATTGATAGAGTCTGGGCTTAATGACGCCTTCCCTCCACTCACACCTGCAAAATCGTCTTCGATGGCGACAACCTGCGAGGAGTTTTGATCCTATCATGGTGTTTCTTGGTAGGCCAATCCCCCAACACCTCGCTCACAGCACCTCTGCATCCTTGGCTACCTCTGTGGCCCCTCCTCGCTGTCCCTAAGCCATCGAACCGCCGAGGAAAATGTGGCTGCCCAAGCTTCAGACCGCCTTACGAGGAACACACAGTCCGGCCCAGCTCCTACCCGTCTGAGCCCTCAGGTAGCTGCGCCTCCCTCCACTTTGTTTTCTGCCGCCACCGTCCGCTGGAACACCGCCGCGTTGGCAAGCAGCAGTTACGTGCATGGCACTATGCACCAGCGCCAAAGGCTGCACCTAGGCCTGCTAGCCACGCGCCGGGCAGGTTGCCGGCCACGCCCAGGCCGAGCCCCTGCCCGACCGGCTGGCCGTCGGACTGTTGCACCGCGAGCATAGCACGTGCAGGAGCTGTTCTGTTCGTGAGGTTGAAGAAATACTTATTTGTGAGTAATTAGATGTTCAGGTGCGTATATGCAAAGTTGTGTTTCATGTTTGCTTTTTCCTTTATAAATGTTGTAACTTAGTTAATCCCTATAAAATCACAGGAATATGCTAAAAATACAAAAATTTTGTTTGCTTCCTTGTACAAAGATCTACACACTGGTAGGATATGAACTCATGAAATCTAAGTTTTTGCAATAGTTTTGATTTAAGTAAGGAAAAAGCTAAAGAAATTAAATAAATGGACAGCAATCTTTCTGAGCATGGAAAAATATGAATCCACCTGGTGTAGCCTTGTTCTGTTCAATAGGTTTTAATGAACTAGTTTTTTAACATAGGTTATATAGGTGTTTCTAAAGTTTTTGTGCACTTATATTAAATGGGAAGATAAATATATTAAAAGTTCTAATGTGTAGAAACTAATATTCTTTTTACCTTGTGCTTCTGTATGTTATACAAATGCACTGTGAAAATCTCAGCCCCAGAAAACATGTATAGATATGTTATGTTTTAATCTTTGCTCTAGCTATTTTATTGCAAATAAATCACTAGAAATTATATATATCTCAGAAACTTCTAAAACTTTCACAGTAGAGTGCTTTTTTGAATAATTACCTTCAGTAAAAAGTTCATCTTCAGAAAATGCTTGTAGATTTACTTATGGTTTTCTGTTTGCTACCACTAAGTGGCTATTAAAATAAATAGAAAACAAATAAATAAAATAATGGTAGGCTCCTGAAAATTATGTTTTACTATATAAAACACAGAAGTGTGCTCATGGTAATTTTGGTTCATGCAAACATGTTTCTATGCTTTAATCAGTAAAATATGCAAGAAAAGGGCTTAGAAATAACTAAATAATAATTGCTGAAAACTTAATCCTAAATAATTAAGTTCTACTCAATAAATGTTTGCTCATATGTTTCATTAAGTTGCTTCACCCATAGGCATCATGTTTGCACTTGTTCGTACATTTAAATCTCATACATGTGCATTTCATATACGTACGTCTCTCCCCGATGGATTGTATGAGTTGACTCCTGAGTCCGAGAGTGAGCAGCATGAAGGCAATCTTAATCTAACTGGAATTATTGATGACCCGGACCAAGGTTTGGAAGAGGCCAAGGCTGACCTAGATCAAGAAGGCATGCCCCGGAGCATAACCTAACTTTTAAATTATGCAACTATGTTTTATCTATGTTTGTGCATTTAAGTTTGAAGGAGTTGGGTGAAACCTTAGATGCATGATCCTAGTACCTATGTTCTGAATACTAATATGATAGGTCGTTAGTTGCCATGCTTTAACGACACGGTAAAAGTCGAATGATTTCCTGTCACTCGCGAGATATAGGAATGAATGCTTTACTTATGTTGGAATCATAGGGATTGGCGGACGTGTTTTTATGTGATGACCTGGGGTGGTTGATTATCCTGTCTGCCTAGTTGAAATTCGCTAAGGCTGAAATGTGCTCTCGTTGTTGGTCAAGTTGTTGAACGTAATAAGCACATGCCGGGACAAGGGATCGGTAAGCCTAGTACACTACAAGGTTTTGGCACTAATGCCACAGACTTTTTGACGCAACACTCTATTTTCGTTGCAATACATAGGGTTATTGCGACAATTGCTAATTTTGGTTGCGATAGAAGGGCATATTGCCACCAAATGTGTAGTGTTGTGATTAAATTGTCTTTTGTTGCGATAAGTAGGATATATTGCAATGCATAATGTTTTGTTGCAATTACGTTGTTGTTATTGCAACGATATTTTGCAATGGTTGCAATAGGTGGCCATGTTGCAACGATTATATCCCGTTGCTATCAGTGCTATCGTCTGTTGCAATAGAGTCGTAGATATAGCAATGTAAACGAGTGCGTTGCGACTGATGTGTTGGATATAGCAATGAAAAACTATGGTTTTGCAAATGAGTCTTACATATTGCAATGCAACATGAAAGCGTTGCAAGTAGGTATAGATATAGCAACAAAAATCTAAGATGTTGCAAATTGGTCTTAGATATTGCAATGCTCACATGAATCATTGCGAAGTATTTATTCTGTGGGTGTGTGCACCAGGCCAGGTTTAGTCTGTGGGCCTTTATTTTGTTTATAATGCAATTTGCATTTAACTAGCCCAATTCCTACCTTAAAAATCAGGCCCAAGTTGGAATAGACATTAGCTATAGAAATATACATGGTAGGCCTTTGTTCTCACGACCTAACCGCGATCAATCCCATCACGCAATGACTCGCCTCCTTCGCGCGATCTGCTGAACATCTCTCGATGATGCCGACCTGCAAGAAGAATCCATCTTTCATCGATCCGATCTTGCGCATGAAACTGTTGAGTTCTTTAGTATATAAAATCATGTTTGAATGTTGATTTTATGAGAACTCTTTTTATCCCTGGCTCAGGAGAGTTCTAAACCTGCGCACTATTTGCGGTTGATTTTCCAATGGCATGTGAGGATCATAGTTGGATGCTACTGCCTCAAATAGATGATGCGTGGCAACACGGATATGCCAAATTCATTGAAAAAAACCTTTGAAAGCACCTTTGAAGGAGAGACTGTGCCAAGAACACTTGCTTGCAAATGGGTTTGACAAGGCTTTTACGAAAGGACAACACAGACCTCGTGCTTCTACATCTATCCCTGTGGATGACGATCGTGACTTTGGTGATGATGTAGCTGATGATTATGATGATGGGCCTTGGGGATCATGCTGATGATACTGGTGTAGTAAAGAAGAAGTGCTTTCCTCAAAAAATTATGAGATATTTTCCACTAATTCCTTGACTGAAAGATTATATATGAACGAGACCACATCATCGTATATGCGTTGGCACAAGGAGGAATTGGTTGAAGATGGGAGAATGCGTCACCCAGCTAACTCAGAGGCATGGAAGCACGTGGATGAGAAGTATAAGGACACATTTGCATTGGATCCATGTAATGTCAGGCTGGGACTTGCATCAGATGGCATCAATCCATTTGGGATGTTGAATGTGACTTACACTTCATGGCCAGTGATCCTAATTCCTTATAACCTGCCTCCTTGGTTGTGCTTGAAACAATCATATTGGATGATCTCGATGCTAATTCCTGGGCCTAAATCACCAGGAATTAACATTGACGTATATTTGAAGCCTCTGATTGATATGCTTAAAGAGCTATGGGAGAATGGAGTTGATACTTGGGATGCAAAGTTCAAGAAAAATATTACTCTACGTGCAATGCTACTTTGGACAATTAATGATTTTTTTGCATATGTAATGTTTTCTGGTTGGAGCACAAAAGGGAGGTTTGCTTGTCCTTATTGTCACAAGGATGCTGATTACTTGTGGTTAAAATTCGGTTCCAAGCATTGCTACATGGGGCATCGCCGTTTTTTGCCTAGAAACCACAGGTGGCGAAGGAACAAGGTCAGCTTCAATAACAAGGTTGAAATAAGGGATGCTACATGGGTATAAAGCACACATTGCATATGTACACACATTCAGCTCAAGTTTTTTCCAGGCCACATATGTCCATCACAACTTCATAGTACCAAAAGAAGAAAGGACCTAGCTATAACAGAACAGAAGACAACAGGCTACAGAGTTCATTTGGAGAGCTTGTTCTGCCTTTCTTCAAGCTACCTCATCTTTTTCTCCAGGTTTGCTGCCAGCTGTCTGCAGTTCTTCTATTCTGCAGCTAGCTCCTTGATCTGTTGTCTGAAGCTCTTCTGATCTTCTTCCAGCTCCTTCATCATCTTCACCATCAATTCTTGCATCTGATTGTTGTTGTCTTCAATTGCCTCAAAGCCTATCAGCATATCTTCAATATCTCCCACCCTAGAGATCACCTATACAAGATCATCTTCCAGCTGCCGCACCTTCTACATCGATAAATTGATGAGTTAGTATACAGATAGAACACATACATTGATTCTACATAGAGATTCCTACATGGCTACACTTCTTCTACATAGAAATATCACTTGTGCACCTTCATAGATACTACAGACTAAAATTAGAACCCATTCATTGATTATACATAGAGATTCTACACAGATACTACAAAATCAATGATTGTACACAGATACTACAAATTCAATGATTCTGCACAGATGCTACACATTCATTGATTGTGCACAAATACTACTAATCCATTGATTCTACACACAGATACTTGCCTCATCGTCGGAGCTAGAGTAGTCGCCAGAGTCATCCGCCTCCACCTTGGAGCGTCGGGGCCTCTTGGATGTGCCGCTGCTGGATGAGCTGGATCCGCCGAAGGCCCTCTTGGCCTCACCGATGCCGGAGTGTAACACCCAAGTGTTTCATGCATAAGTGAAATAGGAGCAAAGAAGGCAAGGTTTAAAAATTCACCCAAAATTAAATAAATGGAATCCTTGTTAAACAACTCAACCCTAGGTGCCAAACTGAGAACCCATGCCTCCCAACAAACAAAACAAGTTCATATTAACTAAATCAAGGGGTTTGTCTAAACAAACCCTTGGAAATTCATTTTCACCATCAAATCAACCTTATCACAAGTGAAAAACAATTAAAAGAGTTAACCTTCTTGATGAGCCCCTAATAATTAAATCTGCTAAATAACTTAGGAAACCACCTATACAAAAGTTATAGAGAAAAGTACCCTCTTTAACCTTGGCCAGGTCTTGACCCTTGAAAGTTTTGGCAAACCATTCAAAAACTCAATCAAAAACAGGTCAAACCTTGTCCAAAACCCTTCACATGAAATTCTGCTAAGTGCTGAAAACCGGTGTTCCATCAAATTTGGAGCCGCTTTCCAGCTCAATTTGGACAAAATTTCATATGGCAACATTTATAAAGTTTGAAGCATATACAACCATCTCCAACTTTTATATTTGAAGCTTTTAAACTTCTATGGAGAAAACCGGAGAAGAACCGCTTTGAAGACGACCAGTTTTCATGAAACAGGTGACATGACGTGGGCCTAACTCGCGATCACCGTGGTCGCCCCGCATGCCGGACAGCACCACCACGCGGCGACCGGCACATACACGCTTGCCGAGGCCTGACCCAAGCCGCCGACCGGCCGACCGGGCCTCGCCTCCACCAATCCCCGCGTGCACGCCTAGTTTCTGTCCCGACAGCGTATCACCGATGGCCAACCCGCGCTGCTGACCAAATGACCAGACCGCCGCGATGCACCACGTCACGGACGGGCATGGCGTCGCCAACCAGCGATCGCCGCCGTGCGACCGGTCGGGCCCGTGAGACTTCGTGGCGAAGCCCCCTCGCCCCGACCGAAGCCCCAGCTGCACCTATAAAAGGCCTCCACACCTCCGTCCTCTGCGCCTCCGCTAGCCCGCCCGAGCTCTCCCAAGCCACCACCCACCGTCGTGCAAGCTCTTCGAGCTAGCGTTGCCCACTTCAGCCGCCGCCATCGCCGGAGTTGGAGTTGAAGCGGCCGCGTTGCCACTGCTCCACGGACGAGCACCGCCGCTGCTTCACCGACCTCGCCGTTGCCCCCGAGCCGAGCCGCAGGTGAGTCCCTTAGCCTTCCTGGCCCCTTGCCGCCGTGGGTGAGGGACCTCGCCGGCCGGAATTGTGCCGCCGCGCCGCCGGCCGAGCCAAGGTTCCCAATTGCAGAAGGTAAATCTTTTCTAGAGACGTATCTGTAGGAGTTTAAAAGCCCATGGGGTTATTTGTAAATCTGCTAATGAAATTTCCTTTAATAAATGAATAAAAAGGCTGAAACTTCATAAAATCATATAAAATCACAGAAAAATGCTAAAAATGTCGAACCAGTTTTGTTGGAATCTTTGTGGCCAGATCTACACAATGGTGTAGCTTGAACTCTTGAAAACAAAATGGAACCTTTTCTTTGAATTGCTCTAAAGAAAAGGCTAATAAAAATTAAGAAATGTCTAATAAATTACAGGCTCTAGAGAAAAATATGAAACCTCTTGGTAATGCTTTCTTTTAGTGCCTACATTTTAATAATCCTGTTGTTCAGTACCTTTTGCATGATTTTTGCATTAGTTTCCTTTTTGTTATGTATAAACATGCTTAAATTGTAGGAATAATTCTAGGGCTCAATAAATGTTATCCTTTTTCTAGGCCTATCTGTTTAGCCTCATAAGATTCCAGAAAAATTCATGCAACCCGAACATGCTTCTAGAATTAGTTAGGGTTTTATTTAGTTCCTAGCCTATCTCTGGTATTTAATTCTTTATTTATTCTGCATAGCTGAGAAAAGTCTGAAAAATTTCTGTTAAATACCTCTGTTTATGCACCACCCCTGGTAAAAATCCTAGGTTTATTTGAAGATTGTAGATTTAGTTAGGTTTTTCTAGCTGTTTTACCTAGAGCTGTCCTTTAATTAATTAGTTAATATGCTAGATGGTATTATAGCTTGAAAGGCATGTTTTAGTGTTATATTTAAGTTTTATTTGCTTGCTCTAATTTTATTTCTTGATTAAGTAATTAGGATGGCATCCTGTGAATAAAAGAACAACTTTAACTTTAAGTTAAAAACCTTTTAGCAACATGGAATGATGGATGTTCAGATTCAGCCTTAGGACCTTAAAATAACTACGTTAACAACACCACCCCACATTTCTTAATGAGTTGCTAACAACTTAATAACTACTCGATAAATGATTGCCCAGATGTATAAGTGAGTTTCTGCACTCACATAACCCCAACCCCGCTTTCTTTGTGGAGTTGCTTAAACATTTAGAATTTGTATAAGTGAGTTGCTGCACTCACATAACCCCAACCCCGCTTTCTCTGTGGATTTGCTTAAACATTTAGAATCTATATAAGTGAGTTGCTGCAAATATAAACCTAAGGGTTATCAGAAAAAGAGCACCCTAACTCCACTCATATTCATACGTGTAGATCTCCCGTTAGACGACGGAACGTACGAGTTGGTGGCCCGTGAAGTGAATAAGTCCCCAGATGATGTCACTGCCTCCGCTTCCCAGCCTGATCAAGACCCTGAGAGTGCGGAGTGTTTCGCTGAAGGCAAGCACTAGAGCATGATCCTTATTTCTAATTGTCCTTATGTTTCTATGTTTACCTTGCTTGTGCATTTAAATTTTAGGAGTTATTTGAAACCATAGATGCATGATCATAGGTACCTAAGTTCCTTGTTAGCAATGGCTAGGTCGATAGCTGCTATGCTTAAAATAGGATTCGGTAGAAGTCAAGTGATTTCCCGTCACTTGCGAGATATAGGTTTCCCTCTTATGTTGGAATCATGAGGAAATCTTGGTGGACGGGTGTTATGCGATGACCCGTAGTGGTTGATCATCCCATCTACCTACCGGATAAATTGGCTAAGGATGAACGTGTGATGAGCTGGTCAAGCTTTTGAAAGTACTAGTCGTATGATGTGAAATAATGGAAAGTGGTAAATTGAGGTACCAAATGGAACCGACGTTTGACTTTTCCTCACTCCTTTGGGTGAGTGCGAAGATGGCGGGTGTAGTAGTGGTCATAGACTAGCTCTGCCTGGGGCATCTGGGGTTGTGGAGCTTTGCACCCGATTGGAGTGGGCTCTGCGCAAACGGCGGGAAAGGTTGTTGCGTGAGGACCGGGGTGTCACTGACGTAACGTACGATTAGGTTGTCCCATGCATGGTGTAAAACTGACTTAAGTTGTCCGTCCTTCACGGTTATTGAAGCTGCTTGAACTCTTCTTATACAATTATAAAAATAGGAATGATGGCTTTGAAATGAAAGAAGTTGCTTGGTGATTATATTAATTGTTTGCTCCCACATGATTGCTATAGGTAGGTGCAAACCTAGTTAATGGTTAGCACTACTTAAATGGATGCTAAAACTTAGTAAGGACCCACTCTTAGTCGCTTTTTGACAAAATAATTCCCTTAGCCAAAGCCTTGCATATTTTAGGAGTCGGAATGTTTTATTCCTCGGTTAAGTCTTGATGAGAATTAGCATACTCGGCCTTTCTTGTGACTCAACTTTCAGATGTGGATGGTGATGCCTCCAACTCTGTTGCTGATGTGTCTTGGCCGAGTACCCTATCTCTCGGTTGGACCGTGGAGTGGGAGTCGTTCTCCCCGGGCAGGGAGAATGAAGAGTGATGTCATGTACGGGCTTTATCATGGCACCACTGTTCCGACGATTTAGCTATCACCTTTAATTTCCGCTGCAATAACTCTGGTATGTTATAAAGTATTAAAACTTGTTTTATATTATCCATGTGAACCCTGGCAATGTAACAAATGGTGACTTGTATCCTATGATCTTACCGTCGAGTAAGGCTCCCTTTGATATCTGGTTCTCGATCAAAGTGTTCTTACCAGTAGTTCAATCGGGACGTTACCCAATAGATTTCGTACATTTAGTTCAACTAAAGTGTCATGAGGATCTAAGAGGATACATCCCTTACGCTCAACTCGGAATAATCGGAGCGTGTCTGCTACAGCTGGTATCAGAGCCGAGATTCCATAACGGGTGATGATACAAGTCTTACAAAGAGTTTTCCAAAAAGAAAAACCTAATCTGACCTTAGGAAAACGCGTTAAGGATGAAATAGTACGTAAAGCCCTAAGGGTGGTAAGGGGGTTGCTTTAGGTGGCATTAGAGTCTAGACTAACCTTTGACTCCATGTCGGGGTGATATTCCGAAAGTTGTCCCCAAGCAGTGACCTACTTGGTGGTGCGGCTAATATAACTCCACGCGGTGTTGTAATAGTTGTAAAGATTGTGAGTGCTGACCTCGGTAACATCTAAGCTTCGATCCGATAGCATTTGATTAGAGAGAGATGCGTTGTTGCTACCGTGCTAACCATGTAAGGCCTAAGTATGTGGCCAGGTTGTGAGGACGAATAGGACGTTTTCGTGCATGCATCTTAAAAATCACCAAGTAAACCAAGAACCTTGTGGGAAAAGAGGAAATGGTACCCTCAGAAAATAATAAATCATCGCAGCTTAATAAATCACCAAAACAAGTCCCTCTACCATAAAAACTCGGCAAACCACCTCTTTCAGCCCTAAAAAACTTAGGAATCCTTCTAGTCTTACCTACCACCAAACACCCCACAAAGGACTTTTAGTTGTGATTTGTTGGAAATAGCGACTCTTGTTTGTGCACTTCTTAGACCTATTTTGTTTTCAATCACTATGCTTGTTGGTTGACACTCTGGTTTTCTTTTCCAGATGGCCGACCTTTTTCACGCAGTGGTTGACACTGAGGGCCGCATCCACTCAGACTGCCTACACTGGGAGGGGTTTCCCTCATTGCTTTTGGACGTTCTGAGCAGTGCTGGCTACCTCACACCGCCTCACTATGTGGGGGAGGAGTTCGAGGAGCACCGCGTGTTGAGGTGTCGTGTGCGTTTGTCGGTGTTGCCCCACCCGCTTCACCCGAAGTGGCCACCGTTGGAGGTCGAGGCGTTAGGGTACCGCCTGACTGACACATGGGAGGTGACCGCGATGCGGGCCTTGACCACATTCTGTGAGCAGTACCCTTTGGAGATAGCATTGACGCCTATCGGCTTGTTAGGGAGACGATCCCATGTGGATCGACAGGGTTGGACACTCGGACACTTCGGCTCTCATCTGCCCTAGGGAGGCGATCTTTGTTTCAGTACATTGCATGAATGCACTGTACCATCTACAGGACTTACTAGTCTAGGTGGTGACCTTCCTGATAGGTTCCAGGTTCCACCCAGGTCATGCACATGACCGTGGACTTGTGCGAGAGTGCCATCATAGAGATGACGGCAGAGCTTGCAGGGCAGGACACGAGGATCCACGTCTTGGAGGCTCACATGGATGAGCTTCATGAGGAGACTACTGACACAGCTGCCACTATAGACCACTTAGAGGACTAGGTTCAGGACTTACAGATGGCACTTGACGGTGTAACATCCCCAAATTAAATAAACTGTGGTGTTGACCAGGTTAATTGGAGTGGGTAAAAAGTTGACTTTTTGAACCGTAACTCGGATGAACGATCAGAGACCATGGATGCATAGAGCTTGTCGAGACGAATCCATTTTGCTATTCATACATCCTATTGGCATATTAGACCAGTCTGGCATGGGTCCAACAAATTAGAGCCGTCGGATTTCATTTAGGGTCATTTTTCCTAATATGTTCGGTAGCTCTCAAAGCACCGAGCTTTTTTTTTCTGCTGTCTCCATCACCTATTCGCTTCCTCTGCTCTCGTCGTTGGTTCCTGTTCCGCCGCCGCCCAGCAGCTCGCCGCCTTTGGTGGTGCAGCGCCCAGCAGCTCGCCGTCTCCGGTGGTGCTGCGGACGTCGTCGTGTCCTTGTGCCTCTCAGTGCGGTACCTCAACTTCCTATTTCCCTCTTGGTTTTATTCCCCTGCGAGGCCTTGAGATTGATTACTGAGTTGCCTGCTCGTGTGAATTGTTGCTGCCAGGAATCAATTAGGCTAGTCAGGACAGCGAGGAAGGAGAGGGAACAACGAAGGGAACCAGGTAGAGGCAGGGACTAGGAAGAGATAGAAGGGGAAAACTAGGGTTCTATCTATCACATCAAATCCTTCAGAAATCTGTGTTTTTTTCCGCTGTAAGGGTAATCTTCTATTCGTCCCTAGGTGTCTGTAGATGGATTTGGATGACCCGATTCATGAACCGAGTTTGTTTTAGACAGATTGAATTCGGCCAGCAGTCTTCTTTTCAAATCTGACATTAATTGGTTCAAAATTTCAATATTCATCAGATACAAAAGTTGTAGCCCCTGTTCATATCTTTCTATCAGCGTTAGTTTCACTCAATTCTGATAAGCGGTTTAGGAGCTATGGCCAAAACAGTTATGCAGTTCGACTAGGTTTACTGTATATGGAATTCTGTTTCGCATTATTTGACCAGGTTAAAAGGTGAATTGGTCCTGGGAATTCATAGTAAAGTTGTAGGAAATTTTCTGTAGATGTCCAAGATGTATTCATTTGCTACAATCAGTTAGAAAAATTATAAGTTATGATTGAAATAGCGAGCAACTCAGAAATATAGTCGAATTTTCAGAAATAATGAGAATTGCCAATTAAGATTTTTCTTTGAATATTCCATTGTAGACTTGGGATCCGTGTGGTCTAGACTCTAAGTTAAGGTTTCTCCACTGGTTTTGGGAGTGCCAGTGTCGAGAGTGAGACGTCGGGATTTCGTCAAGGTTAAGGCAAGAGCATGACGAACCTGTGTGGGTGGTATGAATGCCCATTGATTGTTTTCTTGAGCTTCTCGCTTGTGTTGTCAGTAATTATATTTTTATTATGTTTTTGTGTTCATGTTCCATGCTTTGTTTCACGATTCAAGTTTCAAGTTATTCATATACTTTCATGTTCCGGTGGATCCGGATGTGCAGTTTGGTTCTTTATTCATGTTCATGTGAGTAAGTGCTGGCCCCACATGCTCGGCTTTACTGGTAAATGCAAAGGATGTTTCAGGTTGTGTCGGTTTCAGACAAAAACTATTATTTCCTTGAGGTTCCTTTTGATCACTGTTCAATGGTTCATGAGATGTATTTGTTCTTCCAGTTCTAATTGTGCTTGCTGAGTATTTTATACCCACCCTTGTGTTTATTTGGTTTTTTTTGGTACCAATTGAACACGGCATGCATGGGGAGCAGCGATAGCACCTTTCTCTTGAGCACACACTCCATATTTACATATGCTTAGTTCAATCATATATTCACTAAACTGTAACTGGTTAAATTGGTTGGTTTACTTCTTTGTCATGGTTGAATGGGTCTGGTGAACGGGTTTTGATTCATTGTCGTTGCATGGGCTGTGATGCTTATTTATCAATTATTTGTCATTCTTATGAAATCTATATGAAATGTTGGCCAGAATACCAGTTTACAGGGGAGATTCTGACAAAATTTTGAATAATATCTAGACTTGTGGTTTTTTATTTTGGTTTGGTAGCCTCCGGGTTTTTGGGAGAAATCCGGGGTGTTACAGACGGTGCCAATGAGCACTTGGACTTTCACCACCAGCAAGAGGCAGCACAACACGCTGCGATGGAGATAGACTTGGATGGTGAGGAGCACAAGATGGACGAGGGCATCTTGGACATAGACTATGAGGTTGGCTGTCCATTCCCACCACAGAGCACCCCTATTGGCAGCCAGTCGTCCATTGGCGACTTAGGCGACTTAGCCTAGCTTTTGGGTTGTAGTTGCAGGCTAACTTAGATTACAGTACTCTTTTGATGTGATGATCTTGAGTCAGGATCACCCTTTTTTGTACTGCAGGTTTCATGATACTGGTTGTATGCAAAGCAATGTCATGATGTTATGAGTTCCGTTGATGATTGCAGCTTTTGCCATGTTTTATGATAATGGTTGTTATGAGAATGTTTTCCTTGCCCGAGGCTAATAAAGATAAAACGTGCAGATGGTAGGAACTCGTGGAAACCCTAGTGCAGCAGGACCAGAGGAGCGTCCATCGTAGCCCCCAATGAATAACCTCACCGAGGTTATGGCCGCTCAGACCAACTTACCCTACCAGCTCGTGGAAGGGCAGCGAGCCTTCCAGCAATTCCAGCAACAGCAACTGCCACACTAGCAAGGTGGTCAACGTGCCCACCAACAAGTTGCTAGCTTCCAGGACTTCATAGGCACCCAGCCGCCCCTGTTTAGCAAGACAGAGGAACCTCTGGATGCTAATGCTTGGCTTAGGACTTTTGAATCCAAGATCACTTTACTGACGGCCCCATGCTCAGAAGATAGCAAGGCTCGCTATGCCGCACAGCAGTTACGCGGTACCGCTCGCTTATGTTGGGAAAATTTCCATGCTATGGTTAAGAAGATAAAAATCTCCCCGGTTGTTTTTATGATCAATCAATGGATGGGTGTTTTTAGGAGGCAAGGTCCCATTGAGTGTACTTCTTTGGTCACTCGCATTTTTGATTCAATGGGCCTTTTGGATAATTACCGAGTCGAGTACCTCCCGCAGCCTCGGCCAAGTTTAGATGAATCTCATTTTGTTCAGAGTCACCTTATTACTCATGCTACAGACCAGAAGCTTGTTATGGTCTATCATAATAGTACAACCAGAATTCTATTGCCAGCACCGGAATACTGGTTGTACAGGTGCAAATCACTTTTGTTGGAGTTACAGCAGGAAGCCAGGCGGAGCGTGGCAGGAAGAATGACAAGAAGCATGTCCCGAAGAGAAAAAGCCATTTTACCGCAGTCCCAAGCAGCATGGGAGCCTCCAACCCCACCGTACATACCAGCAGAATCCAACTGGGAGCTGCAGCCTCCTCCAGTATACATGGCGGGAGGCTCAGGATGGCACGAGGCTCCTCATACGCAGTGGCATCCCCAAGACCCGTACTATCATCAATCATCCAGCTCAAGTAGCCCTCCGCACTTTGATGCATGTCGGTCCTTTTCAGCAAGGGTTTTGCGTGGCAGCATCGACGGGTTATCCAACCGCATGGGAACCCTAGAGGTAACTACTCACCGGATTGATGATACGTTAACCCAACACGTACAGCAGTCGCAGGCATGATGGGACCAGTCACTGCAGAATTACAGCACCCTCCAGAACAGCGTCCAGCAAGGAAATCAGAACCTGAACACCTATCTTCGGTCCCAAGGGTTTGACCCGAATGACCCACGGTACCTACAGCAGTAAGAAGCCCAGCTTGGGGGAGGACCCCCGCATAGGTAAGTCCATCTCAACCGTGTCTAGTGTTTTCTGTTTTTATTTTTATTTATGTTATTTTAGTTATGCTTTAAAAAAAACTCCTACTCGTTTATGGAAATGATGAATTTTTGCTATGACCTTCCCCTTTTATTCAAGTCTCAATAAGGTAGTCTTTTGTGTCTTGGATTTGTTGGCTTGATTTAATGATTTCCTTGGAAACTTAAAACTGGTGGGTAGCAAATGCTAAATCTGATTCTAGGTTGTTGGGAGCTAAGATATGATAAGTCTAGAGTTGCTTTTTTTGTACCCAAGTGAAGCTTGATCCCAGAGTTTTTGTTTCGAAGAGAATAAAATCCTAAGCTCCTCAGTGAAGAGTGAAAATCCTACCATAGCACCACATTTCAACCACTTACAAAGAACATGTGCTTTTGTATTGAGTTTTCTCAAGTTCATTGTGATCTTTGTAAGACTTACTTCATGCTCTTAAAATCGGAGTCACGTATACGCCACCATGTATGCCATACTTCTACTCTGGAAGTAAGCGCAACATGCCTATCATTTGCTTATCAAAAGAAAATACTCCAAAATAAAGAATTCTCTCTCCAAAAATGTTTTATGGAAATAAGGCCTAGGCTCCCAAAAAAAATGGACGAGTGTGAAGTCCATGCAAAAAAATGGACGAGTGTGAAGTCCATGGAATAAAAAGAGAGGGAAAGAAGAGGAAAAAGAAAAAGGGAGCCAAGCCTTACATTAAATTCTTTAAGGAGAGAATTCATCTAGAGGAGTTCATTTCATTCCAAGTGCCACATATACACACTTGCACACTTCGATTTGAGTGTATGATTTTGTCGAGGTTGTACTTGGCAGATATTTGTCCGGTAGGCACCCCGCTTCGTGCGAAGATTGATCACATTAGATTAACACAGAGACTCGGGATTTTATACTGGTTCGGGTCCTTGAGATCGAGTAATAACCCTACGTCCAGTTGTTTGCTTTTATTATCTCGGCGAGTACATATGACAATGATGTAACAAATACTCTCGGGTGGATTGGCTAAGATTGGGGATACCCTCTACGTGCAGGAACCCCCACTATTTATATCCAGGGAGACATGCCTTACAAGACAAAATAGACCTAAACCTAGTAGGACTCTTAACTATCATCGGGCTTTCCTTCTGCGATCTGGTCGTCGTGTCTTGTTCGGAGTCTTCTTTGGTCGGAGTCGGTAGTCGGCAACCCTCGTGGTCGGGCACCTGGGTATTATGGCCTCAACAGTAGCCCCCGAGCTTATCTTGTTCAGAAAAGGTTGTTTCTTGAATAGTCTTCGGGTCTTTTAACTCTTTGGATGATTTTTAGGATATGCAAATATCCCGTCAATCACTTTTATATGAGAGCTGGAAAAAGATCCCGAACTCCGAATGGAGAAACTTACATCTGAATAATAAGGTCAGAGAAAAATATAAGCCATAATCATAGTGAATAAAGAATATTTCATCTTGGAAACTAAAACGCCAAGGGTTGATGAAGCCTGCCTCGTGCATTTAAAATCCACCACGCACGTCTCCCGAAACTCTAGCAGCATACGTGACGTAAATCACGGCACTGTTCCAGTTCCTCAATCCACGCGTGAAGCGTCGCCCCAGGGTCTTTAAATATCGAATCCCTTGGATAGATCTGCACTTGAACCTTCCCTACTAAGCCATCCCCCTCCCCGCACCATGGGAAAGAAAAGACACAGCTGCAAGTTCAAGCTGCGTCGTCTCCTTTTCGGAGACTCTCCTCACAGCTCCGCCGAACCGCCGTCCGACAAGCCAGAGGACCCACCGGCGATGACACCACCCCCTGCTCCCCCTCAGGCTCCCTTCCTAGCCCTCCCTTGGTACGGGGATGAAGGAGTCGAGGTCGAACCACAAGGAGAGGCTCCGGCGATGGCGTCTCTGGCTCCCGAGGCCGCTGCGTCAAGCATCGCCGCCGGGAAAAGACCTACGTCGCCTTCTCCAACCCCACCATCCCCCATCTCCATCTCCCCCGGCTTGAGCCGGAACAAGGAGCCAGTGGAGCCTGACTAAGGCCGGAGTCCTCACGTGCAGGCACATCTTCGTCTTCAGCTCCGGTCGACACCAGCGGCGACGAGGAGCTCGCCCGGTGCCTCTTTGTCTCCCTGAACCGCGAGCTGATCGGGATCCCGGGAGACGGAGCGCTCGTGGACCTCATCAGCGACTCCGAAGAGGAGGAAGCGGAGGAGGCTCCACCGCCTAGCGCCGCACCACCCTGATCCTGGCCGACGATGTTATTTAGAGCCAAGATTGTTATTTTGAATTTTTAGTTTCAGGATAGTTATTGATCCCTTGTGAAATGTACTCCTTTTGGGTTAATAAAGTAATTTCATTTGGGAGACGCAATAATAGTCCCTTTCCTGTGTTTGGAAACTTTTGTGTTGATCAGTTTGTGAGATTGTCTGTTCAGAAAATAAGAATCCCCCGAACAAAACCTCTTTCCGAACAAATCAAGTGTTTTACCGTGTTCGGGAAATTAGTTCCCAGTCATAGATGATCGGGCTATTTCCTCAGAACACATTACCTATTCGGTCATTTAAAATTGTTAGCTTCCCTGGTAAGCTAACACATCCAAATGCATTGAATTTGACCTGCACAGTTTTTGAAACAACACCCGCCGCATAGAAAGGAAAGAATCCTTTGACCTAACAGTGACTGCGGATTGCGTGGATCGAGGCCAGTTTTCTCGGGGTTCATGCTCTCTCTCGAAACCATAAAGCCCCCAGGCACAGCCGCCTGGTCTCCATTTAGGCATTCGTCTTCCTTACTCGCATCTGCAACTGCTCGCCATTCCGCATTTGGTTTCTGCTTCTCATCCTCTTGCTCCTCCAATCCATCCAGCCGCTCTCTCGCCACCATGCTCTCCTCTCACCAGTCCTCATTCGGGGATGAATCGTCAGGGGAGCAGAATAGCGCCGCCGCCGAACGGGAGCTGAGCAGAGGATCTACGATTTGCACCACCGACAAGTACTGGTACCACGGCGAAACAGCTGAAGGAACTGGAGAATCTTGGATTACTTCCAGACACTACCACCTTCCCTCGTCGTCATGCGAAAGGTCAACTTTACCCGACACCTGACACTCTTGAGCTAGAGGCATTCCTTGAGTTCTTCCATTGCGGATTCAGAGTCTATCCATCAGATTTCTTCCACAGCATCTATGACTTCTACCAGATTGAGCTTGTGCACATCAAGCCTGGCTCTATGGCCATGCTTAGCGTCTTTGCTTTTCTGTGTGAAGCCTAGTTAGGGATTAAGCCATCATTGCTCCTATGGAGATATTTTACAAAGAACAACTCATGATCGGGTTAATTGGGTTTTCCTTGAGAGATCTTGAGACTTATATCCCCTTTCCAGAGAAAGATTCCTGGAAAGGCTACCAATGCCATTGGTTTTACATCACCCTTCCCCAAGCCTCAGTAGCAAAAGGGAAACATTTGATGCCTTATCTCAAAGAGGAAATCAAAGCCATGCCGAGAGTTACCCCTGAGATGCAGAAGCATATCGATCGGATCTTGGCGCTCCGTGAAGCAGGTCTGACAGCAGTTCATGTAGTAGAAATCTTCATTAGATGGAGATTTATCCCACTCATGACTCATGATTGCTTTGCCTGGTCTTTCATGGGCGACAATGACCCAAACAGAATGAAGCCAGATGGTAAGCCTTTTTCTTTCTGTTCGGTAATATTTCTGAGATTGTTTGGTCATTTGAGATGTCATGACTCTTGACCAACAGTTGTCCTAGAGCTGGATGTGGCTGCTCGCTTGAAGAAGATGCTGAATGCCGAGATCTCGGATTGGACAAGCATCCCAGCTCCCTATAGCGCCGACAACCCTCCTCCAGAGGTAAACTTGTTCTCAGAAAATATCCCTTCTTGATTAATGTTTATCCATCATGATTCCTGTTCTTCCCGAGCAGGCCCCTCCTATCGTTGATGCTCCCATTAAGAGCAGATCCATCAATGTTGAGGAGGAAGCAGAGCCAGCAGTTGATCAAGGTGCCGGGAACTGCCTGAACAATCTCCTGCCAAGGAGAAAAAGAACCCGAGCAGCACCAAAGCTGTAATTCCTCGAACCCGCAAGCGCTCTCGCAGCGCCAGCACGGAGAGGATGAATCCAGGATCGGGATCTCTTGGTGTGCCCAACGCCACAGAGCTGCCTGTCGGTCGTGATCCACCTCATCCTGATGACCAGGTATCAAGCATGATCGTATTCGATCGTTTATTTGCAGCTTTTGATCACATAACCAAATTTAAGTGTGTTTGCGAGATTTCTCGTCAGGAAATTCGTCCTACCCCACCACCATCAAAGCCTCACTCTGTTGCCCTGAAGAAGTTTAAAATCACTCTCCCGACGTCCGAGTAAGGGCCTCGACTTGTTTGGTTTTGCTTGATTGCTTCTCGCAGGGAGAATTTTTGTTTTAACTATTTTGTCTAGTCGGGAAACATAGGCCCTCAAACCTGCAGCTTCCTCTCCCACCAAGCCATCAGAGAAAGAGAAAACTCCCGAGCCTGGCTCGGTGGCACAGCCCGATGGTGCGGAGAAAACTGCAAAGGTTACAAGACCTGCTCCGACGCACTTGGGCCCGATCATTGCTTCGCTCTCTGCAGCTGAGGAGCAGTGGCATTCGCTAGACACTCGTGCCTCTGCTGCGAAAGCGTCTATGATCAAACTGGAGGCCCAAGTTGCCATTCTCCAGTCCAAGAAAGAAGGTACTTGAATTGTATAACCATGTCTGTTGTTGGTTCTTGTCCCGCAAGCTATTGTTAACACAACGCCTCTACTTCTGTAGTTAATTCCAAGAGCATTGAGCTACTCGAGAAGAAAAACTCGGATCTGGAAAGCCAGCTTGCTGCCCGGGACAAGGAAGTTGCTGATCTCACCGCACGTCTTGAAGCTTCAGAAAAGCGCAGCTCGTCCCTTGAAAGCAGGCTCATGGAGGGTGCATGCGTCGCTGCAACACACACCGTTGGGGCCTTGAAGAGCCATGTTCTAGACCTTGACGCTGCATTGCTTTCTCAAGGCTTCAAGTGCTCAGCCGGAGATGCTCAGGTACTATTTGACGATCTTGCCCCACTGGTGGAACCCTTCATTAAGAAACTTGGCCGCCATTTGAGTGAATCGGAGGACTCATCTTGAACTCTGTGATGGAATCCTGTAATAGGGCAAAACATGATTATTTTAGTCTATGACTTCTATCTTGCAAAACATATGCTTGCATGCTTTTGCGTAAGTGTTGACACCAGATTTTCGCACCATTCAGATGATGGCGTAGAGAGGCTAATACTGTGCGATGGGCCCGTTGACTGGTCAAAGATGAATGTGACGAGGAAGGAAGCCGATGCTGGAGAGGAGTCCGATGAAACAAGAAGTCCGATCTGATGATGGATAAAAGAAGAAGGACGCGTCGGCTAAGAAGGAAGCGTATCAAATGCGGGGACTATTTCCTTTTCAGAAGGTGTATGAGAGTCCCATTTTATGTTAAGCTTAGTTTACTTTATCTGCAAGTTAGTCAAGTCCGATCAGGACTCATCATGACCAGGGTATAAATATAAACCCTCGTCCATTGTAAAGAACTATTCTCACAATCAATACAACACGGCTTCACGCCAAAAACCCTAGTAGTAGTTACCGACGAAGCTCATTGGTGGACGGGCTGCATCAGTTCTGATCTCCGGCTTACCAGTAAGTTAGTCAACTTATCGAATTAGTATAGGCTTTGAATTGAGGCGCATCGCCCTTTCTCGTTTATACTGTTCAACCGATTTATCTCTGGATAATCAAGATTGATATAGATTCCCTACGTCGGAGCTAGATCAATATTGATTATTCAACATATTATCGTTTATCGGACTGCACTTTATGTCTAGATTCTCTACGTCGGAGCTAGATCATCAAGATTAGTCTAGATTCCCTACGTCGGAGCTAGAGTAATCTTGGTTATTTAAAGGTAGTCTTTTGCGGTTTGTTTGGAGTTGCTAGATTGGTTTAGATCTACGCCATGTGAATCAATTCTACTTCTTCAACGGCTTTGAGCATTGGTCTTGGTCCGATTTAAGCAATATTTATCTTACAGCATCGTTCTAGGTCCGATCCATGCCTTGTGGTTTAATCTGGTTGTTCTTTGAGTATTGCACTGGTGTAGATTCCCTACGTCGGAGCTGGATCTTTGCAATACGATTAGATTGATCTTTGATTGTCATGCTTGGTTTAGATTCCCTACGTCGGAGCTAGATTCATCTTGATCAGTCAAAGGAAGCTTTGGTTATACCTGATTGTTATTCGAGTGTTAAGTGTGATTTAGATTCCCTACGTCGGAGCTAGGTCTTGCTTGATTATTTGGTAGCATATCTTAGAATCAGAACGATCCTGTTAATGTTTTATCTGCTTATTTGCTTAATCTGGTTAACACCTGTGCGAGCATCTTGTTTAGTTGACAGGTTACGTCGGAGCTAGATTTCTCTAAAAAGGTTCTGGTCCGATTGGCTGGTTAGATGGTCCGATGAGATAAATCAAACTGGCAACTAGGCAAGATGGACAATGTATCAGCTTACACTTTGATTATTTAATATCTTGTTCAAAGGCACAGCTGATCCATTATTTACATATCGGTCATATTTTATGCATCTTGATTATTTAAAGACTGATCTGTTACAAGGTCCGATCCTGATTGGTCCGATTCTGAGGTCCGATTGGATGTCTGATTGAGGTTCGATTATTTGGTCCGATTGACGTCATCTATGAAGTCCGATTTTGAGGTCCGATTAGCATTGGCCGACACATTCTGATTGGGTCTTGGCTAAAATCCGACGTGCCTTCGCCGTTTGGAATAGAGCCGGCACAATCAAAGAGTAATTTAACTGTTTTATTCCCTTGTCAATTTCAGGTCAAATTGACTGGCACGCCACGAACTCGAACTAGGTGCAGGGCTAGCACTGGAGCGAAGCAGATCTCCCTGGTCTACGTGTGCTGCACGTGGAGGATACGACCGCCTTTTTCCGCATCAACACATTTTTGGCATGCCCAGTGGGACACGAGAAGCAAATTCCAAGATGTCGTCGTCTGATGCTGAAAGAGAAACCGCAACAAAGCTTGCTACTGAGAAAGAAACTGCAGCAAAACTTGCTGCTGAAAAAGAAGCTGCTGAGAAGGCCAAGAATGACAAGAACAAGACGCCTGAGACGGCCATTCCAATTACAAAGGCCGATCTGTCTAAAGCTCAATTAGATGCAGTTCAGGCTCAGATTGATGCATTCGAGAAGCTCTGCCTTGGCCAATTTGGACGTAATCGTTCAGGACCTATACTCAAAGGTCCTCTCCCAGATCCAGAATTGATCAAGAAGACGACTGATGCTCGGGAGTACCAGGTCAACATGACAGAGATGATTCACCAAGCTGTTCATCATGCATTGATTAACCAGTCAGGCACTTTGGTGAATTCTTTGGACAATCTTATCAAGAAGGCGGTGGATGATGCTATTTGCTTAAAAGGTCCAGTTTTTATACCAGACTCTGCAGGAACATCAGGGTCAGGAAAAGGCAAAGAAACTGAAAGTAATGCAATGACTGTTGTTCCACAGATTCCGATTGCTCCACCACCTCCTGTTGAATTGGCCAACGGTTTTCTGTTGATGGCCGATGGATCTATTGTCGGCCCGCATGGTGAAAAATATGCTAGGACTCTGAACGAAGAAGAGAAGCAACCTGCAGCTGCAAGGCTACGCGCAGAGATCCCTACACATCGGCGTATGATCGGTGATTACAATAATTATGTGATGGATATAGCTGATGGGACGTCACCTGGAAATCAACAGTCTGATTGGTCACAGAAAATAGCCGAGGTGATTCAGAATCAGTTCGGTTTGAAGCCTAAAGATGAAGCGAGGTTGTATCGGCACCCGTACCCGTCTTACTTTGATGCAGTGCCACTTCCTCCGCGTTACAGAGTGCCAGATTTCTCCAAATTCTCCGGGCAGGATGATATGACCACCATTGAGCATGTCAGCCGATTCCTGGCTCAATGTGGTGAAGCTGCTTCTGAGGAGGGACTCAAGCTCAGATTTTTCCCTCTGTCACTATCAGGGCCGGCATTTACTTGGTTTACGTCGTTGCCAGCGGGATCGGTAACAGGATGGTCCGATATGGAGAAGCAGTTCCATAAATACTTCTTTTCTGGTCTCAATGAAATGAAGATTTCTGATTTGATTGCTGTCAGGCAGAGAAACGATGAGACCGTCAAGGAGTATATCCAACAGTTCCGTGATACCAGGAATCGATGCTATAGTTTGAAGCTATCTGATATGCAGTTGGCCGAGCTTGCATTCTAGGGTTTGCTCGCACCGATCAAAGAAAAGTTTTCTGCTCAGGAGTTTGAGACATTGGGACAACTGGTACAGAAAGTGTCAGCCCATGAGGTCCGATATCAAGAGATGAAGCGTACAAAGTTTTCCAAGCAAGTATCTTATCTCTCTGATTCTAAAGGGGAGGCTGATGTCAACATAGCTGAATGGACCAAATCCAAGAAGCTGGTATCGCTCCCATGGATCAAACAGAACCCTGAGAAGTTTGGTTTTGATATAACAAAGGCCGATAAGATTTTTGATTTGCTGCTCAGTGAAAAGCTTATCCAACTCTCTGCAAATCACTCAATTCCATCGGCCGATGAGTTGAAGAAATGCAAATATTGCAAATGGCACAACTCAACTTCTCATGAAACAAATGAATGCAAGGTGTTCAGGAGGGAGATCCAATTGGCTATAGAATCTGTCAAGATCAAATTTGAAGATAATAAGAAAGCCATGAAGATTGACGGTCATCCCTTCCCTAGTAACTTTGCTGATTTCTCTTTTTCTGTTAATATGGTTGATGCTGATGAAAAAGGGAAGTTTAAAGTGCTTACATCGGACCACGCCAAGAGTTCTGGTGCCGTTGATCCTGCAGTCCAAGTTACCGTTGAAGAGCTACAGAGGAATCATCAGGCATTTGAGCGTGAATCTAATGCTCTTGGTGGATATCGGCCACGTGTGACTTCCCAGATGCTGATTAACAAGTACAAAAGACAGCAGGCAGCAGCTCGAGCATGGGAAGAACGTGAGGAACGACGACGTCGGAGACGCGAGTATCAAGCAAGGCGGCTTGATGAAGAGTTTGATGATCAGCGCCGACGTGATGACAGATCCGATGGCCGACGCCGATTTGATGATAGGTCCGATGGCCGACGCCCATATGATGACAAGTCCGATGGTAGGCACTGGTTTGATGATAGAGTCGACGATCGTCGTCAATACGGTTATAGGTCTGATTGGCATATGGACAGGCGTCAAGTTTATGACCGGTACGATCAGGATGATGATCACTGGAGATGTCCTTTCTTCGTATTCTGCTGGAACGAGAAACTCAGATTACCATCCAAAGCAGATTGTCCTGAATGCAGCCTCCAGTATGAAGAATACAGAGCTTTCAAGAGAGGTCGACGATCAGTTCATGAACGGATCGGCGTCAGGATTGATGATCATCATCAAGGAGATGAAGGCCGAGTTGATGCTCATGGCCATAAAAATATCGAAGGCCAGGTTGATGCTCTTGGCCCTGAAAAAATGGAAGAGAAGGCTCCAGTTCAGGATCGGACTAAAGAACCTCAAATGAAGCCTGGACAGTGATGTCCATCAGGGATTTCTAGGACCAAGAAGAGATGCGTGCAGCGTTTGCGCTATCATGAGCAGATTCAGGAGCAGGAATTAGCTAAGGAGAGGAAAACTTGGCGCATCAAGATGGCCAATGATGATGAAGCAAGCACATCGGCCCCAATAAACATGGTTTTGATGTTGCCTTTTGATTTTGCTGCTCCTGATGAACAAGATGATGATGAGACCAATTATGAGTTGGAAGAAGCCGTTGCATGCTTGGTTCTTGATTCAGAGAAGGCTATCTTTGAGAAGCCAAATGCAAACGGATATCGGCACCTGAAACCTCTGTACATCAAGGGATACGTTGATGGGAAGCCGATGACCAAAATGCTGGTTGATGGAGGAGCTGCAGTCAATCTCATGCCTTATTCCACGTTCCGCAAATTGGGAAAAGGGATTGATGATCTGATCAAGACCAATATGACGCTCAAGGATTTTGGTGGAAACGTTTCAGAGCCTCGGGGGGCAATTCATGTTGAATTGACCATCGGCAGCAAAACATTGCCGACCACCTTCTTTGTGATTGATGGCCAAGGTTCTTACAGCATGCTCCTCGGCGAGATTGGATTCATGCCAATTGTTGCATCCCATCCACGATGCACCAGTGTTAGATTCAATGGCAGGGCAATAATGTGGAGATCGTCCCGGCTGATGATTCGGTTAGCATTGCTACAGCTGAATCAACGATTTGGGAGTTTGAAGGAATTGAATGCCTGTCAGGAAAAACATGGGATGGTGACTTCCTCAAGGTGTCCGATCAAGGACTACAGCCGATCCAAGCAGTCGGCTCTGAGACTTTGTTTTAAATGGATGATTGTATAGAAGATTTTGAAGACCGAAGTGAATTCGGTAAGTTAGGATTTGGGTTTACGTCGGCCGATGAATTAGAAGAGATAGACATTGGATCTGGTGTTGATGATGTTGAAAAAACAAATCATGGAAATTAACGTGGCTGGTCCGACAAAAACAAAGGCCGATGTGGTTGATCAGTTGTTTCAAATACGTCTTTGATTGTTCTTTTTGCAAATTGAATCGGCCTGATTATTATTTCGTCCTGGGGGGCAACATTCGAGTTTGCTTATCCAATGGTACTACCCTAGCATTTGGGTAAATTTGTAAAGCCGATGCTACGCGTCAGGCTTGGAAGCCGATGAAAAATCGCCTCAAGAAAAAATAAGAGCCGGTGTAACATGCATCGCCTTAAGGATTATATACAACAAAAGAAGAGTATATTATATCATTAAGCCGCTCGATGGCGGAGCAGGCTATCAATGTATCAGACTACTTGGTGAGACAGGCAAGTCTCAGTGTTCAAGGCTGCAGGTATTTAACTATCAAATCAAGAGCAGTCTGACGGATCTTGTCAACATCAGCGATGATCTTAGCATCAGCTTCAGCGTTCCCTTCTACAGGCTTGATTGATTTATGAATTTCTTTGGCGGCCTTGATATGGATCTTGTAGTCCTCTTCAGCTTTTGACTTCAAAGCCGGAATGTCGTCAAGCTCTTTTGCCTTGGCCTAGATGCTTGATCGGACTTGGATAAGTTCCTGCTCCAATTTTTGTTCTCTAGCTCGAAGATTCTCAAGCTCTGATTGGATGGAAGCAGGACGAGCCGATAATTCTTCGATCAGTTTTGTTGACTCGTCAGCTTGGGCACGTTTTTCATCCCTGGCCTTGATCAGATCCTGCTGGGAGGTCCGATTTTCGATCCGGCGATTAGCTTGCATCACTGGGAAAGAGTGGCCTTCTATGTATGTCGCCGGAATCAATGCTTCCTCCAGGTCTGATGGGAGCTGACCTCGCAAAGTCTTGACGATTTCACGAATCGGCTCTGCATCTTGGACGAGATTGACGATGTTTTGATGAAGGAGTGCGGATATATCGAGTAGTTTTGCCTTCACTTCATCAGACAGTAAGTTTTGCCCAGAACTGATTTCTTCCTCTTCAGTTTGTAGCCGATCAAAATCGACTGATATGGTCTGGCTGGTTTGAGGAGTATCTTGAGCCTGCAAAAGAAATAATTAGATATAATATCAAAAGCTGATATGATTATATCGGGCTAGAAAGCTTACTTGTTTCCAGGCTAGTTCTTGCTCGGGTCCGATTAAAGGGTTGTTACTGCCCTGGATGTTTACTTGAGCAATCTCAAGATCCGTCAAGACATTCTGAATGATTTGGAAGAATAAGGATAAGTTGGCTATCAATTATTAAAGAAATTGATCAATGATTACCGTTACTTCTGTAGAATCAGATGATCGGACCTGTGGAGGAGTTACTGGTTGATCTTCTCGAAGGCCCTGATCTATTTGTGCTTGTTCTGCTTGAGGTGGTGGGCTTGATTGACGAGGCGACCCAGTTATAGTCCTCTCAGATGAAGACGTATGGCCCGAGTACTCCTGAACTGGGCTTGATTGCATCTGAATAGGGCTTGATAGTTTTTGTGGGTCCGATTCTGGTGCTTCTTCGGCCGATGGGCTTGAAGACTTGGTTGGACTGGGCTGGCGTGCAGAAGATTCTCTGATGACCTGAATTTACAGAAAGGATTAATTCCAATAAAGAAAGAAATCAAGTTGATGAAATTCTTGGACTTGCCAGAGCAGTCTTCGGGCGTTTGGGAATTTTAGAGGATGCCTGCTTCTTCCTTTTCCTGCTGTCGCCGTGTGCCGACAGAAGCTTGCCGATAATGGGAGAGTCACAGCCGATCCATGGATCTGGCGAGATATTGCTGTAGACGACTTGTCTCCCCGATCGAGTCATCGTTGGATGGGAACGATCGACGTCCTGGCAAAGAATTGTTCAACAGAATAAAGTTATGTAAAAGAGGGAAGCAAGTTCACAAATGTTACCTTTGGTCTGCCCTTGAAAGTAGGCTGCAACTTCCGGACATAAGTTTTGCAGGCGATGCAGAATAGATGTTGACGCCATTCGGTCCACCATGTGTTGAAGGTCCGATGAGCTACAAGGCAGATTGCAAAGGTGTCCAGATTGGTTTTATCAATAGGAGGCTCAAGCCCTAGAAGACGATCCCATTCCAAGCCTGTGTCAACTTTTCCCCTTGGAAAAACTTGATCGGTCAAGATTAGGTAGGGTGGAAGCTGTCCAATGCCAAACTGACGAGCGGCCAAGTTTGGATGATAGTATTCATAGGATGATTGCCCTGGCTTGCTCAGACTGAGGCCAATCGGGAGAAATCGAGCACTGATGCAAGTTTGGAAAATTGTCAGGGCTTCTGAATCTGCCTCTACAATCATGTTGAATTTGAATTTGTAGGGCAGCTCGAATTCATCAACACTGTCATATAGGAACCATAGCGCCTTATCATCAGCAATACCTCTGTAGAGGAGTGTAAAGTATTTGGATGATTCTTTGGCCGATAGCTTCTCAGCAGGGAAACCCATGGCAGCTTCACCAAGCGAAGTACATCGGCGCCAGGTGATCTCTTCCGATTCAGGCTTGCTTTCTGGGAATTTGTTCTTTCGAAAATCTACTTTGACGGCCTTGCTCAGATGTAGCATCAACCACATCTGAATGAACCACCATGGCCCGCCAAGATTGGTGATAAGCGATCCGGTCCTCAGGCGCTTGGCGACTTGATGAAGCAGATTGTATACTGCTCCTAGGAGGAACTGACCGAGGTTGATGACATGGTCGCTTACCAGCAATTCGGCCAGGTGTTGGAAGTTGGCCGTTGGACCAAGGGTGGTACCGCAAAAGAAGAATCTGTCCAACCACATGTTCAGAAAGGCCACATGCTCGCGGTCAGTCACGGGTCCGGTCCGATGATTTTTCTCCATGTATCCTGTCCAGCCGCCAGAGTTTTTGGTCTTGAAATGGTGTTTGAGTTTGATATTAAGCCGGAAGGGGCGTTTGTCGCCGGTGACGTTGAGGCCGAGAAGCATGACTACATCAAGTAGTGTTGGGGTCATCGGACCATGTCCAAAGAGAAAGGCGTTCAGTGCATCGGATCAGAAGTGTGATGCAGCGATCAAAAGATTCTCGTTTTTAGCGATGGGTCCGATGCTGAGGCCAATACACTGGGCGATATCTAATCTATCCCAGATTGCAGACTTGGAGGCCGACACTCTTAGATACCAGTCTTTCCATCCGGGGAGAACTGTCGGCCAGGAACGGAATGCATTCTTCCAATCTTCGATGTCGAGTCCGGAAGTTTTGAACGGAATGCGCAGGGTTTCCAGATTGATAATCTTGGTCGGGTCCGGTTCTCCCATTGGACCAAGAAAATAAACCCCATGGACATCGCCTACAGGGATTAGGGTTTGGGCACGAATGGCCTAGAAGAAGATTACGAAATGAGGACAAGTTTCAAAAGCCGAATTTCAGGCAGAAAGTAAAATCGGATTCAGTAGGGTACCTCTGGGATTGGGTGACGTAATTCTCCTACTGATGGTCCTGCGGGCGTCGAAGAGGAACCTGAGGCGAAGAAAGTCGATGAAGAGGAGGCTGAGGAGTTTGCTGCTGCCGCCATTGTCGAGCTTGAGGCTGCCGCCATTGTCGAGGTCATGACGGCCGCCATGGTGGAAATCGCTGCCGCTGATGAACTTGCTGGAGCCGAAGCGGAGAGGGAGGCGGATGCGGAAGACTTGAGGACGCCCATGGAAGAAGATTCGGCCATTTGAGTGGATTTTGATTAGGGGCTTGAGTAGATGCAAATGGCCGTTCGGGAGAAAGGAGGAAGAAGTTGAGCAGTGCGGGTTCTTGGCGAGGAAGGAGGAGTGTACAGCGTGGCCACCGGTGAAGATTTTTATAAAGAGAAAAACGGTCATGGCCCGAAGATCGAGGAGCCGCACAGTGCAGGGATGGAAAGTTTCGGCACGAAAATCGGTGAAGGAGTTATGATGACAGATACGAATTTTGGAACAAAATGATATTTTATTCCAAAATTGGGGGGCATGTGTTGACACCAGATTTTCGCACCAGTCAGATGATGGCGTAGAGAGGCTAGTACTGTGCGATGGGCCCGTTGACTGGTCAAAGATGAATGTGACGAGGAAGGAAGCCGATGCTGGAGAGGAGTCCGATGAAACAAGAAGTCCGATCTGATGATGGATAAAAGAAGAAGGACGCGTCGGCTAAGAAGGAAGCGTATCAAATGCGGGGACTATTTCCTTTTCAGAAGGCGTATGAGAGTCCCATTTTATGTTAAGCTTAGTTTACTTTATCTGCAAGTTAGTCAAGTCCGATCAGGACTCATCATGACCAGGGTATAAATATAAACCCTCGTCCATTGTAAAGAACTATTCTCACAATCAATACAACCCGGCTTCACGCCAAAAACCCTAGTAGTAGTTACCGACGAAGCTCATTGGTGGACGGGCTGCATCAGTTCTGATCTCCGGCTTACCAGTAAGTTAGTCAACTTATCGAATTAGTATAGGCTTTGAATTGAGGCGCATCGCCCTTTCTCGTTTATACTGTTCAACCGATTTATCTCTGGATAATCAAGATTGATATAGATTCCCTACGTCGGAGCTAGATCAATATTGATTATTCAACAGATTATCGTTTATCGGACTGCACTTTATGTCTAGATTCCCTACGTCGGAGCTAGATCATCAAGATTAGTCTAGATTCCCTACGTCGGAGCTAGAGTAATCTTGGTTATTTAAAGGTAGTCTTTTGCGGTTTGTTTGGAGTTGCTAGATTGGTTTAGATCTACGCCATGTGAATCAATTCTACTTCTTCAACGGCTTTGAGCATTGGTCTTGGTCCGATTTAAGCAATATTTATCTTACAGCATCGTTCTAGGTCCGATCATGCTTTGTGGTTTAATCTGGTTGTTCTTTGAGTATTGCACTGGTGTAGATTCCCTACGTCGGAGCTGGATCTTTGCAATACGATTAGATTGATCTTTGATTGTCATGCTTGGTTTAGATTCCCTACGTCGGAGCTAGATTCATCTTGATCAGTCAAAGGAAGCTTTGGTTATACCTGATTGTTATTCGAGTGTTAAGTGTGATTTAGATTCCCTACGTCGGAGCTAGGTCTTGCTTGACTATTTGGTAGCATATCTTAGAATCAGAACGATCCTGTTAATGTTTTATCTGCTTATTTGCTTAATCTGGTTAACACCTGTGCGAGCATCTTGTTTAGTTGACAGGTTGATGAGTTGAGTTTGATTGTCTAGCTATCTGATCTGATCATTGCTGGAGAAATCTAGATTCCCTACGTCGGAGCTAGATTTCTCTGAAAAGGTTCTGGTCCGATTGGCTGGTTAGATGGTCCGATGAGATAAATCAAACTGGCAACTAGGCAAGATGGACAATGTATCGGCTTACACTTTGATTATTTAATATCTTGTTCAAAGACACAGCTGATCCATTATTTACATATCGGTCATATTTTATGCATCTTGATTATTTAAAGACTGATCCGTTACAAGGTCCGATCCTGATTGGTCCGATTCTGAGGTCCGATTGGATGTCTGATTGAGGTCCGATTATTTGGTCCGATTGACATCATCTATGAAGTCCGATTTTGAGGTCCGATTGGCATCGGCCGACACATTCTGATTGGGTCTTGGCTAAAATCCGACGTGCCTTCGCCGTTTGGAATAGAGCCGGCACAATCAAAGAGTAATTTAACTGTTTTATTCCCTTGTCAATTTCAGGTCAAATTGACTGGCACGCCACGAACTCGAACTAGGTGCAGGGCTGGCACTGGAGCGAAGCAGATCTCCCTGGTCTACGTGTGCTGCACGTGGAGGATACGACCGCCGATTTTCCGCGTCAACAGTAAGTCATAGAGCTGATCGGCCTTTTATGGCACTTTTTAACTGATAGCTTTATCATAGCTAACGTCCTGTTACCATAAGCTATTTTGGAATTGTTTAGTTGCTGAGATGCGAGCGATCTTCTGAACTGTGTAATTCCTTGTAGTCATGGTGTTCGATATTTTAACACAGTCTAGCTTTCTTGATTTAAAAAGCCTGATTCTTGCGAGGTAGTAGTACCATAGTAGCCCCCGGGCTCTTTTGTAGCATGTGGACATGCTAGAAAAGAGTCTAGAAGTACTAACCACAAGAATTTCTTGATTATATGGGGAGCCCCCGAGCGTTGCGCCTGGGATGTGTAGGATAGGTCTAAAAAAACTTTCAGCGTAGTAGTCCCTGGCTCTTTGTTAGTATATGAAATATGGTAACAAAGAGTAGAAACAGAATGGAAAAATAACACCCAGCCCCCGAGCGTAATTGCGAGGGTGAGTAAAGTGTATAGAACTTATCTTTTTATTTTTGTTGGTGCCGAAAGTGACGCGGATGATGACCACTCATGCCAAACTGTTGGATAGGCTTGAACTTGCTGGATTACCTTGCTTTAAGCGTAAAATCTGCGTAGTTGATCCATGTTCCACGTGTTTGGCAGTACGTCTCCATCTATCTCCGCGATCCGGTAGGCTCCTGGTCTTGCGATGTCTACTACAATGTAAGGCCCTTACCATGGGGAGGACAACTTAGTTTTGTCCTTGGTGCGTTGGTCTAATTTGAGCACTATGTCACCAATGCATAGGCTCCTGTCGCGAACATTAGCATCGTAGTATTGTCGCAACTTTTGCTGATACTGGGCCACTCTAAAGGAGGAGTAGCTCATCGGTGCGTCTGTTAGGCTCTTCAGTTTCCAAAAACATTGCCACGCATGGGGTTTGTAATCGATGTTGGACGGTAAAATCGCTTCGGCTCCATACACCAAGAAAAAGGGGGTTTCGCCTGTTGCTCGGTTCATGGTGGTCCTCATCGACCATAGTACTGTAGGGCCTTCATGAATCCATCGCTTGTCGTAAGCTTGCAATCTATTAAAGATCCTCTTCTTGATGTCTTGGAGCATGATGTCGTTAGCACGCTCTACTTGCCCATTTGTTTTTGAGTGATTTACCGATGACCGATCAGGCTTGATCCCGTGGTCGCAGCAGAAATCAGAGAACTTTTTACTTTTAAACTGTGTTCCATTGTCAGAGATTATCCTGTTCGGGACGCCGAATCGTACGACAATACTCTGTAGGAATTGATAGCTACCTCTTTTGTGATTTTCTGAACCGTTTCGGCCTCGACCCATTTCGTAAATGTGTCTATGCCGACGAATAGAAATCTGTAACCCCCCGACCGCCCTTGGAAAAGGACCGAGGATGTCTATTCCCCATGTGGCAAAGGGCCATCATAGGGGAATAGTGTTTAGAGCTTGCCAAGTTTAGTCTGTTTCCGTGCGAAGAATTGGCATGCCTCGCACTTCTTAACTAACTCGCTCGCGTCTTGAAGAGCTGTAGGCCAGTAAAAGCTCTGTCGGAATGCTTTCCCTGCTAGATATCGGGGAGAAGCGTGAGATCCACAGATTCCTCCATGAATATCATGGAGCAAACTAATGCCCTCGGCCCGTGTGATGCATTTGAGGAGCAATCCATTGCGTGCTAGTTTGTATAGTCGTTCGTCGACCAATTGATAGTTCTTGGCTTTATGATGGATTTTCTCCAGTGTCGCATCATCGTTGGGTATAGCTTGGTTTGTGAGGTACGCCCGGATTGGCCATCAATGTGCACCAACTCATAATAATAATGATGTTCATGAAGAAAGGAAGCGTCAACTGAGCCTTGAAGGAAGCTAACACTTTAAAAGGATCGTCATAAGGAATTTGAGAAGGAAGCTAACACTTCAAAAGGATCGTCATCAGGAATTTGAGATAAAAAAATGGACCAGTCATGAGCAGCAGGACAGAGGAGGAGACTGTAGTTCCACAAAATGATAGTCCCTACCTAGTTTGGCTCTTTAGGTCACTAACATTATTATCTAAAGTCACCCAATGATCCATTGTTTAACCATTAGATATCAATTCACCACTGCATGTACATTTACAAAGATGAGAAGACATGTTCTGAAGAAACAGAAGGGATGATGTACAACAGTACAAGAACTGATTTCTACCAGGTACAACATTTGGATGGACAGATGCCCCCTACCACTTCACCTGAGCAGGAGATGAACCTATGTCAAGCCTGTGCGGAATTTTGTCTGGTAGACGAATACAATGTTGCAAGGAGTGCAGCCCCAATCCTGGACTCCTCCTCCATTACCCTGAGACTAACTGACTAACTCAGGAGATAAACCTATGTCAAGCCTATGCAGAATTTTGTCTAGTCGACGAATACGATGCTGCAAGGAGCGCAGCTCCAATCCCGGATCCCTCCTCCATCACCCTGAGACTAACTGTGGAGGCAATTTCATCCCCGAGGATCTCATCCACGGCTTCGTTCAGATACTCCCTGAAAACTGAATAGCCTTGGTAGAGACCACCTTCAATCGCGACAACTGATCTCTTTGGCTCGCCTCTTATTTTTCTAACCATGGTGGTGCCACAAAGTGTTCCATCACGGCCAATTTTTTGAAGAACTGCAACGATCCCAGCTGCTGCCAGACGGGCAGCTCTTCGGGTGACAATATCACATACTCTCACAACAAGTCTCCGAGTCTTCAGTGGAACATCTTGAATCTGTAAGGGAAATTACATGATTGATGAGATGGTTGTGAAATGGAAATATAGCAGATTCGTATATAAACAACATTCTAGATGAGCATTCAGCTGTCAG
>CM014270.1:32395221-32414880 GCA_004135705.1 Alloteropsis semialata
CCTCTGGGATTGGATGACGTACTTCTCCTACTGATGGTCCTGCGGGCGTCGAAGAGGAACCTGAGGCGAAGAAGGTCGATGAAGAGGAGGCTGAGGAGTTTGCTGCTGCCGCCATTGTCGAGCTTGAGGCTGCCGCCATTGTCGAGGTCATGACGGCCGCCATGGTGGAAATCGCTGCCGCTGATGAACTTGCTGGAGCCGAAGCGGAGAGGGAGGCGGATGCGGAAGACTTGAGGACGCCCATGGAAGAAGATGATTCGGCCATTTGAGTGGATTTTGATTAGGGGCTTGAGTAGATGCAAATGGTCGTTCGGGAGAAAGGAGGAAGAAGATGAGCAGTGCGGGTTCTTGGCGAGGAAGGAGGAGTGTACAGCGTGGCCGCCGGTGAAGATTTTTATAAAGAGAAAACGGTCATGGCCCGAAGATCGAGGAGCCGCACAGTGCAGGGATGGAAAGTTTCGGCACGAAAATCGGTGAAGGAGTTATGATGACAGATACGAATTTTGGAACAAAATGATATTTTATTCCAAAATTGGGGGGCATGTGTTGACACCAGATTTTCGCACCAGTCAGATGATGGCGTAGAGAGGCTAATACTGTGCGATGGGCCCGTTGACTGGTCAAAGATGAATGTGACGAGGAAGGAAGCCGATGCTGGAGAGGAGTCCGATGAAACAAGAAGTCCGATCTGATGATGGATAAAAGAAGAAGGACGCGTCGGCTAAGAAGGAAGCGTATCAAATGCGGGGACTATTTCCTTTTCAGAAGGCGTATGAGAGTCCCATTTTATGTTAAGCTTAGTTTACTTTATCTGCAAGTTAGTCAAGTCCGATCAGGACTCATCATGACCAGGGTATAAATATGAACCCTCGTCCATTGTAAAGAACTATTCTCACAATCAATACAACCCGGCTTCACGCCAAAAACCCTAGTAGTAGTTACCGACGAAGCTCATTGGTGGACGGGCTGCATCAGTTCTGATCTCCGGCTTACCAGTAAGTTAGTCAACTTATCGAATTAGTATAGGCTTTGAATTGAGGCGCATCGCCCTTTCTCGTTTATACTGTTCAACCGATTTATCTCTGGATAATCAAGATTGATATAGATTCCCTACGTCGGAGCTAGATCAATATTGATTATTCAACAGATTATCGTTTATCGGACTGCACTTTATGTCTAGATTCCCTACGTCGGAGCTAGATCATCAAGATTAGTCTAGATTCCCTACGTCGGAGCTAGAGTAATCTTGGTTATTTAAAGGTAGTCTTTTGCGGTTTGTTTGGAGTTGCTAGATTGGTTTAGATCTACGCCATGTGAATCAATTCTACTTTTTCAACGGCTTTGAGCATTGGTCTTGGTCCGATTTAAGCAATATTTATCTTACAGCATCGTTCTAGGTCCGATCCTGCTTTGTGGTTTAATCTGGTTGTTCTTTGAGTATTGCACTGGTGTAGATTCCCTACGTCGGAGCTGGATCTTTGCAATACGATTAGATTGATCTTTGATTGTCATGCTTGGTTTAGATTCCCTACGTCGGAGCTAGATTCATCTTGATTAGTCAAAGGAAGCTTTGGTTATACCTGATTGTTATTCGAGTGTTAAGTGTGATTTAGATTCCCTACGTCGGAGCTAGGTCTTGCTTGACTATTTGGTAGCATATCTTAGAATCAGAACGATCCTGTTAATGTTTTATCTGCTTATTTGCTTAATCTGGTTAACACCTGTGCGAGCATCTTGTTTAGTTGACAGGTTGATGAGTTGAGTTTGATTGTCTAGCTATCTGATCTGATCATTGCTGGAGAAATCTAGATTCCCTACGTCGGAGCTAGATTTCTCTGAAAAGGTTCTGGTCCGATTGGCTGGTTAGATGGTCCGATGAGATAAATCAAACTGGCAACTAGGCAAGATGGACAATGTATCGGCTTACACTTTGATTATTTAATATCTTGTTCAAAGACACAGCTGATCCATTATTTACATATCGGTCATATTTTATGCATCTTGATTATTTAAAGACTGATCCGTTACAAGGTCCGATCCTGATTGGTCCGATTCTGAGGTCCGATTGGATGTCTGATTGAGGTCCGATTATTTGGTCCGATTGACATCATCTATGAAGTCCGATTTTGAGGTCCGATTAGCATCGGCCGACACATTCTGATTGGGTCTTGGCTAAAATCCGACGTGCCTTCGCCGTTTGGAATAGAGCCGGCACAATCAAAGAGTAATTTAACTGTTTTATTCCCTTGTCAATTTCAGGTCAAATTGACTGGCACGCCACGAACTCGAACTAGGTGCAGGGCTGGCACTGGAGCGAAGCAGATCTCCCTGGTCTACGTGTGCTGCACGTGGAGGATACGACCGCCGATTTTCCGCGTCAACAGTAAGTCATAGAGCTGATCGGCCTTTTATGGCACTTTTTAACTGATAGCTTTATCATAGCTAACGTCCTGTTACCATAAGCTATTTTGGAATTGTTTAGTTGCTGAGATGCGAGCGATCTTCTGAACTGTGTAATTCCTTGTAGTCATGGTGTTCGATATTTTAACACAGTCTAGCTTTCTTGATTTAAAAAGCCTGATTCTTGCGAGGTAGTAGTACCATAGTAGCCCCCGGGCTCTTTTGTAGCATGTGGACATGCTAGAAAAGAGTCTAGAAGTACTAACCACAAGAATTTCTTGATTATATGGGGAGCCCCCGAGCGTTGCGCCTGGGATGTGTAGGATAGGTCTAAAAAAACTTTCAGCGTAGTAGTCCCTGGCTCTTTGTTAGTATATGAAATATGGTAACAAAGAGTAGAAACAGAATAGAAAAATAACACCCAGCCCCCGAGCGTAATTGCGAGGGTGAGTAAAGTGTATAGAACTTATCTTTTTGTTTTTGTTGGTGCCGAAAGTGACGCGGATGATGACCACTCATGCCAAACTGTTGGATAGGCTTGAACTTTCTAGATTACCTTGGTTTAAGCATAAAATCTGCGTAGTTGATCCATGTTCCACGTGTTTGGCAGTACGTCTCCATCTATCTCCGCGATCCGGTAGGCTCCTGGTCTTGCGATGTCTACTACAATGTAAGGCCCTTACCATGGGGAGGACAACTTAGTTTTGTCCTTGGTGCGTTGGTCTAATTTGAGCACTATGTCACCAATGCATAGGCTCCTGTCGCGAACATTAGCATCGTAGTATTGTCGCAACTTTTGCTGATACTGGGCCACTCTAAAGGAGGAGTAGCTCATCGGTGCGTCTGTTAGGCTCTTCAGTTTCCAAAAACATTGCCACGCATGGGGTTTGTAATCGATGTTGGACGGTAAAATCGCTTCGGCTCCATACACCAAGAAAAAGGGGGTTTCGCCTGTTGCTCGGTTCATGGTGGTCCTCATCGACCATAGTACTGTAGGGCCTTCATGAATCCATCGCTTGTCGTAAGCTTGCAATCTATTAAAGATCCTCTTCTTGATGTCTTGGAGCATGATGTCGTTAGCACGCTCTACTTGCCCATTTGTTTTTGAGTGATTTACCGATGACCGATCAGGCTTGATCCCGTGGTCGCAGCAGAAATCAGAGAACTTTTTACTTTTAAACTGTGTTCCATTGTCAGAGATTATCCTGTTCGGGACGCCGAATCGTACGACAATACTCTGTAGGAATTGATAGCTACCTCTTTTGTGATTTTCTGAACCGTTTCGGCCTCGACCCATTTCGTAAATGTGTCTATGCCGACGAATAGAAATCTGTAACCCCCCGACCGCCCTTGGAAAAGGACCGAGGATGTCTATTCCCCATGTGGCAAAGGGCCATCATAGGGGAATAGTGTTTAGAGCTTGCCAAGTTTAGTCTGTTTCCGTGCGAAGAATTGGCATGCCTCGCACTTCTTAACTAACTCGCTCGCGTCTTGAAGAGCTGTAGGCCAGTAAAAGCTCTGTCGGAATGCTTTCCCTGCTAGATATCGGGGAGAAGCGTGAGATCCACAGATTCCTCCATGAATATCATGGAGCAAACTAATGCCCTCGGCCCGTGTGATGCATTTGAGGAGCAATCCATTGCGTGCTAGTTTGTATAGTCGTTCGTCGACCAATTGATAGTTCTTGGCTTTATGATGGATTTTCTCCAGTGTCGCATCATCGTTGGGTATAGCTTGGTTTGTGAGGTACGCCCGGATTGGGTCCATCCAGTTCTCCTCGTTTCCAACTAGAGCGGCAGCTCGAGCCATATTGACCAACATAGACTCCTTGACGGATTCGTTGCTTGTAGCAATTGTGCCTTTGGCAGGCGCAGTTTTTTGGTTCGGCAAAGGGACCGACATAGATGGTTTAGTAAGAACTTCAGGTAACACGTTACCTGGAAGTTGTGTGCATTCGGCAGCTGCTTTGGCTAGCTTGTCTGCATCGCTATTGTACTCCCTTTTGACGTGTCGTACTTCAAGCCCATCAAATTTGCTTTCCATCCTCCTATATGCTTCCAAGTATTTGGCCATGACATCGTTTCGCGCAGTGTACTCTTTCGTGACTTGTTTAGCAGCTAACTCGAAATCCCCTTTCACGAGCAGCCTCTTAACACCCAGAGATGCAGCTATGCGAAGTCCTGTTAAAAGCCCTTCATACTCGGCAACATTGTTAGTAGGGGTTGGATCAACAAAATTGATTTGTAATGCGTACCTGATGATGTCATTGTGAGGAGAAATTAGTACCACCCCAGCCCCTACGCCAGCTCTACAAAATGCTCCTTCATAGAACATGGTCAAATGTTCAGGATTTTGGGCGCTCTCTTCGGGTTCGGGATTAGTCCACTCTGCGATGAAATCTGCCAGAGGCTGCGACTTGATGGTAGTTCTGGGTATGAATTCAACATCGTAAGCCCCTAGCTCCACAGACCACTGTGCGATCCTTCCCACAGCATCCCAATTATGTAAAATGGTGCCTAGGGGATAGGTTGACACGACCTTGATCTTGTGGCTCAGAAAATAATGCTTAAGTTTCCAGGAAGTCATTAGCAAAGCATATAGTAATTTCTGAATCTGAGGGTACCTTGTTTTTGCGTCATGCAACACCTCGCTCATGAAGTAAACGGGGTGTTGTGTTGTTGACTTTTCTATAGGTCTCTCAACCACCAGAACAGTGCTAACAACTGTTGGTGTTGCTGCTACGTATACCAACATCTCTTCTTTGGGTTGAGGCGGGACCAACACGGGCATTTTCCGTAGGTATTGCTTGAACGCCTGGAACGCCTCTTCTGCCTCTGTTGACCATTCAAAGCGATGAGACCAAAGCCAATAAGCCCAGACAATAGCTAAGACAGAGAAATCGAGACAAGCAACTTTATATTACTTATCAACAGTGTTCTCAGGAATCAGCCCTTTACACGTTGGCTAAGGGTCTCCTTTTATAGGGAGGCCAAAGGGCATCTTTACATTCCTCTTATGCCCCCAAAAACCAAGCATCATCCTCTAAACTATACAACTTAGATGTTCCAGGGACATGACTGTACATTCGCAAGCATCAGTGTGAATGCGTAGACCGGCTTCACCGTGTTTGACTCGGCTTGGACTCGGTCCACCTTGGCTTCGTCGGCGTGTAGGATGGCGCCACCACCTCTGCAATTCGCTTCGGTCTAGACAATAGCGACGACGATCCTCCACCAGCTCCCGAAGCCAATAGCTCATCATTGAATCTGCATTATAATCAGAAACGAAGCAAGCCAGGGCTCTACTCATCACATTTAGCACTTAATGTTACTTCTATTTCATCAAAACAGCTTCTGAAGCCATTCTATGGCCATGTTCTGGTGTTTCGTCCGTTCTCAGGACAAAGCCAACCCAGCGGCATGCGCAGGGACGAAACCAAAATGACTTGCCCTTTTTCTACGAAGTTAGTGTGCCTGACATGTTACTCAAAATTTATTAGAAAGTGTTTCTTGGCAGGCCAATCCCCCAACAGTAGCCCCTCACGGACGAGGGCTTTCTTCAACAGGCCGAGTTCCACGAATCCTGGATTCCCTGCCTGCCAGAGAAACGCCTCCTCCCGTTGGAATTAAGCCCGAGTTTGCATCTTTGTTTTTAGTGTCCCACATTTGCTTCGTAGACTTCTTTTTACATTTCTATTTGGCTTCGTCATCTATAATTTGATGGAACTGTTTTGCTTTTAGCACTAGCGACGGCCGTATTTTTACCGTTGTGTTTTATTTTGCTTCGTTAGTTTTGAATCCCTGTGACGTTTCGTTTACCGAGGCAGTTAACGGTCACATTTTTTACCCCTCTATAAATAGGACCGAAGGGGGGTGATTTTACTTGCTTCGTTTGAATTATCTGCGATAGCTTGCTACTGACACTTCTGTTTGCCTCATCAGTTCTTAGCTTTTGAGCTTTGTTTTCCTCGTCCGTCACAAGTAAGTCAGTTTTCTTTGTTCCTGAATTGGGTTGCTTTATTTCAATTTTTATTTTTATTTTCTTGTTTCGTTTGCTTATATTCATTTTTCTCCTTTTGTAGTGGCTCGCACAAAGCAGACCGCTAGACTAATTGGCGCATCTGATTCTGACGAGGAAGGTTCTCACCATCCTACTATCATGAACGATGACGAAGCTGTTGCTTTCGCCCAAGAGCTTGATGTTGGGGTTGCCATGGAAGTAGATGAGAGGGGTAAGGCCCTGCAGAGGAGGGTGAGTTTGTGGAAGGTGATGATACCGAGGATGCCGAGTCTGTATCGGACGAGGCTCTTGAGGACGTGGAAGCTGATTTGTCAGATCTCACGGATTTTTGGAAGAAACCTCGTACGACCATTTTTGGGAAGTCTTTTGTGACCACCAATTTGATTAAGTTTTATGAGGAGAAGGGTTATTTCCCTGTTGGACATGGGCGAGCCCCAGGCGATGAAGTTACCCCTGCTCCTCAGGCCGACGAAGCTGTTGTCTTTAGGGACTTATTTACTGCCGGTCTTCGGATGCCTATTGACAATATTATTGCTGAGATGCTTGGGAGATTTGGGCTCTAGCTTTACCATCTTACTCCTAACGGCATCACCCATCTGCTTCGATTTTTCTGGGCGGTGAAAACGAATGGCTCTGATGTTAATGTGGACGGCATCGTCCGATATTTTGAGGGTAATCGTCAGACGAAAGGTGTTAAGATTGATGGATTTGAGTATGAGCCAGATTATGGGAGTGTCAGCTTCTGTGCTCGTCGGCGCCTTACTGACTTAGAGAAGGTAGAGCTTACCTTCAGCCAACGTAACGCCTGGGATCGTAATTGGCGCAAGTACTGGCTTTATGTGAAAGTGCCTTCGTTGGAGGTTACTTTGGAGGATGGTATGAAGCAGGTGACCTTTCCCCTGCATGGCCAAGTTTTGCCAAGTAATTTCATTTCTTGTCCTCCATTTAACCCAAAGACGCCTGGCTACAGTCGATGTGAAACAACTTTTTTCAAGGCCAGTTGAGTTAGCAGCAGTCGTGATCTTATCGAGGAAGGGCTTGCTATGGGAGTAAATTTTCTTTCGGCTAATTGGAAGCCATATGCCGTTGAGATGAGGTCTTATCGTGGCTTGGATCATGTGTGCTTTCCTCTTTTTGGGGCCAAGAAGCCTCCACATATGTTAGACTATGCTTATGTTCAGTCCATCGAGCTTATGGCTAAAACTATTCTTGGGAAATACACGTCGATGGAGCATGACAGTTGTGTCGCTTTGTTGGACGGTGTCCGCTTCAACGGAGTGTTTGAAGAAATGAAAGTTAGCTACCCTCAACGAGCCACCCCCCAAACCCGGTAAAAAGCTCACGGCTGTTGACCACCCTAGTGTGGCGCCTGCTACGAAGCCGGGCCGCGGCCGTGGGAAGAGGGGTCGTGGCTCAGGCCGTGCCGCGGGTGGTGGTTCTGATGAATGTGGAGACGAAGGCGGTGGCAGCAGCGCCATAGCTCCTTCTGGCCGTGGAGGTCAGGCAAGGACTCGTGGCACTAAGGCCATTTCTACTAAGAAGAGGGCGTCGACCACTGCTCTTGAAGCTTTGAAGCGACAGCGGCTAAGCGGGGCTTTGCCTATAACTCCTATCTCGAGTGCGCCTCCACCGCCACTGGCTTCGTCTGCTCCTCCTATTGCTAATGCTACCCCTGCACCCGCTGCAATGGCGGTGCCTTCTTCTGGTGCGCCTGCTGCCCCTGCTACTGTTCCAGCTTCTGCCACTGTGGCAGTGCCTTCTTCTGTTACTGCTTCGGCTTCGATTTCGGCTGCTATTGACCTTACTTTTGGAGGTTAGTTGTTTTGTTGTATTTTACCTCTTTAAGTTAGTCTTTGCTAACTTATGATTGTTGTTTACAGTTAAACCGTCTGCTGGTCCTTTTCTTCGGGTTTGTATCCCGGGCTGCATTGATGACGAAGAGGATGACGTCAGTTATAGCCGCCTTCTGAGGGAAGATGAAACTAAGGATTTGGCTTCTGCGGACCTTGAAGTTTCATCGGCCCCAGAAATGCCTTCTTCTCTTGATGTTTTGGCGAAGGCGGCGGCTAAGTCTCCTCTTGAGACTGTTCACGAGGATGCCGAGCATCCTAAATCTGTTGCTGATGCTGACGAGGGTTCGGGTGGTGTACATGTGGCTGCTGCCTCACCTGTTGCTCCTATTCATGGGATAGAAACTGAACCCTCTGCCGGCCCAGCCAATGTTGATTCCCAGCCTACCAATGTGGAAGGTAATATTTATTTTTACCTTCGTGTGTTAGGTTCAGTTTTTGGCAAGAATGCGCTAAGTGTTTGTGTGTAAAACGTTTCAGGCACCGCTAATGTTGACGTTGATTCCTTTGTTAATCACCTTCGTCGAGATGGGCTTTGTTCTATGAACGATGTCCCTGATTTTTCTCCAGATGGTATTTTTTGCTATCTCTTGTTTTTCGTCTGCCGTGAGCTTTTTGGCTTCGTTACTAATTATAACGTTTTTGTAGAGTTTGAGAATCGTGTGAAGACTTTTAATCTTGTTGTCGTTGTTGGGTCATGCATCACTGGCAACATGATGGCAACTGATGTTTCCTTCGACCTTGTATTTTCATTTTTGGCTTTGTCTGAGTTATTGCCTTTGTTTTCAGTCGATGATTTCGCTTCACGAGCTCTGTGCGCGCCTTCTGGTTCGTCTCAATGACATTGAAAGCGAAAGGGCTGAGCTAGAGACTTTGCTGAAGGAGCGCGAGAAATGGCTTTCTAAGCAAGCTAATGTTGCCAGTTTGAAGGAATCTCTTGAGGCGGAGAAGGAACAGCTTCGTGTGCAATGTGAAGGCGCTCATACAGAGATCTAGGACAAAGTTGCTAGTCTTGAAGCCGAGCGTTCTCGTAATATCGAGACTATTGAAGGGCTTGTACAAAGATAGTTGAAGATGCCACTTTAGTCCATGAATTGAAGAATCAAATAAAGAGTTTGGAAGGTGCGAAGGAGAAGTTCTCCACTGATGCTGAAAAGTATAAAAGAGATCTTCTTGTTGCTGTTGATATGAAGAACTCTCTGGGTGACGAAGCTAACAGGCTCAGGGCCACAGTTAAGAAGCTTCGTTCTGAAAAGGAACAGATGGAAGAGGAAATTTATTGTCGTGGTTCAAAGGTCTACCGGGAATACGAAGCAGCTCTTAAGCAATATGGTGGAGAGCCCCTTCCCTTCCCGAACCAAGAGTATAGCTTTGAGAAGCTTTTTAATTGGCTTGATGATGAGTTTAAGTTCCTTCCAGACGTACTGTCCAAAGTTGGGGACTATGCAGCTCATACATGCATAACCAACACCTTCAAAATGCTCTCGGACCAGGGCTGCCCTCACTACAAGAATCTCTTGCGGAGGGATTATCAATTTCCTGTTGCGCTCAATCTGGATCGGAAAGAGTTGTTTAGCGAACCTATTATTGCTACTCGGGGCACCTTCTTGAAGAAGTTTTGGTCTGCCACTGGTCGAGAATGCACGCGTCACACGGCTTATGATCACCTTGCCAATGTTGGCTTCGTTTGTTCTCTTCTAGTGTTTGTTTATTTTTCAACGAAGCTTTCCATTATTTTCTTCTGACAGCTTATTTTGTCTCAGGCTAAAGAGTTGTTCGCGATAGAGATGCAGCGGAAAGCTGAAGCCAATGCGGCTGCCGCCGCCACTGCTGCTGGAGCTTCCACCTCAAGGGCTGGAGCCAAAGCTAGGCAGGACGGAGCTAGAGCCAGAGCATCCGATGCTGACATGAAGGTTTAGCTTTGTTAGAGCTGATGACTTTGATAGTTTTGTTAAGAGATTTTAAACTTAGTAAATTTGTATATATTCAGATCCCTGACGGGGGAGATGTTCTTGAACTTGCGCCCTTGGCCATGTGTGACGGTCCCCTTTGTGTTTCTGGCTTCGGATCGGAAGAATATCGACGTCGTTATCCAAATTTGTGCCTTAGTGATTTTTGGGAGTTCTGCCATGAGTTCTATCGTCATAACGAATTTGACGTTTTTGACTTTTTTACTTCGTTCATCGCCCAGCGCTCAGAGCGTGTCGAGCTTGCCGGGAGGAGGAATGCCGAAGCTATTTCTTCTCTTCTGTTAAAATTGAGCCAGTGGACCATAGCACTGGTCTTGATGAATTTGCTTATGTCTTTAACGCTCCTAGATTTAGGAGATCTGGCCGTCAATTCGATGGCTATGTCTTTGAGATGTTTTGATCATCTCTTTATGAATAATTTGTTGTAATTGACTTGAGTTAATGTGTTCTGATTGTGAGCGTATGAATGAATGGAAACTCGATTTGCCTTCGTTTTCGAGAGAAACGCCTCCTCCCCCCGAAGTGAGTTTCTGTTCATTTGAATGCGCTCTTGTTTGCTTTGCGTGATACGAAGCTGTTGCTTGAGATGTGATAATGATAAGCACAATGTGCTCTTCTTGAATTCCCTTGGGAATGTTTTTGCTTTTGGTTACAATTGGTCTCAATGAGCCATTTGCTCTTTGAGTAGGCTTTTTATACAAAGTGAATGTTATATGAGCCGAAGCCCTTTTCTCTCCTTTAGAGTAAGTGATTTTAAACAAAGGGAAAACTTTATGAGCCGAAGCCCCTTTTACTCCTTTGTCATTTTTAAGTAAAGAAAAAGCTTTTATGAGCCGAAGCCTCTTTTACTCCTTAGAGTAAGCATTTTTAAGTAAAGAAAAAGCTTTTATGAGCCGAAGCCCCTTTTACTCCTTAGAGTAAGCATTTTTAAGTAAAGAAAAAGCTTTTATGAGCCGAAGCCCCTTTTACTCCTTAGAGTAAGCATTTTTAAGTAAAGAAAAAGCTTTTATGAGCCGAAGCCCCTTTTACTCCTTAGAGTAAGCATTTTTAGATCTAAATTGGCCTTACCTTTTGGGTAGGGTTAATTTAGTTCTATTTGTGTTATTGAATGCTAGCGACTTGGCCGAAGCCAATCGCTTTCGATGCAATTTTTATGGGGAATATCTCGTTTATATATTGTGCACAAGTTACACTTAGCACCGCCTCGTTAAAAACCTCACCCCTTGGTCAGGGTTCCCCTGTGAGGAAAAGAGTACGGGCTTTTTTGAAAGAAAGAAAAAATCTACTCTACTGATTGACTTCGTTTATAACTTACGAAGCCAATTTTATAGTCTTTTCACAGGTAATACCTTCGCAAGCTGTCCGCGTTCCATGAATGCGGCAGCTCATTACCTTCTTCATCACCTAAGCGAAATGAACCAGGCCTGTTGCTTTTGAGAATCAAGAATGGGCCTTCCCACTTGTTTTGTAGCTTCCCTTGGGGCATGCATGGATTTTTCCTTAGTACCCAGTCGCCTATTTTGATGTCTTTCCTTACTACTTTTTTGTCACGCCACTTCTTTGTTTCGGCTTGATATTTGGAGATGTTCTTGGCTGCTTGCAGCCTATAGATTTCGATGAGGTCCTTGTCGATGGCTTCGCTATCTTTGGGAGCTTCCGGTTGGGTACGAAGCTCTTTATGGAGTATTTCTTTTGGACATACTGCTTCTTCACCATAAAGCAGTTTGAAAGGAGTAAATTGTGTTGCCCTTGAAGTGGATGTGTTATGGGCCCAAATCACCTTCGGCAGTTCCTCTATCCATTTGCCTTTTTTCTTACAATTTGCTAAACACTTTCGGATGGCTGTGAAAATTAAGCCATTTGCCCTTTCGACTGCCCCATTGTTTGCGGGTCCTATACTGACGCATACTTTGCCTTCGTTCCAATTGACATGCAATATTGCCTCAATTCATCACAATCGAATTGTTTGCCGTTATCAACCGTGATTTCTCTTGGGACTCCAAATCTGCATACGATTTGCTGCCAGAAAAACTTGATGACTGTTTTAGCTATGATGTTAGCCAATGGTCTGGCTTCGATCCATTTCGTGAAGTACTTAACTGCTACTATGGCATATTTGAGATTTCCTTGGGCTGTTGGAAGAGGGCCAACCAGATCTATGCCCCATCTTTGCAGTGGCCAAGTTGGAGTTATCAACTGTGATGATTTCGAAGGAGATTTTCGGTTTGCTGCACATTTTTGGCATTGATCACAAGTCTTGACTATATTGGTTGCATCATTAATGATTGTAGGCCAATAGAATCCTTGTCTCATTGCCTTCCCAACAATTGCTCTTGCCCCAAAGTGAGCTCCACATAAGCCGCTATGTATCTCTTGGACTAGTTCTTTGCCTTCGCTGTATGAGATGCAACGAAGCCAAGGGGCCACAACCCCTTTTTTGTACAAGGCATCATCAATTATTTGGTAGCACCTTGCTCTTTGCTACATGGATTTTAGATCATCTTCATCAATGTGCTCATAAAATCCCCGAAGGTAAGCCATTATTGGCGATCGCCAATCTTCTGAGCTTATTGCGTTGATTAGCCTTGACTGCTCATCTATGTCTTTTATCGACGGTGTTGTTAATGTTTGAAAGAATATATCCGGTGGAAGCTTGTCCCCTTTTGCGGCTGCTTTAGCCAGTACATCTGCTTCTTCGTTTTTTGCTCTTGGTATGTATTCTACAGTGAAGCCTTTGAATTTCTTCTCCATTGATCTCACTGAACTTAGGTATTTGATTAGCTCGAGTTGCTTCGCAACACTTTCTTTTTCGATGTGGTCTGCCACCACCTTCAATCTGTTTTTACTATGAATCGTTGAGCACCCAATGCCTTTGCTTTCCTGGGCCCCAATAATACGGCTTCGTACTCTGCGACGTTATTTGTGCTTCTGTCACTGCTTCTGCAGAACTCTAAGTTCGCTGCGTATCTCATTTTCATGCCCGAAGGTGATTGTACAACCGCTGCAATGCCGGCCCCTTTTTCCTCCCAAGCACCATCACGGTGTATTAGCCAGCTTTCCTCTCTGGTCAGATTTTCTGCCAAAGACGATGTCCATTCTGCTATGAAATCTGCCAAGACTTGTGATTTAATGGCTGTTCTTCGTTCAAAATCCGCCACATACTCTGATAGCTCTGCAGCCCATTTACGTATCCTTAACGAAGCTTCTTTGTTACTTAGGAGCTCTTTTATTTGTTGATCTATGAGCACTTTGATGTTGTGCCCCTCAAAATAATGCCTTAGCTTTCTGGATGCCATTACCACGGCGTATATCATTTTCTCAATCTCAGTGTATAATAGCTTCCAAACAGCCAGTGCCTCGGATACATAGTATACTGGTTGTTGTGTCGTTCTGCCATCTATCAGCTTCTCTGCAATAAGCGCAGCATTAACGGCTGATTGCGAAGCTGCGATGTATAATAGTAAAGGTGCCTTCGAGTCAGGTACTGTCAGCTTCGTGAGCTGCATCAAATATTGCCTTAGCTTATGAAATGCCTTTGACTACTCTTCTCCCCATTCAAATTTTGCTGCATTTCTAAGTGTTGCTAAAAAAGGTAAGCTTCGTTCAGCTGCTTTTGCGATGAATCTATTAAGTGCTACAATTCTGCCAGAGAGTTTCTGAACATCTCTCATGCATTTTGGCTCTTCCATGTCGAGAATTGCATTTATCTTATCTGGGTAGGCTTCGATCTTGTTTGCTGACACTAGACAGCCAAATATCTTTCCTTTGGTTACTCCGAAGACACATTTCTCCAGGTTGAGCTTGAGACCAGCTTGTCTCATACGTGCGAAGGCGACTGCCAAATCTGATATGTGATCTTGTCTTTTGGCTCTTTTGACCAAGATGTCATCGACATATGCAAGTATAGTTTTGAGCAATTCATCTTTGAACACTGTACTTGACATACGGCAGAAGGTAGTTCCTGCATTCCGAAGCCCCTCGGGCATCCTGACGAAGCAGAATGTGCCAACCGGAGTAATGAAGCTGGTCTTTTCCTCATCCTCTTTTTTTATCCAGATTTGGTGGTAGCCAGAAAAGCAATCTAGAAGGGACATCATCTCACTTGCTGCGGCTTGATCAACAATTTTGTCAATCCTTGGAAGTGGGAAATCATCTTTTGGGCATGCTTTGTTGAGGTCGGTGAAATCAATGCACATTCTCCATTTGCCATTTTTCTTCTGTACTGGCACAGTGTTAGCCAGCCAGGTTGTGTATTTCACTTCACGTATGACATTGGCATCTAGTAGCCTTTGCACTTCAGCTTTCACAGCGTTTACTTTTCTTCGGACATCTTTCTTAGCTTCTGCTTCTTTGACTTCATATCGGGGCTGATTGCCAGTTTGTGCTCAATTAGGCTTCTGTCGACACCGGGCAAATCTTTGCTTGACCATGCGAAGACATCTCTGTTATTTCTCAAGAACTCTATGAGTCTGTCCTCTTCGTCTGGCTCCAAATCCGAGCCTATAATCACTTTTCTGTCAAAGACGTCAGGCTGTAGCTGCACCTGCTTCGTCTCTGTTGCTTCTTGTATTCTCTTGCTATCTTTCTCGATGTTTGGCTTTTCTTCCGGGTAGCATGATTCCTTTTCTTCAAGCAGATGTACATTTCTTTGGCCTGGTGTTTTGGCTCTCTCAATGTTTCTGGCTTCCTTCTGATCACCAAACACAGTGATGACTCCTTTTAGGGCTGGCATCTTCATACACAAGAATGATTGCCTTATGATGATGTCGAAGGTGTTTATGACTCCCCTTCCGAAAATAACATTGTAATCCAAGATCATGTCTACAACATCAAAGGTGATGTACTCGGTTCTTGCATTGGATGTATCACCAAAGGATACTGGTAATGAGATTTTGCCCAGTGTTTGCGTGCGCTCCCCCCCAAAGCCAACCAGTGGAGTGTCTGATGGCTCCAGGTTGTCTGGGTTGATATTGGTCATGCTTCTTAATGTTTTTGCTAGGATAATGTCAGCGGAGCTTCCAGTGTCCACTAGCACTTTTCCAATTGTCTAGCCAGCAATATTGGCTTCTATTGACATTGCGTCATTGTGTGGGAAGTTATGTAGCTTCAAATCATCTTTGGTAAACGTGATTGGCATGTGGGACCACTCTGATTTCTTGTAGGGACCGTCAACTGAGATGTTGTTGACTTGGTGAAAGTAGCTGTTTCTTTGTTTTTTTGGTTTCGAAGGCGAGTGAGGATCCTCTAGTTATGGGTAGAATGAGTCCATAACTTGGGAGTGGATTAGGTTGTTCTTGTGTTTGGGGTTTTGGTTGTGGTGGTGGTGGTGGTGGCGGTAGCTCCTCAACCTTAATGTTTTGCGAAGCCACTTGCTGGGAAGTTTGAGGATATAGGTCAGGGTATATGGTTGGTGGGTAGTAATGTTGAAAGGTTTGTGGTGAAGGCGAATACTGAGTCGCCATTGCTGTTGTTGGGTGTACAACACTTGAGTTCAGGGATGGATATATTGGGCAATATGGCTGAATAGCTTGAGTTTGTGTTTGGGTTTGGGTGTTGGGATGTGAAGCCGAAGGTGGCTTCATTTGAGTGGTTTGGATTTTCTCTGCTTTCATTTTGTCGATAATTTTTTATGTCTTGGCACTGTTCTGTGCCATGGGTGTGATTTTTGCCATGATATTGGCAAAAGAACTCTGGTCCCGAAGGTGGACCTCTTCCTCTTCCTCGGCCTCTACCGGTTCTTCCTCCCCTTTGGGTAGGCTCATTTCTTTGGTTCTAGAATTGGTTTTCTGGGTAAGTGGTTTTGTTCTCTCGGAACGAAGGCGGGCTCTCAACATTCATGATAGTTTGATGGGAATAGTTTTGGTAGTTGTGCTGGTTGTGGTGGTGGGGTCTGTTTTGGGGTTTATGTTGGTTTCTTAGGATGGCTTCTCTGGCTAGTCGCATTCGATTATCATTGTCAAATTGACAGTATTTTTTGAATTCCTCGTACAGATCTCCGAGGGTGGCTGGTGTCTCTCTCGCGATGTGTTGGGCGAATGAACCCGGACGAAGGCCTTGGATAGCTGCAAACTTGGCAGCTTCATCAGGGATATGAGGAGCTTGAGCCCTTAGTCCTACAAATCTGCGAAAGTAGTCCTCCAGTGGCTCTTTCAGCTGCTGATGTAGTGTGAGTTCAACGTATGAGAGTGACTGGTCTCCCATGATTCCAAAATTTTTGATGAGCTCTCTCTTCAAATCATACCAGCTGTTGATGGATAAGCCTGGTAGCTTCGTGTACCAGTTCATTGCTGTGCCATCTGTTGACGCGGAAAATCGGCAGTTGTATTCCCCGCGGTCAGCACACGAAGACCAGGGAGATCAGCTTCGCTCCAGTGCCAGTCTACACTCCAGTTCAGGTTCGCGGCGTGCCAGTCAATTTGACCTGAAATTGACAAGGGAATAAAACAGTTAAATTGCTCTATGATTGTGCCGGCTCTATTTCAGACGATGGAGTAACGTCGAATTTTAGCCAGGACCCAATCAGACACGTATCGGCCGATACCGATCGGACCGAATCGGACCTCATTGATGACGTCAATCGGACCGAGTGATCGGACCTCAATCAGACACCAAATCGGACCTCAGAATCGGACCAATCAGGATCGGACCTTGATTGATATGACAGATCAGCCTTTGAATAATGAAATAAAGCATAAAACAAGGCCAATATGTAAAATAATGGATCAGCTATGTTTTGAAACAAGATATTAAATAATCAAAGTGTAAGCCGATACATTGTCCACCTTGTTTAGTTGCCAGTTTGACTCGTCTTATCGGACCATCTAACCAACCAATCGGACTATAGCCTTTTCAGAGAAATCTAGCTCCGACGTAGGGAATCTAGATTTCTCCAACTATGATCAGATCAGATAGCTAGATAATCAGATTCGATTCATCAACCTGTCAATTAAACAAGATGCTCGCACAGGTGTTGATCAGATTAAGCAAAATAAGCAGGTAAAACATTAACAGATACGTTCTGATTCTAAGATATGCTACTGAGCAATTAAGCAAGATCCAGCTCCGACGTAGGGAATCTACACCACACTTAACATTCAAATAGCAATAAGGCGTAACCAAAGCTTCCTTTAACTAATCAAGATGAACCTAGCTCCGACGTAGGGAATCTAGACCAAACATGACAGTCAAAGATTAATCTAAGCGTATTACAAAGATCCAGCTCCGACGTAGGGAATCTACACCAGTGCAATACTCAAAGAACAACCAGATTGAACCACAAAGCAGGATCGGACATAGAACGATGCTGTAAGATAAATATTGCTTAAATCGGACCAAGACCAATGCTCAAAGCCGTTGAAGAAGTAGAATTGATTCACATGGCGTAGATCTGAACCAATCTAGCAACTCCAACAAACCGCAAAGACTACCTTTAGTAACCAAGATTATTCTAGCTCCGACGTAGGGAATCTAGACTAATCTTGATACCTAGCTCCGACGTAGGGAATCTAGGCTTAAAGTGTAGTCCGATAAACGATAATCTGTTGGATAATCAATATTGATCTAGCTCCGACGTAGGGAATCTATATCAATCTTGGTTATCCAGAGATAAATCGGTTGAACAGTATAAACGAGAAAGGGCGATGCGCCTCAATTCAAAGCCTATACTAGTTCGATAAATTGACTAACTTACTGGTAAGCCGGAGATCAGAACTGATGCAGCCCGTCCACCAATGAGCTTCGTCGGTAACTACTACTAGGATTTTTGGCGTAAAGCCGGGTTGTATTGATTGTGAGAATAGTTCTTTACAATGGACGAGGGTTCAAATTTATACCCTGGTCATGGAGAGTCCTGATCGGACCAAACTAACTAAATAAGGTAAACTAAGCTTAAGATAGAACGGGACTCTCATACGCCTTCTGAAAAGGAAATAGTCCCTGAATCTGATACGCTTCCTTCTTAGCCGAGCGCCTTTCCTCTTGAACTCGTCATTGGATCGGACTCCTACTTCATCGGACCCCTCTTCAGCATCGGCTTCCTTCTCTGTCACCTTCGTCCTTGACCAGTCAACGGGTCCACTTCGCAGTCTCAACCTTACCACGTCATCATCTGACCCAGCATGTCAGGTGCGAAAATCCGGTGTCAACACATGCCCCCCAATTTTGGAATAAAATATCATTTTGTTCCAAAATTCGTATCTGCCATCATAACTCCTTCACCGATTTTCGTGCCGAAACTTTCCATCCCTGCACTGCGCGGCTCCTCAATCTTTCTCCCGGGCAATAACATCTCTGACAATAAACAGATATGGATCCCTTCATTTACCTCACAGGTATCCATGCGTCTTCTGACCCAGGCGATACGACTTTTCAACGCAGTTCCTCAAAAGACGCCCCTCTCCTTTAATTACACCAGCTCTGAATCATATCTTCACGAGAATACTGTTTTTTATTTGGACAGTTTCCACCAGCATCCCTTGGATCCCATTTTCTCCTTTAATGCTTCCATCGATCGCCGGCTATAAATACCTGCCTCAGGTCTTCTTCTTTCACCATCCCTTAGCCATGGCGCAGCTAATATTCATGGTAGAGCACAAACTCCTTCTGTTTGATATAGGATCCGACTCCTTCCTCCTCTTCTGCTAGAAGAATTCTCGTGAAGAAGTATAGGGTACTCCCCCCCTTTCCTGATCCTGCAGTGAATCCAGGTGGAACTTCTGCTAGAAGAATCCTCGTGAGGTTCCTCCATGATTCACCAAAGGGAAGGTTTTTCAGAGGGGTGTAATAGAGTGCCCTTTACAGGCTAGGGCGAGGCGTCCACCGGCGCGCTCTTCAAGGGACTGCATCCAGAGCGGATTTCTTCGACTCAAGGAAGAAGATATCTCCTCAAACTTGCGCTTCCTTTTGCCCTTCCTTTCTAGTCTTGTTCTGGCAATGATGAACAAAGTACATCGGCGCCTACTAGATTCTTTTATCTTCTGAAATCCTTCTGTATGAGAAATATATGGATATATATATGCAATCCCTTTTTAAACATCCTGATCCGTCATCGAGCGGCTTGATGATGTAATGCATTTTTCTCTGTTTGTATATAGCCCTTAAGGTGATGCATATCGCATCGGCTCTTATTTTTTGTTCTTGAGGCGATTTTCCATCGGCTTTTAAGCCTGACGCATAGCATCGGCTCTATGAGTTTACCCAAATGCTAGGGTAGTACTTCTTCAAATATTTCCCGTTTAATGCTTTAGGAAACACTTCTCCTTCAAGTGTTTGTAGAATATAAGCATTTCCAGGAACACATCGGACGACTTGATAAGGTCCCTCCCAGTTCGGTGACCACTTGCCGTACTTGGGATCTTTAGAACCAATTGGCAGAATAACCTTCCAGACAAGATCGCCCTCCTTGAACTCTTTCCCTTTAA
>CM014270.1:32415880-32430949 GCA_004135705.1 Alloteropsis semialata
CACCCCTCCTCTGGTCACCGTTTCGGTCCTTCAATTGGTATCAGAGCTTTGGTTAGGATCACTCCACCTTAACCGGTTCTGTGATCCAAGATGGCGACCGCTGAACGCTCTTCCTCGACTGCGCCTCCTTATTTTGATGGGACTGATTATCGATATTGGTCGATTCGCATGAGAGCACATCTCCATAGTAAAGGAGCATCAGTCTGGGAGATCACTGTGGATACCACTTATACTATTCCAGCTGTTCGTGCTTCTCAAGCGGATAAAGACAAATTTCATGCCAATAGCAAGGCAGTCGATATCCTGCTTTCGAGTTTGAGTCGTGCTGAGTTTGACCGTGTTGATGACCTGGATGTCGCTCACGAAATCTGGACACGCCTCAAGGAGGCTCATGAGGGGAACAGCCAGGTCAAGGCACGTCTGTTTGAGACCTACTGGCGTGAGTATGAGAATTTCTCTCATCTTCCCGGTGAGTCTACCGACTCTCTCTTTCAGCGCTTTCGAGCTATTGTGAACAAGATGAAAGCGAATGTCGCCGTTCTTCCCTATACCAATCATGATAGTGCTTTGAAGCTCTTACATGTGTTGGATCGAGGTGTATGGGGAACGAAGGTTGACGCTATCATTGAGTCCACTGGCTATACAACTCTTACTCTTGATGAGCTCTTCTCTAAGCTGAAGTCTACAGAGGTTGACATACAGCTCAGATCCAAGCATGTGAACCCTACTGATCCTCATAGTATGGCTCTCATGTCAGAATCTGGACAGTCCTCTTCCTTGGCTAACGCTAACTCTTCCATCAAGTCGTTTGCCTTGTCTTCTTTGTTGACTGTTTCAGAGGAGCAGTTGGACGAGCTGGAGGACGAGGAACTTGCCTTGATCACAAGACGATTCATGCGCTTCAACGACAACCGCAAGAACCGGCGGAAGGGCCACAACAACTGCTTCGAGTGTGGGAAGCCCGGCCACTTCATCGCCGACTGTCCGAGGAAGGACAAGTCCAAGGAAGAGAACGACTACAGCAAGCACAGGTCGAAGGACAAGAAGAAGAAGAAGCACGTTGACCGCAAGAAGGCCAAGGCACGAGCCTTCATCGCCTCCCTCAGCGACGTCGACTCCGACACAGAAGATCAAGCTGATTCAAGCTCAAGTGAGGACGACCGCAAGGAGAAAAAGAAGGACACCAAGAACGTCACCGGTCTCTGCTTCTACTCTGAGAAGAAGCGTGGAGGGTACAGCGTCATGGCTCTCAACGCCGATGACAAGAAGGATGACATGGACAGCGACTCCGAGTCGGAAACTGAGGTACCTCGAACTCATGAACAACTTCTTCTTGAGATTGATGAACTGAATGATTGCTTGGTCAATCAAGACAAGCTGTTGAAAAGGGCCGCTCGTGAACGATCCGAGCTGAATGCCAAGCTTGAGAATGCTTTGTTGGAACTAGAATTGCTTAGGGCTGCTCCTACTGTTTCTGAAGTTCCTGAATGTGATGAATGCTCAGTTCATATGGTTAGTCTAGCTTCTTTGCAATCTAAGTATGCCTCTTTGGTTGAGGAACTAGATTTGGCTAGGGTTGCTTTAGATGAAGTTAAGACTAGACCTATGTTGCTTGGTGCTTGCAAGTCTTGCCCTGCTTTGCAAAGTAAACTTGATGATGCATGTGCTAGGATTTTAGAGCTTGAAAATCTACTGTTTTAGCTAAGTCTAAAATTCCTGAATGCACTGTATGTCCTGCACAACTTGTTGAATTGAATGATGCCAAGTTTGCTTTGGGTCTTGCTGAGGATGAGAACACCTACTTGCGTGTCATTCTGAGTTGGGTCTCAAGTAGGGAACCTCAGTTGGGTATGATGATTCAGCAGTTCAAGAGAGCTGATGGTTTTGGGATTGGGAGTGTGCCTTGTGACAAGAAGTAGAACTGGTTGTATGAGAAACTTGATGAGTGTCGAGGGGTGATTCTAAACAAGAAACCAACAGAAGCCAGCACCTCTAAGCCACCCATTCCAAGTGAGAAACAAACCAATCCCATGAGTGAGGAAAATTCCAAGGATGGAATGTTCACTGAGCCACCAAGACACCCACCTAAGAAAGCTATCTGGGTAGAGAAACCAAACTTCCTTCGGAACAAGCTAGACACTCTTCCAGATATTGCTAGGGAGCGTCCTCCACCAAAACCAAAAGCTAAACCCCAACCAAGAGTGAATCCACAACCCAGAGTGAACCCTCAACCAAGAGTGAATCCCAAACAGAGAGTGAACCCACAGCCGGGAGCAAACCAACAGCCTAAGGAGCGTGTGAGGTTCCATTGTGAGTTCTGTCACAGGGATGGTCACCTTGAGGAGTTCTGCTTTCATAGGAAGAAAGCTTTGAGGCGTGAGCGTGAGTGGGATAACCAGGACATGTACCAACCTTCCCATGGTGTACATGAGCCTAGGCCAGCTCCCTTGCCTCGTGGTGGTAGGCGTGAGTACACCAGGCATGATCCAAGGCCCCCTCTGTTTGACTTTGGACAACACGGCCTTGGTTACTCGTCTCGGAGGTTCCACGGACCTCGTTACCCTCCTTTCGGGGAACGTCCTCCTCCGATGAGACGTGAGTTTGTGGATTGTGCTGACCCTATGTTTGAGTAGATGGCTCGACACTGGTACTATACTGGTTATACTAACCCCAGTGTCGAGACATTTGCTCATCCTTACTCTTACTTTTCTTACTGAGCAGGTTGGAGGCCTGGAGAACACATGGCTCATCGACTCCGGTTGTTCTCGTCACATGACCGGTGATCATAGATGGTTCTCCAGCCTCACCCCGGTGATGACCAAGGAGTACATCACTTTTTGGGATAACAGCAAAGGTAAGGTTTTGTCTATCGGTGCCATCAAGGTAAGCGATAACTTCATGTTGAAACAGGTAGCTCTTGTTGATTTGCTTGGTTTCAATTTGCTCTCTGTTTCGCAACTTCTTGATGATGGCTTTGAGGTGTGCTTCAAGAAAGGAACCTCTCGGATCTTGGACTCTCGAGGCGATCTTGTGTGTATGATCGTGCCCGAGGGTCAAGTTTTTCGTGTTGACTTCTCTAAGTCTTTCGATCTCTCTCGTTGCCTTGTTGCTGGTTCCTTTTCTGAGCTCTGGAAGTGGCATAGGAGGTTGGGTCATTTGAGCTTTGACTTTCTCACTCGCTTGAGCGCTTTTGACCTTGTCCGAGGATTGCCCAAGCTCAAGTTTGAGAGAGATCTTGTTTGTTCTCCCTGTCGTCATGGCAAAATGGTTGCTGCTTCTCACCCACCTGTAAATCAGGTGATGACTGATCATCCAGGGGAGCTGTTACATATGGATACTGTTGGTCCAGCTCGCGTTTGTTCAGTTGGTGGGAAGTGGTATGTCCTTGTTGTGGTCGACGATTTTTCGAGGTATTCTTGGGTTTTCTTCATGGAGTCTAAGGAGGAGGCTTTCCCTTTTGTTCGAGATCTGATCTTGAGGTTGAAAAATGAGCGACCAAATGATGCCATGAGAGCGATTCGCAGTGACAATGGCATGGAATTCAAAAATGCTCGTTTTGATACCTTTTGTCGTGATCACGGTCTTGAGCACCAGTTTTCTTCGCCTTATGGTCCTCCTCAGAACGGTGTTGTTGAGTGAAAAAATGGGACCCTTGTTGAGATAGCTAGGACGATGCTCGATGAGCATAGGACTCCTAGGAAGTATTGGGCCGAGGCCGTGAACACTGCTTGCTATATTGCTAACCGAATATTCTTGCGAGCTTTCATGAAGAAAACCTCATATGAGCTGATGCATCGTCGAGCTCCCAAGGTGAGTCACCTAAGAGTATTTGGTTGCAGGTGCTTCATCATGAAACAAGGTAATTTGGAAAAATTTGAGTCTCGATCATCTGATGGTATCTTTCTTGGTTATGTTTCTCATAGTCGTGCTTATCGTGTACTTAACCTTGAAACTAACCGGATCATTGAGACATGTGGAATTACCTTCGATAAAACTATGCCTTGCACAACCCCTGTCTTTTGAGCTTGTAGGTGACCATGAAATGGGGCAGAGCATCTTTGAGGAAGAGGTTGAACTTGCAGATGGTGGTGATGAAGATGAGGATGTGATCAATCATCTTCCCGCTGTTGCACCTGTACCTTCTACTTCGACTACTTCACTTGATGGTCCAGACCCTACTTCCACTACACCAGGCCATCAAGATGTACTACTACATGATCAAGATGAAGAAGATCAGGTTGACACAGCTGCTGTTGAGGGGGAGGCTACTTCAGAGCGTGAAGCTCCACGGCACATTCAGCGTCGCCATCCACCTCAGCAAATGATTGGTAACTTGCATGATCGCACCACCAGGCACAAGTCTAAGCATATTTCACACTTTGCACATTCTGCATTTGTTGCCTCTTTTGAACCCCGAGATGTTGGACACGCTCTGTCTGATCCAAACTGGGTCAATGCCATGCATGAGTAGTTAGAGAACTTTGAGCGAAATCGGGTTTGGGTGTTAGTTGAACCTCCACCAAATTGCCATCCTTTAGGAACCAAATGGGTTTTCAAAAACAAACAAGGTGAGGATGGGTTGGTTGTGAGAAACAAAGCGAGGTTGGTTGCCCAGGGTTTCAGCCAGAAAGAAGGGATAGATTATGAGGAAACCTTTGCTCCAGTTGCCCGTTTGGAAGCGATTAGAATTCTTCTAGCCTTTTCCGTGGCTAAAGGTTTTAAGCTCTTCCAAATGGATGTTAAGAGTGCCTTCCTAAATGGGTTCATTGAGAAAGAGGTGTATGTGAGGCAACCCCCGGGTTTTGAGAATCCTAAACATCCTGACCGTGTCTTCAAACTCCAAAAAGCTCTTTATGGGCTAAAACAAGCACCTAGAGCCTGGTATGCTAGGTTGAAAACCTTCTTGCTTCAAAATGGGTTTGAGATGGGCTCAGTTGATAAAACTCTTTTTCTCCTCAGGCAAGGCAATGACACTTTGATCGTTCAGATTTATGTGGATGATATCATCTTTGGTGGTTCTTCTCATGCTCTTGTTGCCAAGTTTGCAGATACTATGAGCAGGAAATTTGAGATGTCCATGATGGGTGAGCTGACCTTCCTCGGGCTGCAAATCAAGCAAAGCCGAGAAGGTACCCATGTGCACCAAAGCAAGTACACGAAGGACGTGTTGAGAAAGTTTGACATGGCTGATGCCAAGCCTATGTCAACCCCCATGGCGACAACAACGGCTCTGGATGCGGATGAAGACGGAGAACCGGTGGACCAGAAGGAGTACCAGAGCATGATCGGCTCCCTCTTGTACCTGACGGCTACGAGGCCGGACATACACTTCGCCGTGTGTCTGTGCGCTCGTTTTCAAGCTTCACCAAGAATCTCTCATCGCCAAGCGGTGAAGAGAATCATGAGGTACTTACACTTCACTCCTAACTTTGGTTTGTGGTACTCTGCCTCCTCGACACTCACACTCCGCGGATACTCCGATGCGGATTTTGCTGGGTGTCGGCTGGACCGCAAGTCCACATCTGGAACTTGTCAATTTCTCGGTTCTTCTTTGGTCTCTTGGTCTTCCCGCAAGCAATCCAGTGTAGCCCAATCTACCACCGAAGCCGAGTATGTTGCCGCTGCTAGCCGCTGCTCCCAATTGCTTTGGATGCTTTCCACTTTGAGAGATTTTGGTCTATCCTACTCGAGAGTTCCTCTCTTGTGTGACAGCACAAGTGCCATAAGTGTAGCCAAAAATCCAGTGCTCCATTCCCGAACCAAACATATAGATGTGCGCTATCACTTCCTGAGAGATCACTACGAGAAAGGAGACATAGATCTTTGCTACATTGACACCCAGAACCAACTAGCAGACATCTTCACAAAGCCTCTAGATCAAGCCACCTTTGCTCGCCTGCGTGGAGAGCTAGGAGTTTGTTTCCCTTTCTGAGTTGGTTTCTGGGGGGTTTCGCTTGTATCATATTGTATCATATGTATCATGCATTTGCATATCATGTTTCATATCGTATTTGTATCATATCTTGCACTAGATGAGCTTCTCTTATATATCCTGAGTATTTGCTTATGCTCTTAAGAACTAGTGCATAGGATTGTGGTGATTTTGCAATGTACTGCTTATGCTCTTGATGATATTGTCATAAGAAATCTTGTGAGCTAAGCTTGTTCTTAAAATTGAATCATGAAATGCTTATCACCCATGAGTAGTCTTTTGTCATGCGCTGCTCTTGCTTGAGATGCTTGGTTGTGCTAGCTTGTACTTGGCGACTTATTCTTTGCATATGGCTTATCATTGTGCTTGCTTTGCATTACCTAGGGGGAGCATGTCTTCTGTGCTTCACTTGTGTCAAGGGACACCTCATAAACCTTGGTTTTATATGTGCTTAATGAAAAATTAAAAGTGATATGAAAATATGGAAGATAGCAAATAGTATGCATGAAAATGCTGTTAATCTATGTTGCTCATTTAAAATCATCACCAGGTTGCTCTACTGTTACATGTGCTTGCCATAGAAGTAGGCTCATGGTCTCAGTGAGTTTGAAAATGAGTAGGAATGTCTTGCAAGTGTTAGCAATGATCTTATGTTGAGAATATGTCATCATTATATGAGCTTTAGTGATCTAGTTTGACCTTGCTCGAGTTATCATGGCTAGACTTTTGCTCATGTGGTGATATCCTTTATAAAATGTTAAAATCTAAAATTCTGCCTAAGCCTCCTGATTCTATCATAATATCCTCATGTCGGCTATTTGTGCTTGCTTATGATCTGCTTCTCTGTGCTCTAGTTCATTTATAGAATTTGTAAATGCTTTGTGATATATCTGAGAAGCTTGATAGTTCTTGCACTTCATAGCATTCATTGTATTCTCTCATGTCATCCTTGATATTTGCATTGCCAACAAGGGGGAGAGATTTATGCTGCATATGCTCAAGGGGAGAATTTATGAGATTGCGTTCAAGAGGGAGATAGGATGCATTTAGCCAGGGGGAGTTCATGACTTTCATGCATTTGTTCAGGGGGAGTTTGCTCAGGTTGCTCTTTTGAGCTTTCGCTTGTCACATGATTGGTGTTGAGCCCTTTCTGCCTCTTCTTGAGGAATCATGTGTTCTTGTCTCAGTTGTGTCGAGCCGTTGCCCTTGTCTTAGGGGACTGAGACTTCTCATCTCAAGTGATCTTGTTCTTTGCTTTTGATAGATTTTTGATCACTTGGATGAGTTCTTTCTTTCTTTTCTTTTTCTGTTCTCGTTCTTTTTCTTTTTCAAGTCATTTGTGCTGGGTGTTGTCAATGCACTGATCAAGGGGGAGATTGAGGACCAATGGAGGTCACCCTTGGATGATGAGTGATTGACAACCGTTGAGTGGATTGATGTGTCTCTTGGCTCATGATGTGCAGGTGCAGGATGCGACATGGCGGCCGACGGCGCGCGGTGAAGGTCAGGCGCGAAAGGTTCATGCCGATGAACCAAGGGCGGTGAAGGATGGACGAGTAGGCTTGGACCGAGGGACCCGAAGAGTCCGGCGGAGTCACGTGCGATCCGCATGGTGCATGAAAGAGCAATAGTACACAGCGTGATGGAGACGGCGTCGGTCGAGTCAAGCGGGACGGAGGCGTCAAGGCTTGGCGGAGGCCGGACACGCGTCGACATCGAGGAGGTCGTGTGGCGGCCAAGCGGAGATGGACGGTTTGGGTGGTTTGGGCCTCAAAACCATCAGGCAGGCAGGTTTGCCGGTTTGGGCCTCAAAACCGGGGGCGCGTCCGGTGCGGCCGGATGGCGGAATGGAGGGCACGTGGCGCCATCACGAAGCTTGCGTCGAGACGAAGCGAAGTCGTGAAGGTCCCGTGTCCGTCCGATGAGTCTACGAAAAACTGGACAACTTTGCCCCTGCGGGGTGTGTATCACTTAGGGGTAGTTTGGTCTTTAGGCCAAAGGACTATATGTATTGGGGGGCTGAAATTTTCAGCCACTTATTCCTTTCCCCTTAGTTTTATCTTCTTCTTCAAAGCTAGGGTTTGCTTCAATGAGAGAGGATTAGGCTTAGAGAGTGATTACTCTAGGTTTAGTGCTCCAATCCAAAAGTGGGAGGATGAGGGTGGTTTCCTAGCCATGAATCTTGTTAAGATTTCAATCCATAATCATTCATGGTGGATTCATGGCTTGTCTCCCTCGTTTTTCCTTTTTAGCTATTTTCGGAGCTCTTTTTGGGGGATTTTTCGTTCTTCGGATTTGGGGCCGTTTCTAGTGGGATTTCTTTGAGGGGATCACTTATAGGTTCCTTGTGACCATATTCCCCGTGATCTTTCCCCCTCAAACCCATTGATTTGCCTCGGATTTGAAGTTCTTCTCTCTACCCCGAGTTCTTGTGTTTTTGGTCAAATCCGTGAAATTCATGGTGATGTATTGATCTTTCTTGGAGAGATCTTTTGGATAACACTCACCAAGTCCTTGCGCAGCTATGGCTCAAATTTCACGGAGTTTGGACTTCGTTTGATCGGATTCCCTCTTTTCTTGGATCTTGATTCGTGCTGCAGAATCAAATCCGGAAGTTCCGGTTTTCAATCCGGAAGGTCCGGTTTTGGGTTCCGAGTTCCAACTAGGAAGTTCCGGTTTTGGGTTCCGGTTTCCAACTAGGAAGTTCCGGTTTTTGCTCTGCAGGTGGTGTTTTCCCATTGGTGTTTTCCGTGTGTTTTTCCGCTGCGTTTCAGAGACACCTAGAGTTGTTCCTAGGTCCAATAGCATCTCAAATTGCTATGTGGGTTTGGCAACTCTAGAAGAGAGGGTCATTGGGGTTTGACGAGGATATAGGCCATATTCTTGTGAAAGAATTTTAAAGGCTCCCATTCACCCCCCCTCTGGTCGCCGTTTCGGTCCTTCAATTTGTGTCATGATTTGCATTGGTAGGTGTAGCGTAGCAGATCTATATATACTGAGACATTGTTGGTCAATCTCGCTGGCTCGAAATGTCCTTTTGACCATTTCGTCCCTACATTTGTCTCTTGGGTGATTAGGAAAAATCACATTAGTTATTCTGAAATTATGCTTACTCCTACTGATATGAAAACTGATCTAAAATCTAGATCACAAGAACCTGAACAGCATGTTCTCAAAAAAAAAAGAATCTGAACAGCAATGTAGTATTCCAATAAAAGAGCAGCATAGTTTTAGATGATGAGTAGTTGAAATCCCAAAGTTGTATGACTCGAGATTATGGTTCAAGTCCACACTTGATGGCCTAAAGCTACATTCATCAGACGAACCAGTATTTTTGTAATTCTGAAGAACTTAGAGGTTACCATCTTGTCATTACAGATCAGGAAGGCAGGAATCACAACTAGATCTCTCATAGTTAGCTGGCAACCTCATACTTGCTGTCTCTCTTACATGTATTTTTATGTTTGCGGTTTTTGGCCAAATCAAAGCTGATACAATTTAGTAGTTTCAGATCTACACACAAAGAGATTTCACTGTTCAGTGCTTAACTGTTCTTACATGAACTGGTAACTTATGGAACGATTTTTTTTAAAAAAACAAATGAACCCAGGAATTTGGAGCTTGAGAAGAAATGAAGACTCCATGATGGTGTTCCGAAAGGTCATTTTCGCCACGGCCGTTCTAGCCACTGTGCTCTCCTTCCCAGCAGATGCTCACAAGACCAAGAATCCTGCTGCTCCAGTGCACCTTGTTGACCTCGCTGATCTGCTCATGTCCTGTTTGGAATGCGGGATTTTTTCCCCATTTCTACGTTTTTCCTGTAAAATTGAATTGTTTCATGTGAAATTACTGCGCGATTCCTGCGAAATTCCTGCGTTCCAAACGGCCCTCAATGTGGCCGGCCCGTTCCACACCTTCCTGGACTACCTGCAAAAGACCAACGTCATCGAAACCTTTCAGAGGCAGGCGAACAACACCAAAGTCGGCATCACCATTTTTGTCCCCAAGGACTTGGCGTTCGCCGCGCTGAAGAAGAAGAACACACTTGCCAGACTCACCGAGGGCCAGCTCAAGTCCCTGCTCCTGTACCACGCGTTCCGCAAGTTCTGCTCGCTCGGCAACCTGAGCAGGCGCAACCCGGTGGCCACCTTTGCCGGGTCGCAGTGCACGCTCAACCTCACCGAGGACGACCTGGGCAGCATCATAGTGAGGTCGTCGTGGTCCAACGCCAAGATCGGCAGCACCGTGTACGCGACACCTCCGGTCGCGGTGTACGAGGTCGACAAGGTTCTCCTGCCGAAACAAATCTTCAAGAGGCAACCTCTGCTGCCACGCCAGTCCCTGGTTTCGAACTGAAGTCTGAACTCTGAAGAGTTCATCGAGACAAGATGTTGGAACTGAAAAGGAGCATACATATCCTGGTTGTTCTTATAAATATAAATCAGGTAACAACAAATCCATTCCATAGAACATGTGTCCGTAATCCATAGAAATAATCTGAGCAATTCTCTTTCAATAAATTAGTCTTGCAATTACATATATCATGTCTTTAGACTTTAGGTAATGAAAGAACAAGAAATAGACTACACAAGTTCGTAGCAATAACACTCTGTAGTGTAACTGGATGTAAAATTGCAGCTGTGACACTTCAGAAACTTAAATGATCCGTACTACTCCGATCGAGCAAGCAGCCAAGCAGGGGTCCATGCGAGCTTTATGCAGCTTTGGCGAGCTGGCTGAGCTCCCTGTCGACGGCGACCTTGAGGAAGCTGCCTTCCTCGACGACCATCTGCACGGGGAGGAAGCCGAGCCCGTTGGCCACGGCGAGCATCACCTCCCTCATCTCGGCGCGGAACTCGTCCCGGTCCACCTCGCCGCTGCCGTCCCTGTCGAACCGGGCGAAGAGGCCACGGTACAGCCCGGCGAGCTCGCCGGGCGCCACGGCCGCGTCGTCCACGCCGAAATGCTTCTCCAGGACCCGGAGGCTCATGAGTTCCCCGGCCATCTCCGCGTAGGTGAGCAGGCCGTCGTGGTCGGCGTCCAGCGCCGCGAACCGGCCGTCCACGGAGGAGTTGAAGGCGCCCTCGTCCTCCACGAAGCTCCGGACCGTGCTCCCGTCCAGGATTTCCACGCTCATCGTCGGACTATTTTCTGTACTTGAGAGTTGAGACGTGTGTGTGTTCGTGCGAGTGGAAAAGAGAAGTTCGCTCTGGTTTTTAGGCGGTGTGGACGTGTGGTTTGAAGAGAACGGAGGAAACGTCGACCCAATTTTATACGCTCGCGCGCGCGTCGGTGCGGGCCCGTTTGGGCCGACGGTTTTTGCTGTCGGGTTGGGTCGGATTGGGCTGACGGGTTTTGACGTAAGATGCTGTGGGCGCGTGACACCGCGTGTTGTGTGCCTTTGGGAAGAATTTTTTTTTTACGATTTTTCAAAAACAACTGCTGGGTGGCAGATTTTGCAAATCTGTCACCCAACCGCCGTATCAAATGGCTACCGCCAAATGATACGGCGGTAAGATTCTGTAACAGCCGTATCAAACGGCGGTTAGCTGAACCACCGTTTGAACCGGTGGTTTATTAAACCGCTAAACCAACAGGCGGTTTCTTGATAAAACCGCCAAATGGTTTGGCGGTTAGCCAAACCGCCAAACCAAATGGCGATAACAATTTGAATTAAATTTTTTGTTGGTAAATTGTTTAAAAATTGTTATTTTGATTAGTATAAATTGTTTAAATAGGTTATTGATGATTTTTATTAACATATATTTTTGTTGACGCGGAAAATCGGCGGTCGTATTCCCCGCGTGCAGCACACGAAGACCAGGGAGATTAGCTTCGCTCCAGTGCCAGTCTACACTCCAGTTCAGGTTCGCGGCGTGCCAGTCAATTTGACATGAAATTGACAAGGGAATAAAACAGTTAAATTGCTCTATGATTGTGCCGGCTCTATTTCAGACGATGGAGTAGCGTCGAATTGTAGCCAAGACCCAATCAGACACGTATCGGCCGATACCGATCGGACCTCAAAATCGGACCTCATTGATGACGTCAATCGGACCGGGTGATCGGACCTCAATCAGACACCAAATCGGACCTCAGAATCGGACCAATCAGGATCGGACCTTGATTGATATGACAGATCAGCCTTTGAATAATGAAATAAAGCATAAAACAAGGCCAATATGTAAAATAATGGATCAGCTATGTCTTGAAACAAGATATTAAATAATCAAAGTGTAAGCCGATACATTGTCCACCTTGTCTAGTTGCCAGTTTGACTCGTCTTATCGGACCATCTAACCAACCAATCGGACTATAGCTTTTTTAGAGAAATCTAGCTCCGACGTAGGGAATCTAGATTTCTCCAACTATGATCAGATCAGATAGCTAGATAATCAGACTCGATTCATCAACCTGTCAATTAAACAAGATGCTCGCACATGTGTTGATCAGATTAAGCAAAATAAGCAGGTAAAACATTAACAGATTCGTTCTGATTCTAAGATATGCTACCAAACAATTAAGCGAGATCCAGCTCCGACGTAGGGAATCTACACCACACTTAACATTTAAATAGCAATAAGGCATAACCAAAGCTTCCTTTAACTAATCAAGATGAATCTAGCTCCGACGTAGGGAATCTAGACCAAGCATGACAATCAAAGATTAATCTAATCGTATTGTAAAGATCCAGCTCCGACGTAGGGAATCTACACCAGTACAATACTCAAAGAACAACCAGATTAAACCACAAAGCCGGATCGGACATAGAACGATGCTGTAAGATAAATATTGCTTAAATCGGACCAAGACCAATGCTCAAAGCCGTTGAAGAAGTAGAATTGATTCACATGGCGTAGATCTAAACCAATCTAGCAACTCCAACAAACCGCAAAGACTACCTTTAGTAACCAAGATTACTCTAGCTCCGACGTAGGGAATCTAGACTAATCTTGATACCTAGCTCCGACGTAGGGAATCTAGGCTTAAAGTGTAGTCCGATAAACAATAATCTGTTGAATAATCAATATTGATCTAGCTCCGACGTAGGGAATCTATATCAATCTTGATTATCCAGAGATAAATCGGTTGAACAGTATAAACGAGAAAGGGCGATGCGCCTCAATTCAAAACCTATACTAGTTCGATAAATTGACTAACTTACTGGTAAGCCGGAGATCAGAACTGATGCAGCCCGTCCACCAATGAGCTTCGTCGGTAACTACTACTAGGGTTTTTGGCGTGAAGCCGGGTTGTATTGATTGTGAGAATAGTTCTTTACAATGGACGAGGGTTCAAATTTATACCCTGGTCATGGAGAGTCCTGATCGGACCAGACTAACTAAATAAGGTAAACTAAGATTAAGATAGAACGGGACTCTCATACGCCTTCTGAAAAGGAAATAGTCCCTGGATCTGATACGCCTCCTCCTCAGCCGACGCGCCTTCCCTCTTGTACTCGTCATCGGATCGGACTTCCTGCTTCATCGGACTCCTCTTTAGCATCGGCTTCCTTTTCTGTCATCTTCCGTTTGACCATTCAACGGGTCCACTTCGCAGTCTCAACCTCACCACGTCATCATCTGACCCAGCATGTCAGGTGCGAAAATCCGATGTCAACACATGCCCCCAATTTTGGAATAAAATATCATTTTGTTCCAAAATTCGTATCTGCCATCATAACTCCTTCACCGATTTTCGTGCCGAAACTTTCCATCCCTGCACTGCGCGGCTCCTCGATCTTTCTCCCGGGCAATAACATCTCTGACAATGAACAGATATGGATCCCTACATTTACCTCACGGGTATCCATGCATCTTCTGACCCAGGCGATACGACTTTTCAATGCAGTTCCTCAAAAGACGCCCCTCTCCTTTAATTACACCAGCTCTGAATCATATCTTCACGAGAATACTGTTCTTTTATTTGGACAGTTTCCACCAGCATCCCTTGGATCCCATTTTCTCCTTTAATGCTTCCATCGATCGCCGGCTATAAATACCTGCCTCAGGTCTTCTTCTTTCACCATCCCTTAGCCATGGCGCAGCTAATATTCATGGTAGAGCACAAACTCCTTCTGTTTGATATAGGATCCGACTCCTTCCTCCTCTTCTGCTAGAAGAATTCTCGTGAAGAAGTATAGGGTACTCCCCCCTTTCCTGATCCTGCAGTGAATCCAGGTGGAACTTCTGCTAGAAGAATCCTCGTGAGGTTCCTCCATGATTTACCAAAGGGAAGGTTTTTCAGAGGGGTGTAATAGAGTGCCCTTTACAGGCTAGGGCGAAGCGTCCACCGGCGCGCTCTTCAAGGGACTGCATCCAGAGCGGATTTCTTCGACTCAAGGAAGAAGATATCTCCTCAAACTTGCGCTTCCTTTTGCCCTTCCTTTTCCAGTCTTGTTCTGGCAATGATGAACAAAGTACATCGGTGCCTACTAGATCCTTTTGTCTTCTGAAATCCTTCTGTATGAGAAATATATGAATATATATGCAATCCCCTTTTCAAACAGCCTGATCCGTCATCGAACGTCTTGATGATGTAATGTATTTCTCTCTGTTTGTATATAGCCCTTAAGGCGATGCATATCGCATCGGCTCTTATTTTTGTTCTTGAGGCGATTTTTCATCGGCTTTTAAGCCTGACGCATAGCATCGGCTCTATGAGTTTACCCAAATGCTAGGGTAGTACTTCTTCAAATATTTCCCGTTTAATGCTTTAGGAAACACTTCTCCTTCAAGTGTTTGTAGAATATAAGCATTTCCAGGAACACATCGGACGACTTGATAAGGTCCCTCCCAGTTTGGTGACCATTTGCCGTACTTGGGATCTTTAGAACCAATTGGCAGAATAACCTTCCAGACAAGATCGCCCTCCTTGAACTCTTTCCCTTTAACTTTCTTATCATAATGCCTCGCTACTCTAAGTTTATTAGCCTCAATATTTTCAAGAGCGCGCAGCCGACGAACAGCCAAGTCATCGGACTCACTATTCATAAGCTCCATGTATTCGCCGGCCTTCAATTTATCCTGAAGTTTGATACGTCTTGATCCAGTACGAATTTCCCATGGAAGAACGGCTTCATGTCCATAAACTAGTTCATACGGAGAAACCTTGATCGATCCATGACAAGCCATTCG
>CM014270.1:32431668-32446358 GCA_004135705.1 Alloteropsis semialata
TCATTATGATGTCTTGGAACATGCTTAAGAGTCACCAAGGCGAACTGACTAATCAAATCTCGGCACTTTTCAAAATAAGATAACAAAGCATCCATCTTGCAATCATATTTGCCGAGTAACTGATTGATAATCAGCAAAGAATCTCCAAATACCTCAACAAACTGAGCACCAATTTCTTTAAGAATCTGGAGACCTTTCATCAATGCTTCATATTCCGCCTGATTATTTGTGCATTTCTCAATTGGAAAAGCAAATTCAAATCTTGCCCCCCGAGGCGAAATAATAACCAGACCGATTCCGCAACCATCATTACAAGAAGAACCATCAAAGAATATAGTCCAAGGAACTGCGTCAACCACATTGGCCTTTTCCATCGGACCAGATACATCAAGCTCCATAGTGCATTGCTCACCAGCATCCACGCTAGGTCCACAATGATCAGCAACCAAATCAGCCATTATCTGCCCTTTTATTGCTTTGGCCGATTCGTATCTGAGATCAAATTCTGTCAGAGCAAAAACCCATTTGCCAATTCTTCCTTTCATGATTGGCATTGATAGCATATACTTGATCACATCCTCTCTACAGATCACAGTACACTCGGCCGATAGCAAATAATGCCTTAATTTTGTACAAGAAAAATACAAACAAAGGCAAAGCTTCTCCACATATGAGTACCGAGTTTCAGGATCTAGCAATCTTCGGCTTAAATAGAATATAACTCGTTCTTTCCCATCAACTTCTTGAATCAAAACAGAACCGATTGCATGATCAAAAGCCGATAAATAAAGTTTGTACGGCTTACCCTTCTGTGGTGGAATAAGAACTGGCGGATATGCTAAATATTGCTTGATTTCATCCAATGCCTTTGATGCTTAGGCTCCCAAACCAATTCTTCTTCATTTTTCAGCTTCAGTAAAGGAGTAAATGCCTCCAATCGGACCGACAAATTTGATATAAACCTCCTCAAAAAATTAATCTTTCCAATCAAACTCTGCAATTCCTTCTTGTTTGTTGGAGGTTCAATATCATCAATCGCCTTGCGGTTCCGATCATTCACCTCAATTCCTCTCTCATGTACCAAGAAACCGAGAAATTGGCCGGCCGATACGCCAAAAGCACACTTGAGCGGATTCATCTTCAATCCATGTTGTCTTGTACACTCCAGTGTTTCCTTCAAATCGGCCAAATGATCTCGATAACCTTTTGATTTGACTACCACATCATCAATGTAGATTTCGACTATCCTGCCGATCAACCTATGAAAAATATAATTCATAGCACGTTGATAAGTAGCACCGGCATTTTTCAAACCAAAAGTCATAACAATCCATTCATATAAACCGAGAGCACCTGGACATTGGAACGCAGTCTTGGAAATATCTTCTTCCGCCATAAAAATCTGATTATAACCAGCATTACCATCCAGGAAACTCATCACTTTATGGCCTGATGCTGCATCAACAAGCATATCGGCCACCGGCATCGGATACTCATCTCTTCGGGGTTGCCTTGTTCAAGTTCCTGTAATCAATGCAAACACGTAGCTTTCCATTCTTCTTATAAACAGGAACTATATTTGATACCCACTCAGCATATCGACATGGCCTGATAAACCTAGCTTCAAATAGCTTCGTTATTTCGGCCTTAATTGGTTCATGCATCTCAGTCTTGAACCTCCTTGGATACTGCTTATGTGGTCGATACCCTGGTTTGATAGGTAGCCGATGTTCAACAATATCACGGCTTAAACCTGGCATTTCATAATATTCCCAAGCAAAACAATCAGAATACTCTTTCAAAAGTTTTATTAATTCCTGTTTATACTCGGGATCCAACTTAGCACTGATATACGTCGGCCTTGGTCTATCACCAGATCCTATATCTATTTCTTCTAATTCATCGGCCGACGTAAATCCAAATCCTAATTTGCCGAACTCACTTCGGTCTTCAAGATCTTCTATATAATCATCCATTTAAAACAATGTCTCAGAGCCGACTGCTTGGATCGGCTTTAGTCCTTGATCGGACACCTTGAGGAAGTCACCATCCCATACTTTTTCTGACAGGCATTCAACTCCTTCAAACTCCCAAATTGTTGACTCAGCTGTAGCAATGCTAACCGAATCATCAGCTGGGACAATCTCCACTTTATTGCCTTGCCATTGAATCAAACACTGGTGCATTGTGGATGGTATGCAGCAATTGGCATGGATCCAATCTCGCCCGAGGAGCATGCTGTAAGAACCTTGGCCATCAATCACAAAGAAAGTAGTCGGCAATGTCTTGCTGCCGATGGTCAATTCCACATGAATTGCCCCTTGAGGTTCTGAAACGTTTCCGCCAAAGTCCTTGAGCGTCATATTGGTCTTAATCAGATCATCAATCCCTTTACCCAGCTTGCGAAACGTGGAATAAGGCATGAGATTAACTGCAGCTCCTCCATCAACCAGCATCTTGGTCATCGGCTTCCCGTCAACGTATCCTTTGATATACAGAGGCTTCAGATGCCGATACCCATTTGCATTTGGTTTCTCAAAGATAGCTTTCTCTGAATCCAGAACCAAGCATGCAGCGGCTTCTTCTAGTTCATAATCGACCTCATGGTCGTCTTGTTCATCAGGAGCAGCGAAATCAGAAGGCAACATCAAAACCATATTTATTGCGGCCGATGTACTTGCTTCATCATCATTGGCCATCTTGATGCGCCACTTCTTTTGTTTTGCCAATTCTCGCTCCTGAATCTGCTCATTATAATGCAAACGTTGCACACGTCTCTTCTTGGACTTAGAAATCCCTGATGGGCACCACTGTCCAGGCCTCATTGGAGGTTCTTCAGTCCAATTCTGAACTGGAGCCCTCTCTTCCATTTTTTCAGGGCCATGAGCATCAGCCCGGCCTTCATTATTTTTGTGGCCATGAGTATTAACCCGGCCTTCATCTCTCTGATGATGATCATCAATCTTGACGCCGATCCGTTCATGAACTGATCGTCGACCTCTATTGGAAGCTCTGTATTCTTCATACTGGAAGCTACATTCAGGACAATCTGCTTTCGATGGCAGTCTAAGCTTCTCGTTCCAGCAGAATACGAAGAAAGGACACCCCCAATGATCATCATCCTGGTTGTATCGGTCGTAACCTTGACGCCTGTCCATATGCCTATTAGACCCATAACTGTACTGATGGCGATCATCAACTCTATCATCAAACCAGTGTCTGCCATCGGACCTGTCATCATATCGGCGTCGGTCATCAGACCATTCATCATATCGGCGTCGGCCATCGGACCACTCATTATATCGGCGTCGGCCATCGGACCTGTCATCACGTCGGCACTGATCATCAAACTCTTCATCAAGCCGACTTGCCTGATATTTACGCCTCCGACGTCGTCGTTCCTCGCGTTCTTCCCATGCTCGGGCTGCTGCCTGCTGCCTCTTGTATTTGTTAATCAGCATTTGGGAAGTTACACGCGGCCGATACCCACCAGGAGCATTAGATTCACATCCAAACGCCTGATGATTCCTGCGTAGCTCTTCAACAGTAACCTGAACCGCAGGATCAACGGCACCAGAACTCTTGGCGTGGTCCGATGTAAGTACTTTGAACTTCCCCTTTTCATTAGCATCAACCATATTAACAGGAAAGGAGAAATCAGCAAAGTTATTGGGAAAGGGATGACCGTCGATCTTCATGGCTTTCTTGCTGTCCTCAAACTTGATCTTGCCTGACTCAATAGCCAATTGGATCTCCCTTCTGAACACTTTGCATTCATTGGTCTCGTGAGATGTCGAGTTGTGCCATTTGCAATATTTGCGTTTCTTCAACTCATCGGCCGATGGAATAGAATGATTTGGAGAAAGCTGGATAAGCTTCTCACTGAGTAGCAAATCAAAAATCTTATCGGCCTTTGTTATATCAAAACCAAACATTTCAGGATTCTGTTTGATCCACGGAAGTGACACTGGCTTCTTGGATTTAGTCCATTCAGCTATGTTGACATCAGCTTCCTCTTCAGATTCAGAGAGATAAGATACTTGCTTGGAAAACTTCACACGCTTCATCTCCTGATATCGGACCTCATGAGCTGACACCTTCTGAACCAGTTACCCCAATGTCTCAAACTCCTGGGCAGAAAACTTTTCTTTAATCGGCGCGAGCAAACCTTGGAATGCAAGCTCGGCCAACTGCATATCAGACAGTTTCAAACTGTAACACCGATTCCTAGTGTCACGGAATCGTTGAATGTACTCCTTGACGGTCTCATCATTCCTCTGCCTGATAGCAATCAAATCAGAGATCTTCATCTCATTGAGACCAGAAAAGAAGTATTTATGGAATTGCTTCTCCATATCGGACCACCCTGTGACTGATCCTGCTGGCAACGACGTAAACCAGGTAAACGCCGGCCCCGATAGTGACAGAGGGAAAAATCTGAGCCTAAGTCCCTCCTCTGAAGCAGCCTCACCACACTGAGCCAAGAATCGGCTCACATGTTCGATGGTGGTCATATCATCTTGCCCAGAAAATTTGGAGAAATCTGGCACCCTGTAACACGGAGGAAGTGGCACTGCATCAAAATAAGACGGGTACGGGTGCCGATACAACCTCGCTTCATCTTTAGGCTTCAAGCCGAATTGATTTTGGATCACCTCGGCTATTTTCTGCGACCAATCGGACTGTTGATTTCCAGGTGGCATTCCATCAGCTATGTCCATCACATAATTATTGTAATCTCCGACCATACGCTGATGTGAAGGGATCTCTGTACGTAGTCTTGCAGCAGCGGGTTGTTTTTCTCCTTCGTTCAGAGTCCTGGCATACTTTTCACCATGCGGGCCGACAATAGTCCCATCGGCCATCAACAGAAAACCGTTGGCCAGTTCAACAGGAGGTGGTGGAGCAATCGGCATCTGTGGAGCAACGGTCATTGTATTATCTGCAGTTTCTTTGCCTCTTCTTGATCCTGATGCTCCTGCAGAGTCTGCTATAAACACTGGACCCTTCAAGCAAATAGCATCGTCCACCGCCTTCTTGATGAGATTGTCCAAAGAATTCACCAAAGTGCCTGATTGGTTGATCAATGCATGATGAACAGCCTGGTGAATCATCTCTGTCATGTTAATCTGGTACTCCCGAGCATCAGTTGTCTTCTTGATCAACTCTGGATCCGGGAGAGGACCTTTGAGTATAGGGCCTGAACGATTACGCCCAAACTGACCAAGGCAGAGCTTCTCAAACGCATCAATCTGGGCCTGAACTGCATCCAATTGAGCTTTGGACAGATCGGCCTTTGTAATGGGCATAGCCGTCTCAGGCGTCCTGTTCTTGTCGTTCTTAGCCTTCTCAGCAGCTTCTTTTTCAGCAGCAAGTCTTGCTGCAGTTTCTTGTTCAGCATCAGACGACGACATCTTGGACTTTGTTTCTCGTGTCCCACCAGGCGTGCCAAAAATGTGTTGACGCGGAAAATCGGCGGTCGTATTCCCCGCGGTCAGCACACGAAGACCAGGGAGATCAGCTTCGCTCCAGTGCCAGTCTACACTCCAGTTCAGGTTCGCGGCGTGCCAGTCAATTTGACCTGAAATTGACAAGGGGAATAAAACAGTTAAATTGCTCTATGATTGTGCCGGCTCTATTTCAGACGATGGAGTAACGTCGAATTTTAGCCAGGACCCAATCAGACACGTATCGGCCGATACCGATCGGACCTCAGAATCGGACCTCATTGATGACGTCAATCGGACCGAGTGATCGGACCTCAATCAGACACCAAATTGGACCTCAGAATCGGACCAATCGGGATCGGACCTTGATAGATATGACAGATCAGCCTTTGAATAATGAAATAAAGCATAAAACGAGGCCAATATGTAAAATAATGGATCAGCTATGTTTTGAAACAAGATATTAAATAATCAAAGTGTAAGCCGATACATTGTCCACCTTGTTTAGTTGCCAGTTTGACTCGTCTTATCGGACCATCTAACCAACCAATCGGACTATAGCCTTTTCAGAGAAATCTAGCTCCGACGTAGGGAATCTAGATTTCTCCAACTATGATCAGATCAGATAGCTAGATAATCAGATTCGATTCATCAACCTGTCAATTAAACAAGATGCTCGCACAGGTGTTGATCAGATTAAGCAAAATAAGCAGGTAAAACATTAACAGATACGTTCTGATTCTAAGATATGCTACTGAGCAATTAAGCAAGATCCAGCTCCGACGTAGGGAATCTACACCACACTTAACATTCAAATAGCAATAAGGCGTAACCAAAGCTTCCTTTAACTAATCAAGATGAACCTAGCTCCAACGTAGGGAATCTAGACCAAACATGACAGTCAAAGATTAATCTAAGCGTATTACAAAGATCCAGCTCCGACGTAGGGAATCTACACCAGTGCAATACTCAAAGAACAACTAGATTAAACCACAAAGCAGGATCGGACCTAGAATGATGCTGTAAGATAAATATTGCTTAAATCGGACCAAGACCAATGCTCAAAGCCGTTGAAGAAGTAAATGGGTTGATCCTGCGAGGGCTCAAACCTCGAATATTCGAGCGCTTGAAAAAGTTCGGAGGGCGATGGGTCGAAGAGCTTCCGGCGGTGGTTTGGAGCCTGCGCACGACAGCGAGTCGTGCAACGGGTTTCACCCCGTTCTTCATGGTGTACGGGTCGGAGGCTGTGCTCCCGACCGACCTCGACTACGGGTCCCCGCGTGTTCGCGCTTACGACGACAAAGGCAACCAAACCTCTCTCGAGGACGCGGCCGACCAGTTAGAAGAGGCCAGGGAAGTCGCATTGGCCCACTCGGCAAAATACCAGCAGTCCCTACGGCGCTACCACGCTCGGCGCATCCGGGGCCGAGCCTTCCAGGTCGGCGATTTGGTGCTGCGCCTCGTCCAAAGCAACAAGGACCGGCACAAACTTTCGTCGCCCTGGGAAGGCCCGTTCATCATCTCCCAAGTCCTCCGACCCGGCTCGTACAAGCTGAAGAACGAACAAGGAGAGGAGTACGCCAACGCCTGGAACATCGAACAGCTACGTCGTTTCTATCCCTGATTGTTCTAGGCTACTTTCCTTATTCGTTAGTTTTTCGTTTTCGTTTCAAAGAGCGACGCCCGACCCTTGCCCACTGGCCAAGGATCGGACGTCACTCGGGGGCTAACCCGCGCCCCCCGGGTCCTTGACCCTCGGCATATTCATGTACTCAACACTAAGCAAAAAGGGATCACCGGATAACAAAGTGGCGTGCGCTCGCCGGTCGGAATGCCAAAAGGACAACGGCCCCAGAGGCAACGGTTCAAAAGGCTCACCGGCGAACCCATTTTAGTCCGGACGCGCCCCGACGGCTTAATCAGAGAAACACGAAAGGCCGAGTGTTAACGAACGCAGACGCTTAGATTCATTACATAATATGAGTTTAACCGTCTAAAAAACTAAAAGAAAAACAAAAACTAATCAAGGCGCCTTCCACGGCCCTTCTTCCCTTGCAGTCTTGGTGGCGAGCACGGACGACAGCGGCGACACCTCCTCCTCGAGCGCGACCGGCCCTTCTCCCTTGCAGTCTTGGTGGCGAGCACGGACGACAGCGGCGACACCTCCTCCTCGAGCGCGACCGCCTCCTCATACGTTGTGCCGGGAGCGAACCCGTCGGCGAGGTACTCCAGGCCAATCTCGGAATAGTGGGAGCGAGCAACGGCGAAGGCGCGGCGCACCCCAAGGAAAAGCCCATCACTGGCCATGGCTCGGGCCCGAGCTGGGATGCGCTCGACCTCGACGATCAGCGAGCTTGGCCCCCGATCCGACCGCACCCGGAGCTCGCCGAGCACAGTGCGCCGACCGCCACCCGAAGCGCGTCGTGGTCGTCCCCCTCCTTCTGCAGCACTACTACTAGGGTTTTGGCGTAAAGCCGGGTTGTATTGAATTGTGTGAATTGTTCTTTACAATGGACGAGGGTTCATATTTATACCCTGGTCATGGAGAGTCCTGATCGGACCAGACTAACTAAATAAGGTAAACTAAGCTTAAGATAGAACGGGACTCTCATACGCCTTCTGAAAAGGAAATAGTCCCTGAATCTGATACGCCTCCTCCTTAGCCGACGCGCCTTTCCTCTTGAACTCGTCATCGGGTCGGACTCCTGCTTCATCGGACCCCTCTTCAGCATCGGCTTCCTTCTCTGTCACCTTCGTCCTTGACCAGTCAACGGGTCCACTTCGCAGTCTCAACCTTACCACGTCATCATCTGACCCAGCATGTCAGGTGTGAAAATCCGGTGTCAACACCATCGCAAACAATGATGAAAGATTTTGCCAGCACCACATCGTCTCCCCCTGCGAAGCTATTGCAGCTTTGTAGCTCATTAGAAATTGTTTGGGGTTGGTTAGGCCATTGTACCTTGGCAGAGAGATAGGCTTGTATGAGGGCGGCCATCTTGCTAATTGTAGGCTTTCTGATAGTTGTAATTGTAGGCTTTCTGATAGAGGGCATGTATGATCAATGGGACGAGTATGTAGCACTTGGAAGCTGGTTTCCGATGTGGAAATACGGTTTGGCTCATTGAGTTCTGCTTGGAGCTCAGCAACTTGTTTTTTTGGCTTTTTTGTGTTCTTCTCGTAGCTTCGCAGCTCTGGAATTTGTGTTGTTCAATCTTCTTTGATTCGCTTGCCTCAACTCCTCCAACTGCTTCCTGACCTGCAACAACTGGCGTTGTTGTTCTTGTTCTTCTTCCTGCATTTGCTATTGTTCCTTTCCTCCACCCTGTGCAGCTTGTCAGCGGTGGTGAGAGTGTCTTCATCAACTTCTGTTTCGTCGATAACAGCCTCAGTTATGGTTGGTAGGGTGCTTGGCGGAACTATGTCTTGGGCATTAGCTTCGTCGGTTGGGGGTGTGTCTTCGGTGGCGTTGGTTGGTGGTCTTGTTGCTACTCTTCTTGGTGGCATGGTGGTATTCGTGAGTTGTCTTCGTGCACATCACAAACGGTGGGCGCCAGTTGTTGGGTTACTGACCGAAGCCAATAAGCCCAGACAATAGCTAAGATAGAGAAATCTAGACAAGCAACTTTATATTACTTATCAATAGTGTTCTCAGGAATCAGCCCTTTACACGTTGGCTAAGGGTCTCCTTTTATAGGGAGGCCAAAGGGCATCTTTACATTCCTCTTATGCCCCCAAAAACCAAGCATCATCCTCTAGACTATACAACTTAGATGTTCCAGGGACATAACTGTACATTCGCAAGCATCAGTGTGAATGCGGGCTTGGACTCGGTCCACCTTGGCTTCGTCGGCGTGTAGGATGGCGCCACCACCTCTGCAATTCGCTTCGGTCTAGACAATAGCGACGACGATCCTCCACCAGCTCCCGAAGCCAATAGCTCATCATCGAATCTGCATTATAATCAGAAACGAAGCAAGCCAGGGCTCTACTCATCACATTTAGCACTTAATGTTACTTCTGTTTCATCAAAACAGCTTCTGAAGCCATTCTATGGCCGTGTTCTGGTGTTTCGCCCGTTCTGAGGACGAAGCCAATCCAGCGGCATGCGCCGGGACGAAACCAAAATGACTTGCCCTTTTTGTACGAAGCTAGTGTGCCTGACATGTTGCTCAAAATTTATTAGAAAGTGTTTCTTGGCGGGCCAATCCCCCAACAATCAGTTTTACATAACAATTTGTAAAATGGCATACCTCGTTCGCCTGACTTGGACATGAATCAACTCAGGGACGCCATCATTCCTGCCAGTTTCTGGACCTCGTGGCGGCCACGTGGAGACTTCATGTCGTCGACTGCCTTGATCTTGTACGGATTTGCCTCTATACCCCGCTGCAAAACAAGGTAACCGAGGAGCTTGCCCGATGATACACCAAAGGTGCATTTGGCGAGATTGAGCATCATCCTGTTTTTGCACAAGTTGTCGATTGTTTCGGTCAAATCGGCGATCAGGTCGCCTTTCAATCTACTTTTTACAATGATATCATCTACGTATGCCTCCACATTACGGCCGATCTGGCCTTCGAGAACAATGTGAACACATTTTTGATAAGTGCAACCTGCGTTTTTCAGACTAAAAGGCATCTTTATATAATAATAAACACCAAAGGGAGTTACAAATACAGTTTTCTCCTCATCGTCAATGCACATGCTGATTTGGTGATACCCCGAATAGGCATCTAGAAAACAAAGCAGCTCGTATCCTGATGTTGAGTCTACAATTTGATCTATCCTAGGCAATGGATACTTGTCCTTCGAGCATGCTTTATTCAGATCGGTGTAGTCCACGCACATCCACCACGTACCATTGGGCTTCTTCACAATGACTGGGTTCGACAGCCACTCCGGAAAAGGGACCTCTCGAACGAAGCCGGCTTTGAGTAGTTGGTTGATTTCTTCGTTAATGGCGTCTCGTTTCATCGGGGTATATATTCTTTGCTTCTGCTTGACTGGCCGAATGCCAATTCGTATGCCAAACTTGTACTCGATTATCTCTGTCGAGGTTGTACTCGTCAGATATTTGTCCGGCAGACACCCTGCTTTGTGCGAAGATTGATCACGGTGATGGACAGAAAGACACGGGATTTTTATACTGGTTCGGGCCCTCGAGATCGAGTAATAACCCTACATCCAGTTGCTGCTTGTATTATTTCGTCGAGTACAAATTACAATGAGTAACAAGTACCCTCGGGTGGACTTGTGGATCAATGAGCAAGCATTGAGAATACCCTCTACGGACAAGACCCCCGCTTTTATAACCAGGGAGACGTGCCTTACAAGACAAAACAGACCTAAACCTAGTAGGACTCTAACTATCTTCGGGCTTTCCTTCTGCGATCTGGTCGTCGTGTCTTGTTCGGAGTCTTGGTAGCTTGGAGTCGGTAGTCGGCAATCCTCGTGGTCGGGTACCCTGGTATTATGGCCTCAACAGTAGCCCCCGAGCTTATCTTGTTCAAAAAAGGTTGATCGTTCAATAGTCTTCGGGTCTTTTTGCTCTTCGGGTGATTTCTGGATATGCGAATACCTCGTCAATCATGAGAGCCAGAAAAGTTCCCGAACTCTTGAATGTGGAAACCTGCATCTGAATGATAAGGTCAAAGAAAAATATCAGCCATAATAATATAAAAGAACTGTTCCGTCTTGGAAAATGAAACGCCCCAGGAGTGATGTAACTGATGCCCAGTGCATTTAAAACCCACTCCGCACGTCTCCCGGAACTTTAGCAGTGCACGCAGTACGGCTCTGCTCCGACTCCTCGAATCCCGCGCGAAGCGTTGCATCTCTGGGTCTTTAAATATCAGATCTCCTGGATTGATTCGTACTTGAACTTTCCATTCTAAACCTTCTCCCTCCCCTCGCCATGGGAAAGAAAAAGCTTAGCAGTAGATTCAAGATTCCTCGTCTCCTCTTCGGAGACTCCCCTCGCAGCTCCGGCGAACAGCCGCCCGACAAGCCGGAGGACTCGCCGGCGACGACATCACCCACCCCTCCTCCTCAGGCTCCGCTCCCAGCTCTCCCCTGGCACGGGGATGAGGGAGTCGAGGTCGAGCCACCCGAGGAAGAGGCTCCGGTGGTAGCGCCGCCATCTCCCGAGGCTGCTCCTTCGAGCATTGCCGCCGGGAAACGCCCTGCGTCTTCCTCCCCGGCTCCGGCGTCCCCTATCTCCCTCTCCTCCGACGACGAGCCAAAGCAAGGAGGGAGCGGGATCCGGCTGAAGCCAGAAGCGGCGGACGTAGGCGCATCTTCGTCTTCTGCTCCGGTGGACACCAGCGGCGACGAGGAATTCGCCCGGCGCCTCTTCGTCTCCTTAAACCGCGATCTGATCGGGATTCCCGGAGACGGAGCACTTGTGGATCTCGTCAGCGACTCCGAGGAGGAGAACGCAATAGATGATGATCCACCGGAGACTACGCCATCGCCCTGATCAGCAGTTGATATTCATCAACCCAAGATCAGGGTGCCTTAGTATTTTGATTTTAGGATAGCTATCAATCCACTGTGAAATGTTCCCTCTTTTGAAGTTAATGAAGAAATTTCACTTGATGGATGCATATTGAATTCCTTGTGCTTTGGAAATTTATCTGTGTCAATCTGTTCACAAAATTGTTCATCCAGAAACAAAATTCCAGAATAAATATTTTCTCCCGAACAAACTGACGATCCTTAGTGCGTTCGGGAAATTTGACCCTAATCAAACGTGATCGGGGAATTTCCTCGCTTCACACCAAGTGCTCGGTCGTTTAAAACTGATTGCTTCCCTTGTAAGCCAACAATTCTAAATGCATTGAATCTGACCTGCACAGTTTTCGAAATGACGCATGCCGCAGAAAAAGGAAAGAATCTTTTTGACCCAACAGTCACTGCGGATTGCGCGGCTTAAGGGCAGGTCTTTCGGGGCTCGCGCCGTCCTGCAAAACCATAAAGCCCCCAAGCGCGGCCGCTTGAGACCTATTTAGGACTTCGTCTTCCTGGTTCACACCCACATTCGCCATTCTCAACTACTGTTCATCTGCCCCTCCAACCTTGCTAGTCTCCAGCCGCCATGGCATCCACGCACCAGTCATCTTCCGGCACCGAGTCCACTGAGAACCAGAGCAATGCCGCGACCGGACGCGAACTCCGCAGTGGGACTACGATCCCCACTGCAGATGAGTACTGGAAGAAATCCACCACGACGGAGAAACACCTGCAGAAGCTGGAGGATCTTGGATTACTCCCAAGCACCGAACTCTTCCCTCGGCGACATGCCAAAGGTCAGATGTTTCCGACCCCCGACACTCTCGAGATGGTGGTGTTCTTGGAGTTCTTTTATTGCGGATTCAGGGTTTTTCCGTCTGAGTTCCTCCACAGCGTCTGTGAGCATTACCAAATAGAACTTGTGCACCTTAAGCCCGGCGCTTTGACGATGCTTAGCGTCTTTGCCTTTTTGTGCGAAGCCTGGTTAGGAATTAAGCCCTCACTACTGCTGTGGAGGTATTTTTACACCCCTTCGTACTATAAGAATCAGATGATGCTCGGGTCCATCAGTTTCTCCTTGAGAAATCGGGAGATTTACATCCCCTTTCCAGTCAAAGATAGCTGGAAAGGATATGAACGTCACTGGTTTTACATCACCCTTCCCCAAGCCTCACTGGCAAAAGGGAAGTACTTGATGCCAAATCTCAAGGACGAGGTCAAAGCTGTGCCAAGACTCACTCCTGACATGAAAAAGCACATTGACCGAATCTTGAAGCTCCGCGACGCTGGTTTGACGGCAGTTCACGTAGCGGAAATCTTCATTAGATGGAGATTTATTCCACTCATGACTCACGACCGCTACGCCTGGACATTCACGGGCGTCAATGATCCGAACAGGATGAAACCTGACGGTGAGCATTTATTTTTCTGTTCAATTGTTTTCCCGAGTTAGTTCGGTCATTTGAGTTCATGACTCTTAACTAGCAGTTGTCCCAGAGTCAGAAGTGTTCGAACGCTTGAACAAGATGTTCGGGACTGGCCTCCCGGTTTGGGAAGACGTCCCAGTACCTTATAGCGCCGAGAACCCCCCTCCAAAGGTAAACTGTTACTCAGAAAAATGTTCTTTCTTGTATGATAATGATATAACATTTCTCTTTTCTCCCGACCAGGCCCCAACCATTGTTGATGCCCCCCCCCAGAGCGGGGCCATCAATATTGAAGAGGAGGGCGAGCAGCCTGTTGATCAGGGTACCAGGGCCCCGATCAACGAACCACCCGAACTATCACCTGGTTTGGAAAAAGAAGTCCCGAGCAGCCCCCAGGCAAATATCCCCCGAGCTCGGAAACGTTCTCGCAGTGTGGAGGGGATAGTTCCAGATTCGGAAGTCTCTGGATCGCCTGGGTCAGCCAATCGGCAGCCCAGTCACAATCAGCCTCGTCCTGTCGCCCAGGTACCAAGCATGATCGTATTCGGGCGTTTATTCACAGCCTTTGATCGAATAACCAAAGCTAAACATGATCGGGAGATTTCTCGACAGGAAATTCGTTCGACCAGACCATTACCAAAGCCTACTCCCGGCGCCAAGAGATTTAAGGTTATCCTCCCAGCAGTCAAGTAAGAACTTTGACAATCTGTGATCATGTATGAACACTCTTTGTAAATACTGTTTTCACTGTATTTGTTTGTTTGGGAACTCAGGCATCCCAATCCCACAGCTTCTCCTCCTGTCAAGGAGAAAACTCCCGAGCTGGACTCGACAGCACAACTCGATGGCTCAGAGAAAACCGCAGAGATCATGGGACCCGTCCCGACGCCCCTGGGCCCGATCTATAGCATGCTCTCGACAGCTGAAGAGCAATGGCGTTTGCTGGACGCTCGTGCCTCTGCTGCTGAAGCGTCGGTGATCAGACTGGGAGCCCAGGTGACTGTTCTCCAGTCCGAGAAAGAAGGTATAGGCTTTAAACCTTACGCCTTGCTTATTGAGTTTTTAGCTTCAAACCGTTGTTCATAGGCTACCCTTGATCCTGTAGCTTACTCCAAGAGCATTGAGGTGCTCGAGAAGAAAAACTCGGACCTTGAAGGGAAGCTAGCCGATCTGACCGCCCGACTTGAAGCATTAGAAAAGCATAGTTCATCCTTGGAATCCAGGCTGATGGAAGGTGCTTGTGTTGCTGCAACTCACACCGTCGGGGCTTTGAAGAGCCATCTCCCTGATCTGGATGTTTCTC
>CM014270.1:32447358-32473846 GCA_004135705.1 Alloteropsis semialata
CACAGACGGTGATCGGGCCCAGCGGCCCTGGGACTTTGATCATGGAGTACGCAAAGTGAGCGACCGCCATGAATTTCTTCAGGAACGGCCGACCCAAGATGCAGTTATAGGCCGACGTGATGTCAGCCACTTCGAAGGTGAGGAACTCTGATCGGATGTTTTTGCCCTCTACGAGGGTCACCTGCAGATCGATCCTCCCCAGGGGAAAGGCTTGAATGCCTGGTATGACCCCGTAGAAAGGTTTTTCCACAGGGGACAAGGACCTTCTCGGGATCCCCAGTTCGTCAAAAGCGTTGACAAACAGGAGGTTGAGGGCGCTTCCACTGTCGACCAGGGTTCGCCCGACCTTGCGGGGCCCGATCCAGGGCTTAATGCACAGTGGGAGTAGCGGCCCGTCATACAGTGTCTCGGGGTGATCCCTCTGATCAAATGAGATCGGGATTTCTGACCACCTCAAGAGCTGCTTGCAGGGCTCAGTGCTGTTGATCTGCCTCTCGACCATCTTGAGCTGGGATTTGGAGGTTCGGGTTGAACAGCCACCGAAAATTGTGTTGATTTCCAGATCTTCGGGGAGATCTGGCTCGTCATCACAATCCATATAGTTTGCAGCGCGAGGGTTGTGAGCTGCCTGGTCACGTGGAGCCCCTTTCTGTTGGCTCTCCTCCTCCTGCTTCTGCTTCTTGTACACCGTACAGTCCACGAAGTGATGCTTCGTAGAACGGTGAATCGGGCAGTACATCGGGAGGTTGTCCGGTTTTCCTTGGCGCCTGTACGGGGGCTTGTTGTCCACTGCCATGACTTCATCGCCCTCGGTCCTGCGCTTCTTGTGTTTGTGCTTGTTCTTCTTCTTGCCTTCCCCGGCTGGCTGGCTTTGTTCGGGCTTTCCGTGAACCCGCGCTCGGGCGTCCGCCATCTTGGCGGTTTCTTCCAGGATCCCGTAGAGCTCTGCCACTGTCTTCGGGTTTTTCTTGGCAAGTTCCTCCGCCGTTCGCTCGTCTTTGCAACCTTGATTAAAGGCCACAATGACCCGATCATCTACCATGTCAGGGATGGTGTTACGGGTGTCGCTGAATCTGCGGATGTAGTCCCGGAGGGATTCTCCAGGCTTCTGCACACAGTTGAGTAGATCACCCTCATGTCCGGGGCGTTTGTAGGTGCCTTGGAAATTGGCTTCAAACGTCTCCCGAAGATGAGTCCATGACTTGATGCTTGCTTCGGGCAGGTTCATGAGCCATGTTCGGGCTGATCCCTGCAGAGCAGTCGGCAAGTAGTTGGCTTTCACGTAGTCGTCTCCCCCGGTGGCGTCGATGATCGTAGAATAGATCTGGATCCACTCGCGGGGGTTGGTCGTCCCGTCATACTTCTCAATGCTAGTAGGACGGAACTTTTCGGGCCACCTGACCTTGCGCAGGGCTGGGGAGTATGCAAGGCATCCCCCCATGCCTGGTCGGGAGTCACGTGGCGGTGAATCTGCATGAGACCGATAGTAGCCTTCACGTGTTCGGTAATCTCGATTGTGGTTGAGAGTTTCCCGAGCGTCGCGAGTGCGACGATTGCGTTCGAGCTGCGGTCTCATGTCGCGCCCCTCGCGTGGGCGATAGTATGGTCGTCCGTTAACAGATCGGGACCGAACCGGCTGTGGTTCACGTGGTCTGTTTGACGGAGCTGGTGGTGCGGCAGCGGCGGCCTCGATGTGCTCCTTGGCTTTGTCCGCTGCTTCTCGAGCCCTCTTGGCTATGGTGGCCATTGGAGTCCCTTCGGCCATTGCTTCCATGGTTTCCAAGAGGGTTCGGATCTGTAGATTGTCCTGTTCGACGGCCCGGAAATCGTTGTTGAGATCTCGGGGAGCCAACGAGGATGCAACCTGCTGTGTACGGGTTCTAGCCGTTTGAAGAGTTGGTGCGCTGTCCAAACGTGGAGGAGGCACAGGTCGACGCGAGCTAGATGACTCGGCGGCAGCCCCTGTCCCGTTCGCGTTCAGCACATGGATGCGGCGGTCTTCGGGTTGTTCTGACCCATTGCTAGATCCACTGTAGTCGAGATCCAACTGCGCAGTGCGATCTGCAATGTCTTCAGGAGTTGGCTCCGTGAAGGTGGCGAAAACTTCCCGACCGGCGCACGTGAGATCGGGATCATGGATCCCTGTCAGCTTGAGCTCGTAGTCGCCCTGGTGCTCGAACACAAGATCTCCGAAGCGGATCTCCCGTGCAGGCACTTGGTGGCGGCGAGTGTAGAGATCGGAAGCGGAAGCAGAACTCCCGATCGCTCCCGACTTGACGGAACTGGGCATGTAGGGCATCGAGGAACTCGACGCGTCGGCGAACCAGATTCCGTTGACGATCGGCATGATCTTTCTTCACGCAAGGGCCCCTACCTGGCGCGCCTCTGTCGAGGTTGTACTCGTCAGATATTTGTCCGGCAGACACCCTGCTTTGTGCGAAGATTGATCACGGTGATGGACAGAAAGACACGGGATTTTTATACTGGTTCGGGCCCTCGAGATCGAGTAATAACCCTACGTCCAGTTGCTGCTTGTATTATTTCGTCGAGTACAAATTACAATGAGTAACAAGTACCCTCGGGTGGACTTGTGGATCAATGAGCAAGCATTGAGAATACCCTCTACGGACAGGACCCCCGCTTTTATATCCAGGGAGACGTGCCTTACAAGACAAAACAGACCTAAACCTAGTAGGACTCTAACTATCTTCGGGCTTTCCTTCTGCGATCTGGTCGTCGTGTCTTGTTCGGAGTCTTGGTAGCTTGGAGTCGGTAGTCGGCAATCCTCGTGGTCGGGTACCCTGGTATTATGGCCTCAACAATCTCCTAGGGAATCCTGAGCTCGAGTTCCTAATTGTCACCCAGACCAGTGCCCACCTGGGTGGTCTTGGTCGGGTCTGATTCATCTAGGATCACTGGTTTCGTGCCTGGCTCGACACGCTTTGTTGTTGGCATGGCCAGAGAGGTGTCAGCCGGTGACTCGCTTGCTTCCTGAGGTGGCGTCCCTTTGAGCAGGATCTTGTCCACCACGGTTTGCTTTTCTGCGGCGACGTCATCGGTGTTTTTGTCCTCCATGGGCATTTGCTTTTCCTTGGCCTTTGATCAGGCTTCGGCTGCCCGGGAAGTCTCAGCGACTGTTGCCTGAGTGGCAGTGGTCAGTAAGTTCTTGGACTTTTTCTTGGCAGGTTTGGCAGCCTTGGCTGGCTCCTGCTCTCCACCCTTGATCATGTCCAGGGTCTTCATGTCACATTGGACCGCACCCTTGCGGTCTCCACAAACGGTGAGTGGGCCCAATGGTCCTGGGACCTTGATCATGGAGTAGGCAAAGTGGGCGACCGCCATGAATTTCTTCAAGAACGGCCAGCCTAGGATGCAGTTGTAGGCCGATGTGATATCAGCCACCTCGAAGGTGAGGAACTCTGATCGGATGTTTTTCCCCTCCATGAGGGTCACCTGCAAATCGATCCTCCATGACGGAGCTGGTGGTGCAGCAGCAGTAGCCTGCAGTCGTTCCTTGGCCTAGTCCGCCGCCTCCCGAGCCTTCTTGGCTATGGTGGCCATCGGGGTTCCCTCGGCCATTGCTTCCATTGCCTCCAAGAGGGTTCGGATCTGCAGCTTGTCCTGTTCGACTGCCCAAAAGTCGTTGTTGAGATTCCGTGGAGCGAATGAGGATGGAGTTATCAGAGTATGAGACTTAGCCGTCTGAAGTGTTGGTGCGTTGCTGAGATGCGGAGGTCCTTGTGGTCTGCGCGAGCTAGACGACTTGGCGACAGCGCTTGCCTCGTTCCCAGTAAGCACGTGGATGCGGCGGTCTTCGGGCTATTCCGACCCATTACTAGATCCACTGTAGTCGAGATCCAACTGTGCAGTGCAATCAGCAATGTCTTCGAGAGTTGGATTCGTGAAGGTGGCGAAAACTTCCTGACCGGCGCACGTGAGATCGGGATCATGGATCCCTGTCAGCTTGAGCTCGTAATCGCCTTGGTGCTCGAACACGAGATCCCCAAAACAGATCTCCCGTGTAGGCACTAGATGGCTTGGAGCGTAGAGATCGGAAGTGGAGGCAGAACTCCCGATGGCTTCTGACTTGACGGAACTGGGCATGTAAGGCATCGATGAACTCGATGCGTCGGTGAACCAGACTCTGTTGACGATCGGCATGATCTTTCTTCACGCAAGGGCCCCTACCTGGCGCGCCTCTGTCGAGGTTGTACTCGACATATAGTTGTCCGGCAGGCACCCCACTTCGTGCGAAGATTGATCACAGTAGATTAACACAGAGACTTGGGATTTTATTCTAGTTCGGGTCCTCGAGCTCGAGTAATAACCCTACGTCCAGTTGTTTGCTTGTATTATCTCGGCGTACAGATTACAAAGATGTAATAAATACTCTCGGATGGATTGGCTAAGATTGGGAATACCCTCTATATGTAGGACCCTCCACTATTTATATCCAGGGAGACGTTCTTTACAAGTCAAAACAGACCTAAACCTAGTAGGACTCTAACTATCATCCGGCTTTCCTTCTGCGATCTGGTCGTCGTGTCTTGTTCGGAGTCTTCTTCGGTCGGAGTCGGTAGTCGGCAAACCTCGTGGTCAGGCACCCGGGTATTATGGCCTCAACAGATTTAATTCTTCATGGATCCTGGATTTGACACAACAAAATAAGCAATGCATGTGTGAAACAAATGTTTCCCGTTTATGAACCCCACTTGTTTATGCTATCGAGGAAAATTTGAAAGGAGTGATGGCAAGGATGTATACACCAATGAGCGACTAGAGAAAGTCACTTGAGGAGCTTTGTTTTTCTTTGCAAAAGTTGTTTAAAAATCTCCGGTGTGATGGTGGAACAAAGGTTTGGGTGGAGCGCTCTCCCTAAGTTATTCTAGCTCTCAACCGCTCATGATGAGGAAAAGCTAAAAGCCCCATAAGTGCTGAGAAGAAAGGATGATTTAATTTTTTGCCAACTTATTCAAGTATGAAATGCTTTCTTATTGGCAATATCTTTTGGGAAGTAAGCAATTCTTAAGCAATTCTGATCCAAGTTTCCAAACTCTCCAAAGCTTTGCTCGAGACGAGCAAAGGTCTTAGCTTGGGGGAGTTTGTTGGTGCCTGTTAAGACATGTTTATCATCTATCGCCAACATTGAAAGAATAAAGTAAAGTAGCAAGGATCACTAGAATTTGGTTTCAAATAATATAGTTCCACTTGTACATGGAGATTATTTGGTTGCAAGAGACAAGAGCCAAAATATGATGAAAAACAGAACCAAGTCCAAGTCGCCCGACCCACCCTGGTCGGCCGACCCGGCCTGGTACCCAAAGAGGCTCAGTTCTGGTCATTCAGAAGAAGCACAAAAGTATAACATCAGAGATGTTGAATCCATGACGGTTACATCCAAGGGGTGAAAAGAGGATAAGGAGAAGCATTTGGATTGATGGGCCCACATGAGATTCAAGAGTTACTCCGAGGATTCATTACCCAGCCTCCACGACTATCAGGGCCCACATTCCAGACATACGAAAGAAGATCACGGCGAGACGAGCCTGCACCAGGTCGACCGACCTGGCCAGGTCGGCCGACCCAGTCTAGCGGCCGTTGCGGCCATCCCTTCTCCCATGCTTCTGCACCACCTCATGGACGTAATCTACACCATGGACGCCGTCAGTCAGTTCATCTGACTGTCGGGCGAAGTCCTCAGGTCGGCCGACCTGGGGGTGGGCCCACTCGGCCTCAACCACCTTGTACCGGCCCTGAACCGCCTTCTAGTGCTATAAATAGATGCCAACACCTCCTGTACAACACACACCAGAAGGAAGAGCTCCATTTGCTACAAGTTATAGTCTTAGTTTGTAGTTAAGTAGTTCTAGGAGTTGAGCTTCTACGGGTTCCCGAAGGAGTCTTGGTAAGCCTAGAGCTCAGTTATCTTATACCCTTTGCTTATTTGAAAGACTTTGAGCTTTAATGGAATTACTATCTTGCTTATGTTACTTGACTTATAGTCGTGTTTGTTCAACATATGAGTTGTATGTCTTGCACCTTAGTATAGTGGATACATGTTATGGCAATGGCCCAATGAATCATAAAGATTGTTCTTTACCTTTTCGTATAATTGGTAAAGATATATTTCATATTACAAACATGGTGTTTGGGGTATGGAATACCATTGGAGATACCCTGCCCCACGTATTCAGAGGTAGCCCCCGGGTGGTAACAGTCCCGCTGGGCCTTTGTAATCCTCGCCGTTCGGCTTTGGGCGTTTGCAGGCCTTCGTGATAAACATCGTGACAGTACCCTTGGATGAGGGGATCCCACGACTCCTCAATTTGCCCTCTAACATGTATCTCTTGCTAAGCTTGTAGAGTGTAAACTTATAGTGTATGAACTCATAAGTAAGAAGTACATAGAACCCATAGTTCTTTTCTAGGATCTTCATATTGACTAGACTTATATATTGAGCAATGAAACCTTCTGTATGTCAACATACCTCTCTTCATGCATTGTTTACCCCTGTTCTAGTCTTGGTATATTAATCGTGATATAACTAATGCATTGGAAAACACATTACTTTGCCATATGCTTTCCCTGAGGAAATAGACACGATACTCTGGAATACTCCTGGATGAAATGCTACAATGTACTTCTGTGCGCTTGCAGAATTTATGTAACGCTAAGATTTATATTAAGGTATCTCTAGTGCCATCACTCATGTAGTGGTGATGCTAAGAAATGCCAACATATACTGGTTCAGGCAAATGTCCTACATTCAGTTCGAGCTTGTCTGTTACTTGCGCTGTCTGCAGTAGGGGTTACAAACGGTCGAGAGAGAGAGAGGGAACGCCCAAGTCTCTGTGTGCGTGTGTGCGTATGCGTGGGGGTGTCAAACCGAACCCTCTACGGAGGGTCTCCTCTCCTTTTATAGCTCAAGGAGAGGGAGAGCCATTAGAGAGAGACAAAAAAGGGGGAGAGAAAGCGAGAAGGAGAAAGCTTGGAGGGGAAGGAAAGCCCCCTGGTCTTCCCCCCTGCCTTGGTCCCGAGGGCCCTCTCGGGTCCTGTAGATGACGTCCGGGAAGGACGCTCACACGTAGCACTTCACAGTGCGCTTTGCGGTGCCACCTAACACCTCCTACGTGTGACTCCCCTAGTGTCACATTAAGGTTTATATAACTTGATGAACTTAACTAATGCATAATCATGGCATGCATCATTTTCATCTCTTGATTGAATGAGCATATGTGCGTATGTTAATCTAGTCAACTTTCATGAGCAAAAGTAGTCAAATGTGAAAAATATATCAATTTATTGCTTGGATTGTCAATTACATGTTTATAAATTCATGTGAGTGCTGAAAGTTCAAACAAGAATTCAAAATTCAAATTTGAGCTCGTTTTTCCTTATATCACATACAGAGGTGAAATTCATTCTCATCCTTTTTGAGAGGCTCGTAATAATTTATTTTGCCTAAATCCTTGAAATTCCATCTACATGAAACTTGTAGTACAAATTACCTAGTTTACCATGGTTGTGAATTTGATCCACGAAAACAAGTTTTTATTGTTCAAACTCATGGTCAAAATTGGGTCAAACCCCTGAAATTTCAACACTTGGCCGAAAGGTTCTAAGTCCTGAAATTCCATGTTTTTGCTGAAATTGAGAGCCACTTATCTCACAAACCATTGATCAACCCATAGATCATCTTTTACGAAAGTTATAGCTTGACGTTGCATCTCCAACTTTTATATTGGCCGATCCATAAGTTTGCAAACGAATTTTGGAGAAAACTTGAGCCAAAGTCCGGCCGGTGCAACTACCGAACGACTGAATCGACTTCAGTCGATTCAGTCTGACCGTCAGGGCCGACGCCCGACCTCGACGGCGTCGATGCCACGCGCCACGTCCACAGCCCCGCAGACACGCGTCGTTGTTCCCTCGTGCCAGTTGCGCCGTGCCATGCACATTGCCGAGCTGTTGAGCTGCACGGGCGCCTGGAGAGCCGAGCCGCCAACTCGCCGCGGCGGTAAACATGGCCGTAATGGCTAGTTACTAAATTCACCAGCCCTACTCCATCACTCTCCAATTAACTGCGCCCACAGCCATCCCACCTTGCACTCTCCGTCCTCCAACCTCTAGCTCCCTCCGCCATAGCCTACATTGCCCGGATTTCGCCGACGTCCGGCCGCCATTGCCATTACCCTGGTCGAGCTCCACCCTCACCGTGGACAGCCACCTACGGCCCTTCTCCACCCACTCCGACCGCGAAAATAGATTCGCCATGATTCATTGAGACTTCCCAGCCCTTTTCCCCTCCTTCTCCACCTTCGTCCAAGCCGGGCCGCCGCTGCCACCTCCGGCCACCCGCGCCCGTGGACAGGGGCGGCTCCACCGCGACCGCCGCCAGCCACGGGCCAGGCGTGGTCCAAGGCCGCGCCTCAGCCTCCTGCTGCGCGCCTAGGCCATCGGGGGAGACCAACGCCGGCCAACAGCCGGCCGGCCAGGGCCAAACCGAGCCGAGCTCGGTGATTGAACCAAGGAAGAAGAAGAAGGTGTAGAGGGTAAGAGAATAGAAGTTCAGGGGGTTTTTCATAAAAGTTTTGGGTTTATGACTGATAGGTGGAATTCATGCAGGGGTTTTATGGAAGAAGCTAGGGGCCTGTCTGCGAAGAAAAGGACCATTTGTGATCTTTTAAAATCTCAGGGGCTAAGATGCAAAGACGTTTTCCTTTTTGTTTATTTTCTTTTCCCTTTATTGTGGCTGAACTTGGGAAAACCTTTGTAAATCGTAGAAAAATTGTAAAATCAGAAATCCAATTTTGTTAGAATTCTTGTAAAGTTATCTGTCCAGTGATGTGTGATGTACTCATGAGAAGCATTGTTTGATGCTTGTGTTGCTTTATGCATGAATATAAGCTTGTTGGGTTAGTGCCGAAGCTAATAAGCCCAAACAATAGCCAAGACAGAGAACAGAGACAAGCAACAGTAAATTACTTATCAACAGTGTTCTCGGGAATTAGCCCTTTACACGTTGGTGGGAGGTCCCCTTTTATAGGGAGATCAAAAGGCACTTTTACATTCCCCTTATACCCCTGAAAATCAGGCATCATCATCTAGACTATACAACTTACGGTTTCCAGGGGCATAAGAGTACATTTGCACGTCTCAATGTGAATGCGTAGACTAGCAACTCCGTCTTTGACTCGGTTTGGACCTGGTCTACGCTGCCTTCACCGTGCCTCCGACGACCTCCGTTGCCTTCACCACTTGGGATGCCTTCGGTCGCAAGGCGCCTCTTATCCCAGAGAGGAGAAGCCACCGTGCCATCTCTCGGACCTGTCTTGAACCTGAGTGAGAAGATAAACCACACATGCAGGTGATATCTGTGAGTTACCTTCGCATCCACTCTGGTCAATTTTTATCTCTGAAGGAAGCGAATCATTCCTCAGTGCCAAATCACTTAGCGAAGGAGATAGAAACCGAACATATGCTGGTAGTATTCATGGTTTGCCTTCGCACTCCCGTATGACGAATCTCTGATGTGAAGGCGGTGGATCGCTGCATAACACATGATCTCTAGCGAAGGCAATAGCCTCCTAAATACACGTAGCGAAGGCAAATGACAGGAGCTCAAATGCAAAATGAGCGGCTGAAGGCATTTCCTTAGCAGGCCAATCCCCCAATAGTAGCCCCTCGCGGACGAGGGATTTCTCCAACAGGCCGATGTCCTCGAAAATTCAGGGTTGCCTTCGCATGTTCCAGGGAAACGCCTCCTCCCATTGGAGTAAATCCCGAGTCGATGACTTCGCTATGAGTTTGGCTTCGCGTCCTGCAATTTTATTCTTATTTTGAATTTCATTTTTATTTTTATTTATTTTTTGAATCATCAGTGCTGGTTCATTTTACGAGACGTGGTAATGGTCAGATTTTTATTGCCCTATAAATAGGACCGAAGGGTCCCCCCTTTTTACCTTTTCTTGCTTTCGCTGTCAATCGCTTTCTATTTACGAAAGCTCCTTCGCGTTGTAAGGCATTTGGTTTCCACCCTTCTGCTAATAAACTTTGAGGTGTTTGCCATACTCTTTCATTATTTGTCTTCGCTTTGTGGCTGTATTTGAATATTTTTGTTTTCACTGATTTCCTTCGCTGATGTAATGATAATTGTTGTCATTTTTGCAGCGGCACGCACCAGACAGACCACTTTACTAACTGATATGGCTGGCGAAGGCAGTCTCGAGGCACAAAGGGCAGATCAGTCTCCTCATCGGGAGATGAGTGATACTGATGCTGAAGACTTGGCTCAGTAGTTGGAGGATGAAACTGTAGCCGCTGAGGATGTTTCTGGCGACGACCGCGTCGAGGAAGAAGAGGCAGGTGAAGATGAGAATTTGGATGACGTGGAAGCCAATGTAGAGGATCTAGTGGATCCGACAAAGAAGCCGAAGACACTTGTATTTGGCAAATCTAAAATTGGCGAGAATGACATTAAATTCTATGAAGAGAAGGGATATTTTCCTAAGGGTTGGGGCCGTGGTCTTGGTGCCGACACTACTCCTAACCCTCGTGAAGACGAAGCTGTGGTCTTCACAGATTTTTTTATTGCAGGCCTGAAGATGCCCATTGACAACATCATTGCGAAGATGATTGCGCCCTATGGCTTACAGTTGCATCATCTGACACCCAATGCCATCAACCATCTTCTCCGATTTTTTTGGGCTGTAAAGACGCATGAGTCACCAGTTACAGTTGATGGTTTCCTTCGACTGTATGAAGGTCATAATTAGAGCAAGTCAACTGAGGTCGAAGGCAAGCTATTTACTCCTGATTTTGGTTGTGTGACCTTCACCGGACGTCGTCGTGGTTCCAATTTTGCGAAGGTAGAAACTTCCTTCGCTCAGAGGAATAAGTGGACCAAGGATTGGCAGAAGTATTGGTTTTATGTAAGGGTACCTTCAGAGGAGATTATTTTGGAGGATGGGACTAAATCTGTGTCTTTCCCTCTACACAGCCAGGTTGATTGGCTTAAGTTTGTCCAGTGTTTAATGCAGAAAGTGCTGGATTCACTGAATACTTGAAGGCCTTTCGAACGGCTTCGCGAACAATCTGCAGCCGTGATCTTATTGAGGAAGTTATTGCTAGTGATCTCGCTGCTGGAGTTTATTTTTTATCTGCCGATTGGAAGCCTTTTAATGTTGAGTGGAAACCTCATAGTGATCATACCAGTGTTGCTTTCACTCGTTTTGGGGCGAGGATCCCCGAAGGCATGTCCGCAGTAGAGTTTGTTGCTTGTGTAGAGCGACAGGCCATTGATATTCTTGGCGCATACACCACAAAAGAACATCGCAGTAGCAAAGACAATTATGTTCATGTAAGACTGAATAGAGTTTTTGAAGAATTGGGGATTTCTTGCGGTGCTCATGAGATTCCCGTCCCTACCAAGGAGAAGAAGAAAGAGAAAAAAAGAGAAGAGAGGTAAGGCACAGGCGAAGGAACAGGATGAAGATGTCTCGCGCCTTCGTGCGCTCCTCGGGGAGGTGGTCGAACTGGACGTGGTGGATGCCGTGGCCAGGGTCACGGCCGAGGTGAAAGTAAGAAAGTTGTTGCGAAGGCAACTTCTTCCTCTACCCTAGCCAAGCGAAGCAGCAGCAGCTCTCATGAGTCTGCAGAAAAAAGGCACCACCAAGAGCCGCCAATTGCAGCTGTTCCATTATCATTTGCGGCTCCAGCTGCTGGGGCCGCTTCTTCGGCTTCGCGTGATGGTCGTCCACCAATTGGAGTTGTTCCTTTGGCTTCACGAGGTGGTCGTCTGCCTCTTCCTCCTCGGGCGCCACCGGTAGCTCCGGCTCCAGCGCAGTTAATAGTTTCGCCCGTCACTGGTTTTGCGAGCTCAGCTCCTCGGAGTGGGGATGATATTTTCTTAGGTGAGATTGCTCTCTTTGGGAATTACTTTCAGGGCACAAGTCTTCCTTTGCTAGGGAGGTACTTAGCGGAGAATCCATTTGTTGATATTGATATTGCTTGTGAAGGAGTTCCTGAGACATCTGGGAGTGCTCGAGTGCCTGATCCCTTTGACGATGGTATTGACATTAGCCAGTTTGAGGATACCCCCGTTCGGGATGTTCCTATTGTTGAAACTGTTGTTGAAGAGAATCTTGGTGATGCTGATGCTGCTCCCGAAGCTGCTGAAGAGTTTACTCCACTGAATGCTGAGGAGCCAGTCACCGAAGCCCCAGTGGAGTCTGCGCCAGTTGACGTTCCTCCTTCGACTTTGGCTTCTTCCCCCCGAGCCACAGATTCTTTGGAAGTTCTGGCTCATGTTGCCGGGACTGTTGATATGGATGCTCAGGCCAAGGGGAAGGAACTTGCCGAAGCCGAAACTTCTGATGCCGCAGAGAGGGCTGCTGCTTCTCAGGTTGATATGGAAGTTGGTGCGGGGGCGAGCATTCCTTCTACTTCCGAAGGTACTTGTGATATTGCCTATTTTTTATTTTTCTTTAGCGACAATTGTTATTGTGCTGTTTGATTTTGATGCGAAGGAGACTTGTTTAATAGGTGCCGAAGACGAGGGGCCAGCTCGAATGCGCGAAGGTGGGCCTCTCCAAGACTTTGCTTGGGAAGGTGTTTTATTTGATCAGGGTTATAACTAGTTTTTTCCTTTAGCTATTTTTTGCGAAGATAGCAATGTTATCATTATTTTGTGCTTGTAGAATATCAACAGCTTGTGTGAACCCTGGATCCTGAAAGTATCAGCTCTAAAATTTTGGCTTCGGGATTGAAGGTGTGAATTTCACGCCTTCGCCTTTAACTTTGTTATTGACTTGGCTTCAAGTTGCCGATCTCGTAATACTTAACGAGGAGATTATTTTCTCTCACAGGTTGTTGTAGCTATCAATGAGTTGCATGCTCAAGTTCCCAACCTCAACTCAATTGCTGCTGAGCGCGAGGAGTTGGTGAAGTTGCGAAGGGAGAAAGCTGAGCTTCTCCAGATCCAAGCGATTATTGACAGAATCAAGCAGGATCTACAGAATGAGAGGAATTTGCTTCGCCAGGACCGGGAGTCCATTGTTAATGAGAATAAGTCTTTAAAGGATAGGGTTGATGCTTTGGAAGCTCAGGCTGGCGAAGCCAACTTGCTTAAGGAAAAGGTTGTTGCCTTGGAGGCTCAGGTTGTGGACAAGGATGATGTCCTAGAGGGCCTTCGGAAGAAAGTTGTCAAAGATACTGACTTGATTTCTGTCTTGAAGAGCGAGGTTGACACTCTCACGAGTGTTAAGGAGAAGCTATCTCGTGATGCTGAGTCATATCGGTCTCGTAGCGAGAACTTTGAGCGTGAGGTCATGTCGCTGTGTACTTCAACCATTTCCCTTCGCAAGGAAAATGAAGATGTGATCAATGTTGCTTGGGAGCGTGGCTTGAAGCTATATCGCCTATACAAGGAGGCCCTGCGACAATTTGGAGCGGAGCCCCTTGCCTTCCCCAACAAAGAGTACAACTTGGATAAGCTTTTTGGTTGGATTGACCTTGACTTTACTTCGCTTCCAACAGTAATTGAATCTGTTAGAGACTTCGCTGTCAACTTGTGCTCATGCAATTTATTGAAGATTCTCTCTGACAACGGCTGTGAGCATTATAATGCCTTGGTTCGGAAAGGCTATCCTTATCCGGAGCCCAAGGATCCTGCCGACGGTGATTCTTTTCCAAAAAACATGTTGATTGCGAAGGCGCCTTTCTTAAAGCACTTCTGGGTTGCCAGTGGATGCCTGGCGGCTCAGAATATTACCCGTGATCGGCTGGCTAAGGTACTTTGTTAGTTGCTGTCGTGATCTTGTTTTATTCATTTTGTTCTCAATTTTATGTTATTTTGTTTGATAGCTTATGTATTCTCAGTCAAAGGAGCTGAAAGAGAAGCTGAAGGCCGAAGCCGAAGCCGCCGCGAGAGAGGCTGCTGCGAAGGAGGCTGCCGAAGCTGGCGCCACCTCTAGTGCCGCTGCAACTGGTGCTGCTGCCTCCGAAGCTGGTGCTTCTTCCTCTTCGCAAGGACAAAGTGGCCAAGGGGCCCCCGGAGTCAATCCACAGGTCTAAGGACCTTTTAGATTGTAATTAGAGTTAGGACTTATTGAGCGGGCAGTCCTTTTGAACTTGTACATTTGTGTATATTCAGGGTGATGAGATGCTCGAACTTACGCCACTAGCCATGCGTGATGGGCCACATTGTATTTCTGGCTTCGCTTGGAAGGAATTTCAGCGAGTTTATCCAAACTCTAGTCATGGTGACTTTTTGGAGTATTGTCACGAGTTTTATCGTCGCACCGAGTTCGGCGTTTTTGATTTTTTTACTGTATTTGTTGCTCACAGCTTAGATCGAGTTGAGCTCGCTGCGCGAAGGAATGCCGAAGCTATTTCGTGGGGCATTCCAAAGATGGAGCCGTTGGAAGCTAGTCCCGATGACAAGGACTTCGCATGCGTTTACAACGCTCCTCGCTTTAGGAGGTCTGGCGAGCAGTTTTATGGATATGTGTTCGAAATGTTTTGAGAATGTTTTATGTAAGCTTGCAACATGTGATGTAATTATGACTTTGTATGAATGGATATAAACTCGTTTTGCCTTCGCTTTTGAGAGAAACGCCTCCTCCCCCCAAAGCGAGTTTGTATTTATACATTCGAAGGCGAGTATCTTCATGACTTATGCGAAGCTGCATGTGTAGATGAATATTTTAACGAAAGAGATTAAACTCGATTTGCCTTCATTTTGAGGGAAACGCCTCCTCCCTCCAAAGCGAGTTTATGCTTTTCGTTCAAAACTCAGCTGCCAAACATTTTGATGATTAGTTTGATGAAGAATTTTCTTCGCACTTATTCTTTGGAGTTCATGCTTCGGGTTTTGAGGAATGGTTTGAGCCGAAGCCCCATTTACCCTTTTAGAGTAAGCATTTTGGATGTATAAAAAACAAATTGAGCCGAAGCCCTTTTTACTCCTCAGAGTAAGCATTTTGGATAATAAGCAATCTGAGGTGAAGCCCCTTTTACTCCTTAGAGTAAGCATTTGTAGATCTAAATTGGCCTTACCTTTGGTAGGGTCAATTTAGTTCTATTTGGTTTATCGAATATCAGCGATTTGGTCGAAGCCAATCGCTTTCGATGCAACTTTTTTGGGGAATAGCTCGTTCATATATTTCACACGAGTTACAATTAGCACCGCCTCGTTAAAAACCTCACCCCTTGGTAAGGGTTCCACTGTGAGGAAAAGAGTACGGGCTTTTTAAAGAAAAATGAAAATCTACTCTATCAATTGACTTCGTTTATAGATTACGAAGCCAATTGTTACATGGTGTTCACAAGTAATACCTTCACAAGCTGTCCGCATTCCATGAATGCGGCAGCTCACTGCCTTCTCCGTCCCTCAGGTGACATGATCCTGGTCTGTTATTCTTGATGACTAGGAATGGTCCTTCCCATTTGTTTTGCAGCTTTCCTGAAGGCATACTCGGGATCTTCCTTAGCACCCAGTCACCTATTTTTATATCTTTCCTTACCACTTTCTTGTCACGCCATTTCCTGGTTTCTTCTTGGTACTTGGAAATGTTTTTGGCTGCTTGCAGCCTGTAAATTTTTGTGAGATCTTTATCTATGGCTTCGCTATCTTTGGGCGCTTCTTGCTGAGTGCGAAGCCCCTTGTGAAGAATCTCCTCGGGACACATTGCTTCTTTGCCATATAGTAGTTTGAAGGGCGTGAACTGAGTTGCTATTGAGGTAGATGTGTTGTGAGCCCAGATTACCTTCGGCATTTCCTCCACCCATTTGCCTTTTTTCTTACAATTTGCAAGGCATTTTCTGATGGCGGTGAATATGATGCCATTTGCTCTTTCCACTGCGCCATTGGACTGCAGGTGGTATATTGATGCAAATCTTGCCTTCATCCCAATGGACATGCAGTACTGCCTGAATTCATCGCAATCAATTTGCTTGCCATTATCTACTGTGACTTCCCTTGGGACTCCAAATCTACAAACAATTTGCTGCCAGAAGAATTTTATGACTGTCTACACTGTGATATTTGCTAGTGGCCTTGCTTCAATCCACTTGGTGAAATATTCCACTGCAACTATTGCATATTTCAGGTTTCGTTGAGCTGTGGGAAGAGGACCCACCAGATCTATGCCCCATCTCTGCAATGGTCAGGTTGGAGTTATCAGCTGTGATAACTCCGAAGGCGATTTTCTGGTTGTAGCACATTTTTGACATTCGTCACAAGTCTTGACTGTGTTTGTTGCATCATTGATGATTGAAGGCCAATAAAATCCTTGTCTCATTGCCTTCCCCACAATTGCCCTCGCTCCAAAATGTGCTCCGCATAAGCCACTGTGTATCTCTTGTATTAGCTCTTTGCCTTCGGCTATTGACACGCAGCGAAGCCAAGGAGCCACAACTCCTTTCTTGTATAGAATGTGGTCAATTATTTGATATGACCTTGCTCTCTGCTACATAGTTTTGAGGTCGTCTTCGTCAATTGGTTCATAGTATCCCCTTAGGTATGCCATTATGGATGATCGCCAATCTTCTGAGTTTATTGCATTGATGAAGTGTGGTTGCTCATCGAGTTCTTTGATCGAAGGCATTGTTAGTGTCTGGAAGAAGACATCGGGTGGCAGTTTGTCCTCTTTTGCTACTGCCTTGGCCAATGCATCAGCTTCTTCATTTTTTGCCCTCGGGATGTATTTGACTGTAAAGCCCTTGAATTTTTTCTCCATTGCTTGAACTGTAGACAGATACTTGATCAGCTCTAGCTATTTTGCAACACTTTCTTTTTCAATATGATCTGCTACCACCTTCGAGTCAGTTTTCACAATGAAGTGCTGAACCCCCAGCGCCTTCGCTTTCCTGAGCCCCAATAGCACAGCTTCGTATTCGGTGATGTTGTTTGTACTTCTGTCGCTGTTTTTGCAAGACTCTAGGTTCGCTGCATATCTCATTTTGATGCTCGAAGGCTATTGCACAATTGTTGCGATGCCAGCTCCTTTGTCCCTCCAAGCGCCATCACAATGTATTAGCCAGCTTTCTTCTCTGGTCAGATTTTCTGCCGAAGGCGATGTCCACTCGGCTATGAAATCAGCCAAGACTTGTGATTTGACCGCTGTTCTTTGCTCGAAATCGACCACATATTCAGACAGCTCTACGGCCCATTTGCGTATTCTTACTGAAGCTCCTTTGTTACTCAGCAGCTCTTTTAGTGTTTGATCTGTGAGCACGTTGATGTTGTGCCCCTCGAAATAATGTCTTAGCTTTCTGGATGCCATCACCACGGCATAGATCATTTTCTCGATCTCAGTGTAGAATAGCTTCGACCCGGTCAGTGCCTCAGAGACATAATACACTGGCTGCTGTATCTTTTTGCCCTCAATTAGCTTCTTCGCAATAAGTGTAGCACTGACGGCTGATTGCGAGGCTGCGATGTACAACAGTAAGGGTGCCTTCGGGTCAGGTATTGTCAGCTTCGTGAGCTGCATCAGATATTGCCTTAACACTTGAAATGCCTTCGACTGCTCTTCTCCCCATTCAAATTTTGTTGCATTTCTGAGAGTTGCGAAGAAGGGTAAACTGCATTCAGCTGCCTTTGCAATAAATTGTTAAGTGCTGCGATCCTGCCGGAGAGTTTCTGCACATCTCTCATGCATTTGGGCTCTTCCATATTGAGGATTGCATTGATCTTGTCTGGATTGGCTTCGATTTCATTTGCTAATACCAGGCAGCCAAGTATCTTTCCCTTGGTTACCCCAAAGACACATTTCTCGGGGTTGAGCTTTAAGCCAGCTTATCTCATTCTTGCGAAGGCAACTGCCAAGTCTGATATGTGATCTTGCCTTTTAACACTTTTGACCAAGATGTCATCAACATATGCCAGTATGGTTTTAAAGAGTTCCTCTTTGAATACAGTGCTAGATATGCGACAGAAAGTGGTACCAGCATTGCGAAGCCCCTCGGGCATTCTGATGAAATGAAATGTGCCAACAGCAGTGATGAAGCTGGTTTTTTCTTCGTCTTCTTTCTTCATTCAGATCTGATGATAACCAGAGAAGCAATCTAGAAGAGACATCATCTCACTTGCAGCAGCTTGATCAATGATTTTGTCAATTCTGGGTAGGGGGAAGTCGTCTTTTGGGCATGCTTTATTGAGGTCGGTAAAATCAATACACATTATCCACTTGCCATTTTTCTTTTTTACAGGCACTGTGTTTGCTAACCACTGGGGATATTTGACTTCGCGTATAACATTTGCATCTAGCAGCCTCTGCACCTCAGCTTTGACTGCACTCACTTTTTCTTCGGACATTTTCCTCAATTTCTGCTTTTTCGGCTTCATCTCAGGGCTGATTGCAAGTTTGTGCTCAACTATGTTCCTGTTGACGCTTGGCAAAACTTTGCTAGACCATGCGAAGACATCTTTATTGCTTCTCAAGAACTCGATGAGTCTTTCTTCTTCGTCAGGTTCAAGATTTGAACTGATGATCACTTTCCTATCGAAGACATCAGGCTGCAATTGCACTTCTTTTGTTTCTGTTGCCCCTTCCATGCTTTTGCTATCTTTCTCGGCAATCGGCTTCTCCTCAGGATAGATAGGTTCTTTTTCTTTGAGCACATGTACTTTTCATTGGCCTGGGGTGTTAGCATACTCAATTCTTCTTGCCTCTGTTTGGTCACCGAAGACGATGATAACTCCTTTGAGAGCTGGCATTTTCATGCACAAGAAAGCTTGCCTTATGATAATGTCGAAGGCATTTATGACTCCTTTGCCGAAGATAACATTGTAGTCGAATAACATGTCAACGACGTCGAAGGTGATGAACTCAGTTCTTGCATTTGATGTGTCGCCAAAGGATACTGGCAAGGTGATTTTCCCCAATGTTGCAGTGTGCTCCCCCCCAAAGCCGACCAAGGGTGTATCTGATGGCTCTAGATTGTCTAGGTTGATGTTGGTCATTGACCTGAGTGTCTTCGCCAAGATGATATCCGCAGAGCTACCTGTGTCCACTAGCACTTTTCCAATTGTCCAGCCAGCAATGTTGGCTTCAATCGATATTGCGTCATTGTGTGGAAAATTGTGGAGCTTGAGATCTTCTTCTGTGAAGGTGATTGGCATGTGAGACCATTCCGATTTCTTGTAAGGACCGTCAACTGAGATGTTGTTGACTTGGCGAAAGTAACTCTTTCTCTGCTTCTTTGTCTCGAAGGCGAGTGAAGATCCTCCAGTTATTGGCATGATGAGGCCATAACTAGGCAAGGGTGTAGGCTTGTTTTGGTCTTGCGGTTTTTGTGGTGGTGGTGGAGGTAATTCCTCCACTTTGATGTCTTTGTTTGGGATAGGCTGCGTGTTTTGAGGGTATAGGTGTGGGTATAATGTTTGTAGGTAGTAGTGTTGGAATGCTTGTGGCGAAGGCGAGAATTGAGTCGCCATCGCGATTGTGGGATGGACAAAGTTTGGGTTTAAGGAGGGATAGATTGGGCAGTATGGCTGAATAGCTTGGGTTTGTGTTTGGGTTTGGGTGTTTGGGTGCGAAGCCAAAAGTGGCTTCGTTTGGGTAGCTTGGATTTTTTCTGCCTTCATCTTGTCAGTGGTTTTCTTGATGTCTCAGCACTGCTCTGTGCCATGGGTGTGATTTTTGCCACGATATTGGCAAAAAAGCTCTGGTCCCAAGGCGGACCCCTTCCTCTTCCTCGGCCTCTGCCGGTTCTTCCACCTCTTTGGGTAGGTTCATTTCTTTGGTTCTGAAATTGGCTTTCTGGGTGAGAGTGTTTGTTCTCTTGGAACGAAGGCGGACTTTCCACACTCATGATAGTTTGGGATGGGTGGTTTTGGTAATGGTTTTGGTTGTAGTGGTGGTGCTTGTTTTGGGAATCATACTGGCTTTTCATGATGGCTTCTCTGGCAATTCGCATTTGGTTGTCATTGTCGGATCGAAAGTATTTTTTGAACTCCTCATACAAATCTCCAAGGGTTGCTGGAGTTTCCCTTGCAATGTGCTATGCGAATGGACCAGGCCGAAGCCCCTGTATAGCTGCAAATTTGACGGCTTCATCAGAAATATGAGGAGCCTGAGATCACAGCCCGACAAACCTGCGAAAATAATCTTCTAAAGATTCCTTCGGCTGTTGGTGTAGAGTTAGCTCCGCATATGAGAGTGCTTGATCTCCCATAATGCTGAAATTCTTGATTAGCTCTCTTTTCAGGTCATACCAGCTGCTGATAGATAACCCAAGAAGCTTTGTGTACTAGTTCATTGCAGTGCCATCGCAAACGATGATGAAAGACTTTGCCAGCACTACATCATCTCCCCCTGCCGAAGCTATTGCAGCCTCATAGCTCATGAGAAATTACTTGGGGTCGGTGAGGCCGTTGTACCTTGGTAGAGAGATGGGATTATACGAAGGCGGCGATCTTGCCAATTGCAGACTTTCTGAGAGAGGGCAAGTGTGATCAATGGGACGAGTGTGCAGCACTTGGAAGCCGGTTTCTGATGTGGAAATGCGATTTGTTCTAGCACTGGCGAAGGCAATTGGATCATTGAGTTCTGCTTGGCGCTCAGCAACTTGTTTCTTGGCTCTCTCGAGTTCTTCTCGGAGCTTCGCAGCTATGGGGTTTGTGGAGTTCAACCTTCTTTGCTTCGCTTGTCTCAGCTCTTCCAACTGATTCCTGACCTATAGTAGCTGGTGTTGTTGCTCTTCTTCCTCTTCTTGCATTTGCTGTTGTAGCTTCAGCTGGGCAGCTTCGAGCTCTCTCTGCTGCTCCAGACGGCGAAGGTGGAGCCTTTCCTCCACCCTGCGCAGCTTTTCTTCGGTGGTGAGAGCGTCTTCATCGACTTCCATTTCGTCAGTGATGGCTTCGGTTATGGGTGGTAAGGTGCTTGGTGGAATTATGGCTTGGGCATCGGCTTCGTCGGTTGAGGGTGTGTCTTCGATGGTGTTGGTGGGTGGTCTTGTTACTACTCTTCTTGGTGGCATAGTGATGTTCGTGGGTTTCCTTCGTGCACAGCACAGACGGTGGGCGCCAATTGTTGGGTTAGTGCCGAAGCTAATAAGACCAAACAATAGCCAAGACAGAGAACAGAGACAAGCAACAGTAAATTACTTATCAATAGTGTTCTCGGGAATCAGCCCTTTACATGTTGGTGGGAGGTCCCCTTTTATAGGGAGATCAAGAGGCACTTTTACATTCCCCTTATACCCCTGGAAATCAGGCATCATCCTCTAGACTATACAACTTACGGTTTCCAGGGGCATAAGAGTATATTTGCACGTCTCAATGTGAATGCGTAGACCAGCAACTCCGTCTTTGACTCGGTTTGGACTTGGTCTACGCTGCCTTCACCGTGCCTCCGATGACCTTTGTTGCCTTCACCACCTGGGATGCCTTCAGTCGCAAGGCGCCTCTTATCCCAGATAGGAGAAGCCACCGTGCCATCTCTCGGACCTGTATTGAACCTGAGTGAGAAGATAAACCACACATGCAGGTGATATCTGTGAGTTACCTTCGCATCCACTCTGGTCAATTTTTATCACCGAAGGAAGCAAATCATTCCTCAGTGCCAAATCACTTAGCGAAGGAGATAGAAACCGAACGTATGCAGGTAGTATTCATGGTTTGCCTTCGCACTCCCGTATGACGAATCTCTGATGCGATGGCGGTGGATCACTGCATAACACCTGATCTCTAGCGAAGGCAATGGCCTCCTAAATACACGTAGCAAAGGCAAATGACAGGAGCTCAAATGCAAAATGAGCGGGTGAAGGCGTTTCCTTGGCAGGCCAATCCCCCAACAATGCTTGAGAGCTTGTTTAATGTTTCATAAATTCTCTACTGGTGCAAAAATTGTAAAATTAGCTCTGATGGTGTTGTTGATGTTAGTAGAGTTGATTTGAGTATTTTTTATTAGAGTTTATTCATGATTTTGGTAGATCTTTAATTAGTTGAGTTAGTGAAGTAGAAAAGTGATAAATGTATAAACTGCTAAATAACAGCTAGTAATTTTTACTAGAGTTATTCTGGAGACTAGGAACCGTCTAAAAAATACTCATCTCCAGAATACATGTGGTTTTGAAGTTATGATTTAATCTTGTTTTTACATAGTTTAGCATAGATAAATCACCAGATATTCTGTATAGCTTAGAAAAATATAAAATATTCATAGTAGAGTTCTCTGATAGAGTGTTAACTCCAGTAAAATTTGCAGCTCCAGAAAGTGTTTATATATTTTCCTATGATATTCTGACTACTAGCAAATCTTGGCTATTAAAAGAAATAGAAAATAGATAGGTAAAATGTTGGTAAATTCCTGTAAATTATGTTTTACTCTTGTGAACACGGAAACATGCTCAACAGAATTTCTGTTCATAAAAAAATATTTTCTAGGCTTTAATGACTAAAATTGGCTAGAAAAGGTTTATTTATAAATAAGTTTCTTGCTGTAAAAATTGATCTTAAAAATATGTATAGCAACATGGTCTGCTGAATGTTCTGATTCAGCCTTAGGATCCTTTTTACTACCCCTTCATCCCCCAACTCAACCTCCAATCGCACGGTGAGGCCACAACAACCACATCTGCCGAAGCCAGCCCCGCGATAAATGGGGTCGCTTCGAGCGATTCCCTGGTTCGTCTAGGCCCTCGTCTTCGAGACGTGGCCTCCGCCGCCCGCGGTGGATTTCAACGACGACATTAAGCCCGACATCGGCAACGTGCCAGTGGGATTTCAAGCAAGCCACGCCCCCCCGGAACCCGGGAATAAATCTGGGCGCATCTGCAACTCCCAGAACTCCTGTGAGCCAAACCCTTCCAACATCTCTATTGTCTTAGATGATTTTGGCTATAGCACATGAGGATTAATGTCGCCCCAATCGGGCCGGGAGTACGGAGGAGTGTGCTATTTTTCTATTCATCTGTGATGTCTTAACTAAGGTATAGTGAGATGTTTGCATTAGTTCGTCATTGTGATGTCTTGATTCAATGGTAGTCTCACTATCATATGTGATGCATGCAGTAATAATTAGATAATGATTTACATATGCTCTAAGTATTTGAGGAGTAATGTCACCAGAAGGTAGCATGTTTTTTGTAATATAAATCCATCTATTTTAATTTTTTATGCAATCACAATCTAAATATAGAAGGTACATTAATCATGGTAGCCCAATTTAATCATTTCAGCCTATTAACAGATGACAGCTGCAGAGCCGCTAGTGCCGCAGTATTTGGTAGATAGGTACCACGCGAAGAAGGCCAAGGCGAAGGTAACTGGAGTGTCATCCTCACGCATCTTTGAGGTGAGTCAGATGTAGTTGACTGGAGAATCAGATTATATTTCGCATACATTTGTCTGTAGGTAACATATGTCTTGTGCATGCATGTAAAATTGAAGGATGGAAAGGAGTATATCTTTGACTTCGGTAGAACAACCTTCACACTGCATTTCTCTAAGGACAGCGACGATGAGGGCCATGGACCGGCTCTGAGCACCAAGTAGGTGTTGGCAGCCCTTAATGATAAATTTTCATCGCCAACATAGAAACAAAAGAATAATAAAAAGAATAGACATAGGGTTATTTACTAATGAATTCCACTAGTTTTGGTGCATATGTGCTTGCAGGGGCAAAGTGGCAAAAGAAGAGCAAAAGTGGACCCAGGGCCAGGTCGCCGGACCTCACCAGGTCGGCCGACCTGGGCCCAGGCCCAACTAAGCTCATCCTTCCCCCATGCAGAAGAAGCACACCTGGAGATCATCTTAACCGCTGAATCAACGTCGGTTTGCACCAAGGGCATGAGATGAACTACCCATGGATTGAAAGGCCCACATCTGAAACCAAATGCACTCATGTCAAGCGTACCCACCTGGAACCGACCTCAGGGCCCACAGATCAGCCACTCAGAAGAAAATGGGCCTGAGAGGCGGCAACTCCAGGTCGGCCGACCCTCCTAGGTCGGCCGACCTGGGTGCACGCCTGAACCGGTCGTCCCTTTACACGTGTCTGCAAACCGCCTCCAGGAGCAAATCTGCGCCGTGCACGACTTAGGATGGTGGATCCTAAGGTCAGCTGACGCTAGGGGGTCAGCCGACCTGGGCCCACCTCCAAACCGTATCAACCTCCGCGTACCTACTCACAACCGCCTCTCTAAGGTATAAATACATGAACTCGGGGCCGGGATAATCATCATCGAGCTGGATTGAAGATTCAAGGTGAAACCCTCCCCATATCTAGAGTAGAAGTAGGGAGAGAGTGAGGCAGAGTCTGGAGGAGTCCCGGCGTGTCGGCGACCCTCCACCTGTACCTCGACGGATGCCAGCTAATTAGTAAGTATCTAAGATTTCAACTAGTATTTAAGTCTGAGTTATAGAAAGTTGAGTTCTCTATTGTGCTTGTGGGCTCGTTGCTTTATTCGTAAAGTATTCTAATCTCTGATCAAGGTTAGGATAGCTGATATTATCTTAGGTGTGGTGCTTAGGTGTATATCTGCCCTCGTTTGCCTCGTAACCCTACGGATTAGTAGAGGTAGGCGGTAGGTGGTGACAGCCCTGTCCGTCCTTTGTAATCCTCCATGTACGAGTATGGCGTAGAGCTGTGTGCCGGCAATTTTCTAGAGGTCTAGGATACCCCAGTGCCCAAAGCAAGCATAGGAGAGTTCTCTTTGCTCTATTCACAGCCTTAGTGCTAAGTTATCCTCTCTACCCAGCCTTTATTAGAACTGGATCGATCCGGTCAACTTTAGTAATTAGACAGTGACTTCACGTTTCCCATGGATTCAATACATGGTTTACTCACGGGTGAAAGCTGCTACGACAGCCATGCGCTTGTGGACTTTCTGTTTGTCACCACTGGTGTCAACAACAGGTCATGGTCAACGCATCAATTCATTCGTCATTCGCCGCCGAGGAGCAGAGGAGCTAGAGGGACACCTTTCGGAGAGATGAGGGTCGTGCTAGTTGTCTAGGGTTCTTCCCTAGCCAATGTGGTAACCCTGCGAGGAAGACCACGTCAGAGTTCTGGAGCTAGGATCATAAAGATCAAGGTAAGATCCCAGTGGTGATCTTGTGATGTACTTACATTCATGGTGAAGTTATATGTGTTTCCGAATCTTTAGCGATCAAGTGCCTCTCTATACGATTTCGTTCTTGCTTGGTTTTGCTTCTTCTTCAATCTATTCTCGAGATAGATTGCTTGGGGTGTTCTTGTAGCCATGGTGGCTAGGGGTTCATATCGGATCTACCAAGTGGTTCGACACGTTCACTTGTGAACGTGCCCTTAAGTTACCCACGCCGAAAGGGAACATCGTGACAGGATGTGTTCTCGAGTACGGTGGGGCTTTCGGGAGTTTGACCGGAGGTCGTGATTTAAAGATGCTTTTTATTGAGATTCAAATCTATCTTACTTCACTCTATTTGGCTTGGAGCTATAACATATGCATGATCTAGACGATTTAGATTGGTTATCTCTAACTCTCTCTTGCTACCTCCGGTGTTTGGTTTTAGTAGATTAGATCTGTTTTGCAACCCCTCTTCAAGTTAAAGGATTTCTATGCTAGTTGGATTGCTTTTTATATCTTTAGTTCCACGGATTGATAAACCTTGGGGAGTACTCTAAGGGAAGAGCTACAACTGATCCATGCGCTTGCGGTTCACGATTGACGCGTCTAAGGGCCGTCAACAGCGTGTCGGCGACCTTCTACTTGTACCTCGGCGGATGCGAGCTCCTTAGTAAGTATCCGGGATTTCAACTAAGTATTTAAGTCTGAGTTATAGAAAGCTGAGTTCTTTATTGTGCTTGTGGGTTCGTCGCTTTATTTATAGAGTGCTCTAGTCTCAAGCTAAGATTAGAGTAGTAGTATATATCTTACGCATAGTGCTTAGGTTATCGACTACCTTCGTTTACCTCGTAGCCTCACGGATTAGTAGAGGTAGGCGGTAGGTGGTGACAGCCCTGTCCATCCTTTGTAATCCTCCATGTACAGGTACGGCGTAGAGCTATTTGCCGGCAATTTCCTAGAGGCCTAGGATACCCCGGTGCCCAAAGCAAGCATAGGAGAACTCCCTTCGCTATATTCCCAGCTTAGTGCTAAGTTATCCTCTCTGCCAGCCTTCATATAAACTCGATCGATCTGGTGAACTTTAGTGATTAGACAGTGCCCTTTCATTCCCTATGGATTCGATTCCCTGAATACTTCCGGGTGAAAGCTACAACGGTATCCGTGTGCTTGCGGATTTATCTGCGACCGTAAGAAATACCAACAGTCATGAAGAAAGAAGTCTTAAAACTTCTGCACACCGGGATCATCTATCCCGTCCCTCACAATGAATGGGTCAGCCCTGTCCAAGTAGTCCCAAGAAATGAGGAATGACCATCGTAAGTAATGAGAAAAACGAGCTGATTCCTCAGCGTGCCATTACTGGTGGTGGATGTGCATTGACTATCGCCGACTCAACAAGGCGACAAAGAAGGACCACTTCCCGCTTCCC